>LR749498.1:3309235-3485675 GCA_902729485.2 Mus minutoides | reverse complement strand
CTGCCATCTCTAACCAAGGAGACCTGGCCTTGGTGCAGGCCAGAAGGGAGAGTCTGATATGGTCTGGGCCTATCTCTGTCCTGGCTGGTGACTCAGGTCGCAAGGGATTGGGCAGGAACAGATGCTGCTTTCAGCTGTTCGCCTTGATGTGTGCCTCTGCGTTTTCAAGGCCCCCAGTGTGCTCCACTCACCTTTAACCTCACCTTTAACCCCGAAGTGTGCCTAATGTCCTGGGGTTTGGAGCTTGCGCTGGCGGCCCTATCCACTGCGTTCAGAGAGGGATGATGGCGGTCCGGCGGCGGGGCTTTTTTTTTTTTTTTTTTTTTTAATTGCCCTGGCTGTCCTGGAACTCACTCTGTAGATCAGGCTGGCCTCAAACTGAGAAATTTGCCTGTCTCTGCCTCCCAAGTGCTGGGATTAAAGGCATGCACCACCACGCCCGGCCACTCTCTCAGTCTTGTCTTTTTTTTTTTTTTTCAATTTTTTAGATATTTTCTTCATTTACATTTCACATGTTATCCCGAAGATCCCCTAAACCCTCCCCAATCCCCCGCCCAGCTTCCCTATTCACCCACTCCTACATCTTGGCCCTGGAGTTCCTTTGTACTGGGGCATATAAAGTTTGCATGACCAAGGGGCATCTCTTCCCAATGATGGCCAACTAGGCCATCTTCTGCTATATATGCAGCTAGAGACATGAGCTCTGGGGGGACTAGTTAGTTCATATTGTTCTTCCACCTATAAGGTTGGAGACCCCTTCAGCTCCTTAGGTACTTTCTCTAGCTCCTCCCTTGGGAGCCCTGTCTTCCATCTAATAGCTGACTGTGAGCCTCCACTTCTGTGTTTGCCAGGCACTGGTATAGCCTCCCAGGAGACAGCTATATCAGGGCCCTTTCAGCAATATCTTGCTGGCATATGCATTAGTGTCTGTGTTTGGTGGCTAATGATGGGATGGATCCCAGGCTGCAGCAGTCACTGGTTGGTCCATTCTTTTGTTTCAGCTCCACACTTGATCTCTGTAACTCCTTCAGTGTGTGCTTTGTTCTTAATTCTAGGAAGGGGCAAAGTGTCCACACTTTGATCTTCATTCTTCTTGAGTTTCATGTGTTTAGCAAATTGTATCTTGGGTAGTCTAGGTTTCTGGACTAATATCCACATATCAGTGAGTACATGTTATATGAGTTCTTTTGTGATTAGGTTACCTCACTCAGGATGATACCTTCCAGATCTATCCATTAGCCTAGGAATTTCATAAATTCATTGTTTTTAATAGCTGAGTAGTACTCCATTGTGTAAATGTACCACATTTTCTATATCCATTCCTCTGTTGAGGGACATCTGGGTTCTTTCCAGCTTCTGGCTATTATTGAATAAGGCTGCTATGAACATAGTGGAACATGTGTCCTTATTACCAGATGGAACCTCTTCTGGATATATGCCCAGGAGAGGTATTGCAGGATATTCTGGTAGTACTATGTTCAATTTTTCTGAAGAACCACCAGACTGATTTCCAGAGTGGTTGTACAAGTTTGCAGTCCCACCAATAATGGAGGAGTGTTCCTCTTTCTCCACATCCACGCCAGCATCTGCTGTCACCTGAATTTTTGATCTTAACCATTCTTACTGGTGTGAGGTGGAATCTCAGGGTTGTTTTGATTTGCATTTCCCTGATGATTAAGGATGTTGAACATTCTTTCAGGTGCTTCTCAGCCATTCGGTATTCCTCAGTTGAGAATTCTTTGCTTAACTCTGTGCCCCACTTTTTAATGGGGATATTTGATTTTCTGGTGTCCACCTTCTTGAGTTCTTTTTATATATTGGATATTAGTCCTCTATCCGATTTAGGATTGGTGAAGATCCTTTCCCAATCTGTTGGTAGCCTTTTTGTCTTATTGATAGTTTCTTTTGCCTTATAGAAGCTTTGCAACTTTATGAGGTCCCATTTGTCAATTCTTGATCTTACAGTACAAGCCTTTGCTGTTCTATTCAGGAATTTTTCCCCAGTGCCCATATCTTCGAGGCTTTTCCCCACTTTCTCCTCTATAAGTTTCAGTGTCTCTGGTTTTAAGTGGAGTTTCTTAAACCACTTAGACTTGACCTTAGTACAAGGAGATTAGAATGGATCAATTCCCAGTCTTCTACATGATAACCGCCAGTTGTGCCAGCACCATTTATTGAAAATGCTGTCTTTTTTCCACTGGATAGTTTTAGCTCCCTTGTCAAAGATCAAGTGACCATAGGTGTGTGGATTCATTTCTGGGTCTTCGATCCTATTCCATTGATCTACCTGTCTGTTGCTGTACCAAAGGCTGCCCACTTTCTCCCTACCTATTCAATATAGTACTTGAAGTCTTAGCCAGAGCAATTCGACAACAAAAGGAGGTCAAGGGGATACAAATTGGAAAGGAAGAAGTCAAATTATTGATATTTGCAAATGATATGTTAGTATATATAAGTGACCCCAAAAACTCCACCAGAGAACTCCTAAACCTGATAAACAGCTTCACTGCAGTAGCTAGATATAGAATTAGCTCAAACAAATTGATGGCCTTTCTCTATACAAATGATAAATGGGCTGAGAAAGAGATTAGGGAAACAATACCCTTCACAATAGTCACAAATAATATAAAATATCTTGGTGTGACTCTAACAAAGGAAGTGAAAGATCTGTATGATAAGAACTTCAAGTCTCTGAAGAAAGAAATTGAGGAAGATCTCAGAAGATGGAAGGATCTCCCATGCTCATGGATTGGTAGGATCAATATAGTAAAAATAGCTATCTTGCCTAAAGCAATCTACAGATTCAATGCAATCCCCATCAAAATTCCAACTCAATTCTTCAATGATCTAGAAAGGACAATTTTCAAGTTCATCTGGAATAACAAAAAACCTAGGCTAGCAAAAACCCTTCTCAACAATAAAGTACCGCTGGTGGAATCACCATGCCTGACCTCAACTGTAATACAGAGCAATTGTAATAAAAACTGCATGGTACTGGTACAGCACTCTGTCGGTCTTAAGAGTCTACTCTTGCTTAAGAGTCTACTTTGGCAGACCTTTTGCTCATGCAAACAGATGGTACAGGCAAACTATTCAGTTGCTTCTGCCATGTATATGATTCTCTTTCCTAGTCACAAATGCATTTTCTGAAGAGTGAACTAAGTTTCCTGCTGCCATCTCCTTATTTCTAACTCACTCTGGAAACCATAACAGTCTCTCTTTCACTTCTAGGATTAACTGGAGCCACATTTGCTGACTCACTGTGGTCACCTATGCTGTCTCAGGTATGGTGTCTATTACTGTGATAAAACACCATGACTGAAAAGGAAAGGATTCATTTGGCTTACACTTCTATATCACAGTTCATCATCAAAAATGTGAGGACCTAAACTCAAACAGGGCAGGAACCTGGAGGCAGGGGCTGATGTAGAGCCTATAGAGAGATGCTCTTTACAGGATTGCTTCACATGGCTTACTCAGCCTTCTTTCTTATAGAACCTGTCACCAGCTGTTAAGGTCTGCGTCCTCCCTATCAATCACTAATTAAGAAAGCTCTGCAGGCTTGCTTAAAGCCCAGTCTTATGGAGGCATTTTTCCCAACTGAGGTTCTCTCGTTTCAGACAACTCTAGCTTGTATTAAGTTGGCATAAACTAATCAACACACATGCTGTTGATGACATGACTGCCACGGGCAATGGCTACTGCCAAATCCCTATGGTGATGGTCTGACTTTGTTTATATTCTAATAGAAACATTGGATGGTCTTGATTCTATATCCCTAGCCCCATCCGTCAAAAGCAAGTCCCATTTAACCCTTAACTAGCAAACTGCTCAAAAGATTTCTCTGAGCTGCTTGAATTTTGCAGTGGTGGGTACAACTCCCTTTCTCCCAGACCAGTTGCAGGTTTTTCTCTTCCTGAGTGCTTATCTGGCAGAGAGGTCTTAATTAGTACAGAGAGCAGGACAAGGCTTCATTACCCCAGGCAAGGATGTTGTTCCAGATGAGTATGGAGCCAGTGTGTGTGCCCAGAAATGCTAGACTCATCAGGGGACTGCCAAGTCTGGAGGCTGAAAGTCACCTAGCTTAATTTCCTCAGTCTAAGCAAAAGTAAATGTGTTGCACCTTTCTAGTTAGTAGGAAATGATGATATCTTATTGGTAGTATTCTGAGTTTCAATTGTTGTCCAGCCCATGCATGGGTGTATGAACCCCTGCACTCTGTTAATAGTAGCAGTTTATAAGCTGTGCCGCAGAGCAAGGGCTGATGCATTTTGACCAGAGTCAGCCAAGAGCTCTTAAAGCCACTTTCAGAACCACTTTTGAGAGTCCAGATTGGCTGAGAAATCAGCATTTTATTTTGTTATTAAAAATTATTATTGTCAACAATTCTGTTACAGAATGCCGAAGCTACAGAGCTGGGAAGATGGCTCCATCAATAAAGTGCATGAGGACCCCAGTTCAGATCCACAGAATTCACACAGAAGCTGAGCATAGTGTTCTGCATCTTTGATCCCAGGACCAGAGGTTGGTGGAGCTCACTGGCCAACCTGTATACTTGAATTGATAAACTCCAGGTCTAGTGAGAAACCCTGTTTCAAAAAAAAAAAAAAGTTAAGAACAACCAATGTGGATGCCTAAAGTCAGCTATAGCTCTCTGCATCCATACGTGAACACAAAAATAAGCACACATATCATAAATATACAAATACTCACAATTTATTAATATATAAGATACAATTTGCTATCTTAGTCTTTTTTAAAGACTAGCATTATTTTTTTTTATAATTGATTTACTTACTGTGAATGTGCACATGCATGCATGGCCATAGGCAGAGTTCAGAGGACAACTTGTAGAAGTAACTTCTTTTCCTTCTATCCTGTGGGTTCCAAGGTGTATCTCAGGAGGCTAAGCTTGCATAACAAGTGCCTTTATTCTGAGCTATTGTACTGGCCCCATCTTAAATATTTTTAAATAAACAACTGTCAGTATCATCCATCTTTGGAGTCCTTTTCATCTTATAACTCTGAATATTTATTTATATGTAGTACTGTGAATTGAAATTTCCATCTTATGTGTACTATGGAAATGATGTACCACTAAGCTACAGCCTCAGCCCATAACAAAATCCTACTACCCAGCAGACACTGAGACCCCGTTTTTACTCTTCATCTTTCTTGGCAACCAAGAAAGATGAAGCCTACAAATCCTGGGCCTACAAATCTTGCTAGCCCATGCATGTCATAAGGTGTTTGTCCTTTGATATCTTGTTTATATCGCTTAGTACTTTCCCACTTAAGGCTGATAGCATTCCATTGTATCTTTCAGTATTCTGCTTATCCTTTCACCTGTCAGCATATACCTGAGTTTCTTGAATCTCTTGTGTCTTGCAAACAATGTTGTTATGAAGAGAAGTTTACACATTTAGATATTAGTAAACCTATAAATTGGAAATACTTCAAGGTGAACATCTATTTAATTCACCACTTATAAAATGTCAGTAAATGTGCTGGGAATACTTTCATTGACTTATAGTTAGATAACATCATGTAACCGAAAGACTGTTTTATGATAAAATGCTAACTATCTGATGTAACTTACTGAATACTATACTGAACACAAAAGGCAGAATGATCATGTTGGTCTTTTCATATCATGGTGAAGTTGAATGATTTTAAGTTGAACTCTTATGAAGTCAGGGACCATCTGTTTAAAGTGTTTCTTTGAGACCCTGCTGTTAGCTGATTTTGACATCTGTGATTATAGTATAGATGCTGCTTAGCCTATACTCTGAGAACATGACATACATGTTCTGGCCATGAGTGGATCTGAGTGTTGGTCCTATGACCTGTGCTCTGTGAACCCAGGCAGTGATATGACTAGACATTCCTAAAAAGGATCTGTTTGAATGAGAGCCTTTAATGTCCCTTCTCAAAGTGAAAATGTCAGGATGGAAGCGGGAACCACAGGCTGTATTGGTACCTTGTATCTGAAAGTAGTATTTGTCAAAGGGTTGCAAAGTGTATGTTGCATACAGAACCAAGATTGGCTTTTTATCAGACAACAAAAAGGTTATTATTTTGACAATCATAACCAACAAAAGTTCATTTTAGTTGGTGCCAGACATAGGTAGGTATTTGTATATATATTCTATTATTGATTCCTACTATAGCCCAGTACCTAGGACATTTGTGAACAGTGGCAGATCATCCTTTTGGTGAAGGAAGAGACAGCTCTGGGTAAAGCAGGTGAAGGCAGAGTTGAACACCATTGTGGGGCATACACACATGCAGACAGACACAGACACACAGCCACACACACACACACACACACACACACACACACACACACACAGAGAAAGAGAGAGAGAGAGAGAGAGAGAGAGAGAGAGATCAGGATGACAGAGTCATCAAAAGTGGTACCCAGGGCAAGGGAGAAAAGAGAGCTTTGTCCTTTATAAGGACAAGGCAGTGAAGACTTTCTGGGAAGGAAGGAAGGAAGGAAGGAAGGAAGGAAGGAAGGAAGGAAGGAAGGAAGGAAGGAAGGAAGGAAGGACATCCTTGGGCAGGCTCTATAGACATTTGACCACAGTTGAGCAAAGATAGTGGTGCAATAGACAGGGTAAGCTGTAAGCTATCACTTCCCAAGGTATTTGTCCTGTCCTTTCTGCCCAGCCCAACCTATTTTTCTGACTTCTGTCCTATTCTTCCTTGATGGAGAAGTAGAAGGATGTTCTGACAACCTGCTCTGATTTGCAGCAGAGCCCCCCGTTCTGGGGGCCGGCATAGCTTGAGGAAGATTGACCATTGAGAAGCTCTCCCATGTTAGCTTCAGCTGAAGTCTCTTTCAGCCTAGGATGACAAGGCTTAGAAATAGCTCACCTCCTCTGTAGTCTGAAAGACTGAAGACTTCAGCCAGGTTTTTCTCCCCTGTGCATGAGATATACTGGTTCTTGGGCACAGAAGGGTAAGCCAGATGTTCTCAGCAAAACATACATACATACATACATACATACATACATACACACAAACAAACAAACAAACAAACAAATGAAAAATAACAAACAACAATAACAAGAAAAACAACAAACTATCTTCTGTTCATCCAAGTGAATCCTGTAGCTAAGAGGAGACAAGGTGCTTATGGACACAGGGGCTTCTTTTTTAAGAATTATTCTTTGTTACCAGGTACATGGTTCTTTCTATATGAGGACTTATCAAGGTGCTGGATGCAGAAAAACAAGTAAGAAAATGTCTGGAATGTAGTTTTACAAAGTCAGTTATAATTTAACCCAAGTCAAGCATTAGCATTCACAAACACATTAGTTTTTCTTTCTCTCCCTCTTCATGCCCCTGTTGTGCGATGACAAAAATACCTGGTAAAACTCATCTTCAGGGAGCTTTATTTCACATCTAGGCTGTGAATACAGTCCTTTATGGCAGGGAAGGTGTGGGCGTAGGAGCTTCAGGTGGCTGGTTACAGTGCATCTTCAGTTAGGAAGCCAAGAGAGATAGATGTTGGAGTTTAATTCATTTTTCCCATTTTCTTCTATCCAGGACTGAGTCTCTCTGGGTAGTGCCACCATTACTCAGGATGGGTCTTGCTACCTCCATTAAGTCTCTTGGAAATGCCCTCAAAGACATGCCTGTGATGCCTCTAATGACATGCCTAGATGACTCTAAATGTAGTCAGTGAAGTTGAGCGTCAGGATTTACCAGCACAGAGCTGGAGACCTCCTTTAGTTGGTAAAGCACCCAAATGGGCAGCATGACATGGCCTGAGTTTGATACTGAGTATCCATCACTGGGGGTGGGGTGGGGGGGTGGGCATTGGAGACAGGCAGATACCTGAGGTGCACTGGCCAGCCAGTACAAATGTTTGGCAAGCCTCTGGATAGTGAGAGATCCTTCTTGTCTTAAGAAAACAGATGGATGGCTCCTGAGGCATGACACTGAGACTGACCCTTGGCCTCAACACCCACCGCTACATGTGCATGGAGGAACATGCAAACACACAGATCACACACCAGAGTATGGAGATTTGTCCTACTTCACACGTTTGGAAGTTTTGCTGTTGAAGAGAACCCACTCCTGTATGTGAAATTGCATGCGGTGCTTCAAACCTTCAAACCTCTTGTCTTGCGGTTCCTTCCTGTTAATCATTGCTCTGACCCCCAAGGCCCCTCCAGGAGGCCTTTAGAATACAGAAACATCAGTGAAGATACAAAGACATCCCTGGAGAGACAGGGTCCTCTTATTGGTTCCTATGAGCACATCAGTATAGGTCAGTACTGTACTGAACCAAACAGAAAGCGTAAAGCACAAATATGAAATGCTTAACACAGTGCTAACCAATGGCTATTGAATGATGCTGCCAATCAATGATGGTGCACATCTTTTCTCAGCTATCTCCCTGGAGTATGTTCTAGATTCCTATTTAGAATAGCCACATTCCCAGATCCCAGAATGCCATGAGGCACTGGGGATAGCTAGTGTATGAGTCAGGGTTCTCCAGGGGAGGAACCAATAGAATAAAGATATATCAGAGAGGCAGTTTACTAGATTGGATTACCCAGTAGGCTGCAGATAATCCAACAATGGCTGCCAGCACACTGGGGAGGCAGAGGACCAATTTCTGCTCAGTTCACAAAGCTGGATGCTTCAGCATTTGCAATCTAGTTATGAAGGCCTGGAGGATTCCTGCAGTGACTGGGTCTTCATTTCATGTTGCAGGGCAGAAAAAGCTGGGTTCTTATGGCAGCAGGAGGAGCAGCGATAACAGTAGCAGAGGCACTGGTGGTGACAGCAACAGTGTAAACTCATTTGAATCAGCATGAATCAATTCACCTGTGGGCTTAAAAGACAAGCAGGCCCAAAGCCAAAGCCTTTCCTATGAACATCTGTATGTATGAACCATTGGCAAATATGTTCTGTCATTCAGAGTGAGTTTTCCATCTTCTATTGGTCTAGTCCATATTTCTCACAGGTGTACTCAGATCCCCACCTCCTCACTGGTTCCGGTTCAGACAAGTTGACATCCAAGATTACCCACCACAACTGGGTGTTTCATAGCCAAGGGCAAGATGAAGGAAAGGTTCCAGCTTCTCTCTCCTCCCTTTGTCAGCACAGACTCTTCCCGTAATGGTCATCAGCTGGGTCCATGTGACAGGAGACCCCATCCCTACACTTGTTATGTCATCTTGTCACTAATACAGTGCAGACGTGACTTAGTCTTCCAGTGGCCATCAGAACCACCTTACATAGGATCACAGGGTTTTCTGATGTGGCATGGTGTCACTACGCCAGAACACTTTGCTAGCTCTGACTTACGGCACACCAGGATGACTTTACCTGTTAGCTTTGTAAGGTTAAGTGGCTAATACAGGGAGCACATCACAGAGATCTGTATGAAACAGATAAGCCCATTTAGATCTGCTTGAAACAGCCTTCAAGTGAGTGTCCGTAAGAGTGATTCTTTTATTTTTAGCAGGATTGGGGGAATGGATGCTTTCCTGCAAGATCAGGGTCATAGTTTCCTGCCTTCATCAGTAAGTAGAGCAGGTCAATTAGTCAGGTCCCTAGGCAGGAGACTTCAGATTCTCACCACACAGCAGTTAGTCCCTGGCACTGCCATCATGAGAGCCTTGAAAATTCTTGATTGGGTTTGTGCTGGGATTTAATGCTAAATAGGAGTGGGCATACATAGGCTGGCAAATAAATTGAGCACAGGGTTAGTAACTGTTCCAGGTAATTTGGGGGAAAATGGCCACATTTTTGAGCCCCAATTCTGCCACTTGCATGTCAAGTGGTTCTCAAAATAACTACTAAATCGTAGTGTTTTATAGGCTCAAATAATTACTCGGAAATATGTCCAACTGGTCTACACTAAAGTGTTAGTGACTCATCAAACCTCCATCTCTCCTTTTTTTTTTTTTTAAAGAAATCAGAAATACTATATTTTTCAGGGTTTCTGGATTTAGGTGTCAGGTTTAGCCACTTAGACATCACTCCATCTAATGCTCAAAATAGCCAGCTAAGTCAGTGGTTGTCAGCTTTCAGTCTCCATCAGAAGAGGATTGGGAGTTCACAGTGCTTGATCCAGCCCCAGAATTTATGATTCAGAGGTCGAAGCCTGAGCATGTGCATTTCTAACGTAGTTGTGAAGAATACTGGGGGTGGCGTGGAGGAGGTCTGCACCCTCAGAACCCTAGATATTATGGAAGTGTACTCTGATCTCAGCTTATAAAGATTTTGGGAAATATGGAGGTGAGAACTTTAATGGATGGCGAACAGGAGCTGGAAGGGTGTCCCCCCCCCCCAGCCTTGTCCTGACCTTATGCATAGCTTCCAAAAAAGTCTAAAAGTCAGAATGGCTAAGATCAAAAATTTAGGTGACAGCAGATGCTGGCGAGGATGTGGAGAAAGAGGAATACTCCTCCATTGCTGGTGGGATTGCAAGCTTGTACAACCACTCTGGAAATCAGTCTGGCGTTATCTCAGAAAATTGAACATAGTACTACCAGAGGATCCAGCAATACCTCTCCTGGGCATATACCCAGAAGATGTTCCAATTGGTAAAAAGGACACATCCTCCACTATGTTCATAGCAGCCTTATTTATAATAGCCAGAAGATGGAAAGAACCCAGATCTCCCTCAAAGAGGAATAGATACAGAAAATGTGGTACATTTATACAATGAAGTACTCCTCAGCAATTAAAAACAATGAATTTATGAAATTCTTAGACAAATGGATGTATCTGGAGGATATCATCCTTAGTGAGGTAACCCAATCACAAAAGAAGTCATTAGATATGCACTCACTGATAAGTGGATATTAGCCTAGAAACTTAGAATACCCAAGATACAATTTTCAAAACACATGAAAATCAAGAAGGAAGACCAATGTGTGGATACTTCATTCCTCCTTTGAATAGGAAACAAAATACCCCATGAAAGGAGTTACAGAGACAAAGCTTAGAGCTAAGATGAAAGGATGGACCATACAGAGACTAACCCACCAGGGATCCATCCCATAATCAGTCACTAAACTCAGACACTATTGCATAGGACAGCAAGTGTTTACTGAAGGGACCCTGATATAGCTGACTCCCACAGAAGTGAATGCTCACAGTCATCCATAAGAGGGAGCACGGGGCCCACATTGGAGAAGCTAGAGATAGAACACCAGGAGCTGAAGGGGTCTGCAACCCTAGAAGAGGAACAACAATATGAACTAAACAGAACCCCCAGAACTCGTGTCCCTAGCATCATATGTAACAGAAGATGGCCTGGTCAGCCATCATTTGGAGGAGAGGCCCCTTGGTACTGGAATCTTTATATGCCCCAATACAGGAGAATGCCAGGGCCAAGAAGTGGGAGTAGGTGGGCAGGGGAGCAGGGAAGGGGGAGGGGGAGGGGACTTTTGGGATAGCATTTGAAATGTAAATTAAGAAAATATCTAATAAAATAAATAAATAAATTAAAAAAAAAAGAAAAAGAAAAAGAAGGGCCAGTAAAAGAAAACTCACCTTGGCCGTTCATGAGTTTTCTAGATTATGAAGAATCTTCTACTTTCCACAGTTGACCCCTCCAGCTTTCATTTATGACCCAAATCTGTATTTGAACTTGAATCACTTTCTAAACAAGGAAAATAATTATAATTTGCAGGATAAACTTTGCCCCAGAAACCAACACTGGAAGAGTCTTCAGCTGGGACCTCCTCATGTCAGACAGTGGTTTAAGTCCTAGCTCAGCAGTTTATTAAGCATGTAACATGGGACAATGTACTTGTCTTTATTGATATCTCATCTATAAAATGTGCATGGAAGTTTTTAGGTGTCAGCATTGTTAGAGGATTAGACTATAGATAACAGCCCACAGAGGAACTAGACTAATGTATTGCCAAGAGCTTCCAGGGCTTTGCTCGAGGGTACACAATAGTGTGGCAAAGTGGCAGGTGAAGCCAACAATTCTGTCTCCAAATGA
The DNA here is from genome assembly GCA_902729485.2 of Mus minutoides. Taxonomy (NCBI): domain Eukaryota; kingdom Metazoa; phylum Chordata; class Mammalia; order Rodentia; family Muridae; genus Mus; species Mus minutoides. Next base: position 3,473,692 of record LR749498.1, on the reverse strand, counting down.
TCACAGGGTCAGGGAGAGTGGCTCTTGGGTTTTTGTCACATAATGTCTCTGAGAAACATTTCCTCACTTACTAACATGCATAGCAGAACCCATGCTTCCAGGCTGCCATAAGAATTCAGATAATCAAGGAAGGACAAGAATCTGGTACAGTCACCAGGAAGGAGGATGCATCATAGTTAATTATTCCCTCTTCATGATCATGGTAAGTAATTTTCATGACAGATAGACAAGACTAAAGATTATTACTTTTCAAATTCTGGCTTTGTGGCTTTCTATTAATTCATGATAAGTTTGCTTTACAGACCAAAGCCAATTAACACACAGTCCATGGAAGGAAGGTTACCATAGTGCATGCAGGAAATGCACTATGTTTGCCAGATGTTGTAACAGGAAAGTGAGGGCCCTCAGGTATTCTAGCTCAAGTCTCTGTAGCCTGTTTTAATGCACAGCAAAAGGATTTTGAAACTATAATGAAGACAACAGGGCTTAATATAGAGAGATTATTCTAGATTATCCATGTGGGTCTAATATAATTATATAAGCCTTAAAAACAATAGTTCTTTCAGGCTGGAATGAAACAATGTAGAAAAAGAAGTCATGGAAATTTGAAGTATGTTCTTGATGACTTTGAAAATGAAAGGGGTCCATGATTTTCTTTTTTCCTGTAAAGAACTAGGTTGGGGCCGGGGAGATGGCTTAGTTAATAAAGTATTTTTCTTACATGTGTGAGGACGTCAGTTTAGCCCCACAGAACTCATAAATGAAAGCTAGAGATGATGGCCACATACTTGGTGAGAGGACCAAGAGAGATCTATCCCTAGAGCTTGCTTGCCAGCTAGTCTACTCTATTTGGCAAAATTCCTTGCCAGTGAGATAGCCTGTCCACAAAAAAAAAAGGTAGATGGTACCCGAGGAAGGACCAAAGTTATCCTCAACCTGTATATAAACTCAAGCATCCACATTTCTCTAACACATGGCAAAACAGGCAGTAAACACATATTTGTGTGTGTATGTGGAGGGAAGGGTGTTGGAAGACATCTTGTCTCAACCATAATTACTGTACCATTATAATGTAACCACAGACAATATACAGATGGAAGCAGAAGCCTATGTTCCAGTAAAATTTTATTTGCAGAAGCAGATGGCAGGGCAGAGCTGGCCCACTATGGTAGTTTGCAAAACTTGTCAATTTTCATAAGTGTTGCTGGGAACCTCATCCAGAGGATGGCCCTGTGTTGGAATGCCTCTGATGTTTCCCTCATGGCTTATCTTGGTTATAAGCATTTGGCAGGAAGATGACAGAGAAAGAATGCCACCATCATGTTCATGTACCGTGAGTGTATAAAGAAGGATGATTTATCACAGATGATCTGGAATTTGATCATCTGCTTGAAGCAGCATTTGTCAGGTTTTTCCATAACAGAGGTCTTCTTTCTCCCCTCCTCCTCCTTCTTCTCTTTTTCTTCCTCCTCCTCTTTCTCCTCCTCTTCCTTCTCCTTCTCTTGTTCTTGTTCTTCTTCTCTTCCTCCTGCTCTCTTGTCTCTGCTATTCATTTCACTTTCTCTCAATCTGTCCTGTGTACCAGAAAAGGAAGTCATCACTATGTGCAAGACACATTTAAGGAATGACAAGTGATTTTATTATTGTTTCTTTTCTTTTCCTTCTCTCCCAACTCTTTCATTTCACTTAGACATGATAGTATATAGCTAAGGTTGGTCTTGCCCTCACAGCAGAGGTTGGCCTTTATCTCCTGATCCTTCTGCTCCTAGGTGCTGAGATTATACACATGCTTGACTCTAGGGATGACACATTTTTGTTTTTCTTCCTGTATAAGTTACTATTCTCATTGCTGTTAACAACACTAGGCACACAATGAGTTAAGGTAGAAGGGGCTTCTTTTGTCTCACAGTTTGAAGACACAGTTTATCATGGTGGAAAAGACATGGAGGCAGGAAAGTGAGACTATTTGTCACACTGTGTCCATAGTCAGGAAGGAGTAAGAAATGAACGCTAATGATACTCATTTTGTTTTCATCTGTTTTGTTACATCAGGAACAGCAGCTGATGGGATTGTGCTGCCCACATTCAGGATGCTCTTCCTTAGTTAAGCCTCTCTGGAAACACCCTCACAGTATATCTTCTAAACAGCTTGTCAAATTGACAATAATGATTAAACACCATACCATATTTCAAAAGAGTACAGTCTTTACACAGTTTATTTAAAGAATTTCAGCTGTGTTTTTCTTTTTATTAATATGATCACTTATTTATATCATTATGCATACATGGACACTTATTTTATATAGTGGGTTCTAATTCAATACTATGTTGTTACTCAAGTTTTTCTAGTTCTTTGACCAATGTTTGAGTTTTGTAAATGTGTTCAATTTGAAGTGGTTTTAGCTTTCTTTTGCCCAACTATGGAGGAGGTTGAATGGTTTTCCTATCTTTATGGGATGCCCGCATTTTCTTTGCTATGAGGTATCTATTCTTAGCATATTATTTATTTTCATAAGTTTTTTCCTTATTATTTTCTATAAGTTATTTATAAAACCCATGTATTAATCTTTGTCAGTTATATTTTCTAGTTTGTAGTCAGACTTATAGCTTCTTCAATAATGTCATTTGATGATTACAACTTTATTTTATTTTAGGCTCCTTTATTTAGTATTTTCCTTTATATTTTATTCATTTTACTTTTGTTTTGGAAAATCCTTTCTATAACAAGATCAGAATACAATTCTCTGACAATGTGTTCTAAATCTTTTACAACTAAGAATTCCTTAATTAGGAACAGATATTTTTTTTTTTTATTGTGGGAGATAGGGATCAAATTTCAACCATTTTCCTATCTAGAGAATCAAATACTCTAGGGTACAGTATTGAACTGGCTTTAATTTCTCTATTGACTCCCAATACTAACTTTGCTATTAAACAAATGTATGATCTTTTATTATGCCCATAAACTATTACTATTTTTTTTCTTAATTCCTGTGATTCTTTCTTCTTTGCATTTTGAAAACCAAGTTTTGTCATCTGGAAGGATAGGCTACCTTGGTACTCTTTAGGTGTGCCCTCCAATCTTTTACATTTAATTTAGAGATGTTTTAAGTACACCATAAAAAGTCTATCTGGATTGTTATGGCTAATACATTGAATCCTTGCATATATTTGGGAAGAATTGCCAAAAATATGAAATTGTCTTTTCCAATGACATTATGTAACTCTTTTGATTTTCTTTTGCTATTTATCTTCAGTCTCTTCCAGTAACATTCCAGATCTTGCATTATTTATTACATTTAGTCTCAGTGTCAGGGATTTCTTTTTTGTTATTATAATTCTAAAGATATACTTTCTAAAATTTAAATGTGTATACATTTTTGTTAGCATGTAGAAACAAGACTGATTTTAATAGCTAACAAGTTTATTAAGATCTCAAAATGATTCTCATGAATTACCTTAGACCATCATACATTTTGGGCCTAGAATATCTGTGATTTGCAAGGACTATATTTTGTCTCAGTTTCTTCTGTCTTTTAACCTCTTCTTTCCTTTGTTAGCTCCAGGCACTGGCTAGGATTTGCAGCACAAGTCTAAGTAGAAGGGTTCAAAGAGTTTCCTCCTTGACTTATTCCTGGTAGTATTACCAGAGTGCAGCAGAAATGAGTTTTTCCCCTTTGAGACTGCTGCTAATGGACTCGCTTTCTCTTAGATCTATGGAGATGTGTCTTAGCAATGTGGTTTTAGGAAATATGGGCTTATAAGGTAATTGGTCTGCTATACCAACTAAGGAGTGCTTTTGTTTCTGAAGGCATGGCAGGTCTATCCCATTTAACTTAAATATGGGTTTACAAGGGGATACTTAGGGAATTTCCTTACAAAATAATAACATTAAAAAGAGCAGTTCTACCACACAGGTGCAGAACACTTTACCCCTTTTGTGACATTATTGTGGTTCCTAACTTAGAATGTCTCATATTCAATGAGAGGGCTCAGACAACTTCTGGAAATATTTGTTCTACAATGCCAACATGAGTCAGCTTAGCAGGACTGCCCGATTTCACAGAAAAAAATCAGGGGAGAAAATGGAGATGAGAGAATGTTACCATTAAAGGTCTCACATAATTGCTAGTTCTGCCACAGTCCCACATTCTTGGTAGAAGTCCCAAGAAGATAGGAGCCATAACTGTGAAGGGTTCAAGGCTGCCCTTCACTGCTATCTGTTGCTGATCACCATCCATCTTTGAGCTCTATGATCTGAAAAATGATTATATGTTTCCAAAGGATCCTGAGTGGTAGCCATCTTTGTCTTGGATACCATAAACCTGAGTGTAGGACACTGCCTCTTAAAGTAACTTTTGGTTCAAAACCAGATAAGGTCAGGAAATGACTTTAGGCATTTTATAACCCTTTCAGCAAGCTGATATTTTCCCAACATCTTAAACTTATTTTTTCAAAAGTATCTGTTTACAATGAATGATCTAGTTTTAGAAGGTTCCTGCCATGCAGAGGGTATCTCTGGCATGCATCTCGTTGTTCCGGAGGAATGTGTGAGGTGGGGACTATTCTGATTCTTCTTGGTGTTTCCTATGTTGCTGATTGAATTCATCCTTATCCTTCAAACCACAGCCTGAGCTCACGCTCATAGACTCATGTCCTTTTTGTTCCTTTTTTTTGAGGGGGCGGGACTCCTATATTTCCTACAGCTTTAGCTGCCATTATTTCAGTCTGCTTTGCATATGAATGCTATCTGCATGTGTGATGTCACCCCATAGCCAACTAAAAAACCCTAGTGTTAATGTTACTGTCTCATTTCTCTCCCCTAGTGGAGCCCAAATTATTGTTTCCAACTTAAAAAACTATAAAACTTGTCTTTCTTCATCTACAGCGTGACAGATGGTCACCTAACAATCACATATTTTCATTATAAGTGTATATATTAGTTTATTTGCCGGACAACTTATATTGAGTGTCCAGGCAGTACACAGCACTGTTTAAGGCGGTGTGTGTGAGTCAGCAGGGGCCCAGACTCATTAAGTCTCCTTTCTCAGGCCGCTTACATTCTCCTGAGTAAGAATGAATGGGTGAGAAAATTGGTGCCCAAAGAGGATTTGAAAAAATAAATCAAAGCTCCCAGCAAGTAGCTAATGCATCTCCCCTGCTTTATCATCTCAAAACAGCTTTTCCCAGGTGCAGGTGGGATGCATCAACTAAAGCAGCCAGGCTGGCTTAAAGATAATCAGACAGAGAGACTACACTGAGAGCCTTTCACAAATGGGCAACGCACCCAGTGTTATTCATTTCAGGGCACTGTTCTGTGACTCCTGTCACGATGCTCGAAACACTGCCATATAATCTTGTCATGTTGACAGTGCTGCATGGGGAGGCCCTTATCATTGTGTCTCAGCCCCACAGTGGGGACTTTCAGTTTGTACTGTAGAAAAGAAGTATTTAAACCCCAAATGGTAGAAGCAAGAGACATGGCTGCGTACCCTCAAAATCAGGGTCTCTATTTGCAATTTAATCGTATCACTAGCAAGTTCAGAGACTGGGATGCCTAAAATCGAGCTATTATTTCAAAATGTTTTGAAATGATGGACTAAATTTGTCCAAGTAATAACTTCTGTAATCTAGAGCAGTGGTTTTTGGACTTTATTTTTAGGAGAGACATTTTTGATTGGAATTAAATCTTATGTGAAGTCCAAAGTTGTAAGCCAAATTAGCTCATTTGCCCAAATATTTCTCAAGCACCCACCAGATGCCACATACTGAAATGGGGACTTTTGTACACAGCAGTGAGTCAAAGAAGACAAAGTCTGGTTCTCCAAGAGTTTGTATCCAACGTGGCTCAGGAAGAAGAGAAGCGACAATGACAGTAGACATGTGCAGGGATCAAAAATACTGGGACATACACATACGGGCGAGTGTACCAAGGCTGGGGTTATGCCAAGTGCTAACTAATGATTCTGTGAGAAGTTAGTGCTTGAACAGTGGCTGAAGACAAGTAAAGGAGGGAGACTTTGGGATATCAGGAGAGGAGAGGAGAGGAGAGGAGAGGAGAGGAGAGGAGAGGAGAGGAGGCAAAGAAGCACGTGCAAAGTGTACAAGCAGAATTTTAGGAATAGCAGGCCAGTCTGTCTCTGCAGATGGAGGGTGTAGTGGGAGGAGTGAGTCTGCAGAGGCAGCAAAGAGTGTGAAGAGTAGATGGTCCACGGACATCATCTGGACTTATAGTATCCTGAGTATAAAGTCTAGAGAGGCGGCTCTGTCAGGGAGTCCTTGTATAGCAAGCATGACAAACTGAATTCAGACCCAAGCACTCCTAGTAAAAATCCTGTTGCAGACTGGTGAGGTAGCTCAGCAGATAAAGGTGTCTGCTACAAAGCCTGATGACCTAAGTGACATTCCTGGGACCCACAGAGTAGAAGAAAAGAACCAAGTCCTGTAGTTGTCTTTCCATAGCCACTCGATGCTGTGGCATTTTAACAATCAACTTTCTGCCTTGGCTCTAACACATTGCACGATGTACACAAAATAAATGAACAAAAAATACATTAAAATGTTTTAGAGCTAAGTGCATGATGGTAACCTCAGTTGGGGAGTGGAGACACGTAGATGCCTAGGGCTCACTGGCCTACTAGTCTAGCACACTGGTAAGCAGCATGTTTAATGAAAGAACCCATCTCAAAGACAAAAAAGAGAGAAAAGAACAGAAAAGAAAGAAGAAAGGCAGGCAGAAAGGAAGGCAAGAAGGAAAGGAAGGAAGAAAGGAGAAAGAAAGAAAGAAAGAAAGAAAGAGAGAGAGAGAGAGAGAGAGAGAGAGAGAGGGAGGGAGGGAGGGAGGGAGGGAGGGAGGAAGGAAGGAAGGAAGGAAGGAAGGAAGGAAGGAAGGAAGGAAGGAAGAAAAAATCTTGGAGAGTATCTGGGGAAGGTATTTTAGATAGACCTCTGGCTTCTGCTGCATGCATGTACATGCACATGTACTCATACACACACACACACACACACACACACACACACACACACACACACACCTCAGAGTATTAAAGAATCTTGACCAAAGGGACCTCATCTGACTTACATTTCGGCTTGTGCCTCTGGACGTGCACAGGCTACCTATCTGTAGTCACCGGAAGAGTGCTCGGGTGCCAATGCAGGTAGCCCAGAAGACATCATGATTGGAGCTTGTGAAATACCTGGGCTGATTGCTGTTCTACAAATTAAGAAGCAGGGCAACCAGGCAAGAGCAGGGATGGAAAACTTGCTGGAGCTAGAAGGAAAAAGGTGAATGTACCAAAGAGCTCTTGAGCAGCATGGGAGAGTAAGTGGAGTTGGAAAGGAGAAAGATTGCCAGGCAGCACAAAGTGCTGGTCATGAATTAATCATTTGTAAACCTGAACTTTAATGGAGTCTGGCCAGAGGGCAGTGTGCCTTCCTCCAGCCTGAGTTCAGGATTGGTGGACATACTTTCCCCATTACTATCCCTGATATGGAATCAGGAAGAAGGGAAGGAGGTCTAGTGTATGGCACCCCAGCCATCCCATCCCCTAGCTCCGGAAGAATGAAGTGAATTGAATGAGGAGGAGAAGGGAGGGGAGCATTTAAAATGACCAGCCATGACATCTAAGTTGGGTGCAGAAGGGATGGAGTCATGAGGGAAGGGAGCGACCAAGAGAAGATCTTTATGGGGCACAGAATGTGGGTGGTAGGTGATAGAATACTTTAGAGAAAGTGAGGGACATGGGACATGTGATGGGCCGGAAATTGATCCAATATAAAGACTGAAAGGATTACAGTGACATCAGCATTACAGGGATGAATGTGTGGCCCAGGTTGTGGAAGTCCAGGGCACAGGAGGAGACTGAACGTCCCAGAAATCACCATGCCTGGGAAGGCTATTAAATCAGAGTTAGCAAAGGAGTGAAGTTCAAAACAGGAACAGAGAACCAGGAAGTCCATTTTCAAAGCAGCAAGAAAGAGCTGAACTGAGAACCTGCAAATAACTAAAGGCAGACACAGGCAGATTAGCCCTCTGGCTCTCCTAAGTGAGTGGAGTGGAGTGGCTTAGAAGCGAGAATGGCAGCATGGATTACCTGAGAAATCAAGCTAAGCATCACGTGCTTCCCTATTTGCCCCTGGGGACACCATTAAATACCGCCAAAGGGCAGAAATAACTCAAGTTGAGCAAGCAGTAATATTTTAAAATGAAGATTTTGCAAAAATACTTTGGGGGTTCTTAGTACATGACTCAGGTGACTGAATGTTTGCTGTGCAGTCATGAGGACCTGAGCTTCGAGAGGCAGCATCCGTGTGAAATTGGGGTGTGGTGCGGTTCCATAATAAACCCAGTGCTTGGATGGGGCTGTGAAGGCAGGACAATTCTGGGAGCTTACTGCTTACTGTGAACTGGTGAGCTTCAGGTCAACTGAGAGACTCTGTCTAAAATAATAATGTGGAGAGCAACTAAGAAAGACATCCAGTGTTGGCCTCTGGACTACACATAAACACACACATACACACAAACACACATCTTTAGATAGATATACACAAACATGTACAGACATGAATGCTCAAATGCATTCATGCACATACATACAATACATCATACAAACAGACACAAACAGGCAGGCAGGCAGGCAGGCAGACACACACACACACACACACACACACACACACACACACACAGACACACGCGCGCGCGCGTGCGCACGCGCACACACACGCACACACGCACACACATTTAGACAAATGTATACTCAGCATCTTCTTTGTGCCTACTCATCTGTTTCCTTGTCATATGCAGTATTTTGATCTGTTCGTTCTTCTATTACCATTCATGTGCACTGAGCCTGAAAGTACAACTTTAAATAATAATGTCTGCTGCAGAAGGAGCTGGAATGGCCGCCTGTCTGTGCTCCACCAGCATCTGCCTGATCTTGGTGTTGGATCTCTCACATTTAGCTCCAGGAACTTTTGTCATGAGGCTTTGTGCTGTCTGTCTGTATAGATCTCTTAAGCTTGTTGGCCCTCCAGACTTCTGCTCCACTCAGCACGCTAAGTGCTGGCTGACATTCAGTTTTATCAGCCACAAACATGGCACTAGATTGAAGTAAGATGGTAGAGACTATTGTGCACATTGTTCCTCAGGGTAGGGGAGGAAGAATTTGGAACCTATCAGGTTTCAACACCATACACCCATGAAATGAAGTATGTATGCTATGCCATATAAGTCATGGTCCTAATTGCTTTGAGATGCCATAACACACATCCCCCATCAAAGAAGCAATAAAAGAAAATAAAAGAGACCCAAGTTTCAGTTGTACGTGGTGTCTCTACCAGAATATTTGTATTTTCCCCTCTCCAGCTGACTTTGACAAGTAGTCTTTATGTTACAGCCAGCTTGATTCTATCTCAGCTTTACACCCATACTCTGGACCTGAGAGGGACATTTGGGGACAGATACTTCTCCCACTTCCTTTCAGTATCCCTCTTTTAAGCATTTATTCAGATTCTAACCCCATTCAGATCTGCTGAAAATTGTCCTCTTATGCTAAACGTACAGATGTGTAGGTCCACATGGCGGGATGTACTTTCCTGACTTGTCTTTCTTTCTGTTGCTTTTATTCTTGTACTTTCCCAGACTCCGTTTGAATTTCTGGTGCACATAGCCTGCTGCTCATATGTGCTTTCTGTCTTGCTGAGACCCAAGGGTTTCACAAAGAAGCTCAGGCAGGTGCACCGATGAGTCTTTGCCTGAGCTGTGGATATTATCTATTTCTGGGACAGAGTGAGTGATGCCCAGACTTGCATAAGTTCTTCTGTTCTCTGCTGAGACCAAGAAGGTGGTAGGAAGTCTGGACTCTAGAAAACCTGTCATTGTCTCATGGTACCTATTGTCTTTAGGTATAATTTTCCTACCACACAATGGGAAATGCTATTGGTATTCACCTCATGAGGTGGTAGTGAGGATTAGACTCAATGATAAACATGGGCTGCTTGTGTGTGTGAATTTGTGCAATAAACACTTAGTATACACCTGGTACTATTAGTATGTGGTGCATCTCTCTGTGATTCCTAATTGACTTTCCTCTGTAGATCAAAAGGCTTGGAAGAGTTCCCATTTGCGTGGTAATGCTCTGTTGTTGCTGTCGGGTGTATTTCAATTCAAGATGCTCACGGCTCAGTCAAGCTTCTGGTTAGAGGCAGTTCTTCAACTCCAGGGTTGACACATGCCTTTGCTGTGGCAGGGGCAACAATATTGTATAGTTTATTAAGAACATCCACACTGTCCCTTGACCCTCTCTCAGAGGTGGCGTTGCCACATACGCTGTTACAGGTGGTACGGCTGTTGAGCTCAAGCAGGGGCTGCCAACACTGTAATCTTGGTACTGCTCCTCCCCAGTTTTCAGTGGACTGCTATCCACTGCCCTGTGGTGGTGCACATGTTCGCAGACATCTTAGGAGATTAGTGTTGGTTCTTTCATTTTAAAAGTAAGGAAATTGGGCCTTAAGAGATCTTTTAGATCTAAAAATACAGAGAAAATGGTCTTACACTAAGTCGGCCACTGCTTCTCCTAGTCTGTGTATTTTGTCAGTTGCCAGGAAATTACCCCGGAGGGAAGCAAACAATCCATTTCTAACTGTTTGCCTTTGTTGCATCTTCTCCTCCACCCCCACAGTGAGAAATGGAAAATCCAATAACTAATAAAGAGCACCGTAAAGTCTGTTCCCTTTGTCGAGAGGATTTAATCATGGGGGTGAACTCCACAAATATTTGTGCAGTCAAGAAGAGTGTGAGTCAGCTGCTGGTGCTTCTGCGCACCAAGGCTCCTCACAGCCAGGGAGGCTTGCGGATGACCGGACAGCTTGGAACTGGGTGGTGGCTCGGTGGTTTCCCGCTGGCTCCTGAATGAGACACCTACTGATGTGTGGCTGTGCACTGTGAAGCCCAGAACTGTGTTTACTCATATCTACAGGGGTGCAGATGGAGGCTCAGGCAACTGCCAGGTAGCCCATTCCCAAGGGAATGGCTGTCTGCATACCCAGAACCTATCACTGTAGGTGAGCCCTTTCTCCTTTCCTCAGAGCTGCTGATTCCACCCTGCTATGGGTTCCACTGTGTAGCCTCTTTCCAGTTAGCCACTGTGGTGCGTTTTCTAAAATAGTAGGGTGCATCTTCATCAAACACAATTGCCCCAAATGACATCAGCCTCAACCGTAGCCACGACAGAAAAATCATTAAATGTTTTAGCAAAGTCCCCAAAGTCTCCATAGTCTATACCTGACCAACCTCCTCATCCTACCTCACTGTTCCCACTCTCCAGAGTTATACCCTACTGACGGCCTGCATGAGAGTGATTGTGTGCAGCTCTCACTGTGCAGCCCACTGACTGCATGCACCATAGTGGCTGTGTGAATCTCTGACTGTGGATCCCGCTGGCTGTGCCTGCATCTACTTAGATGACTGTGTACCTCTGACTGTGCCTATATCCAAGTGACTGTGTGTATTTCTGACTGTGTACCCCACTGCTTGCCTGCACCTGAGTGACTGTGTACAGCTCTGACTGACTGTGTCCCCTCACTGACTGCCAGAATGACTTTGCATAGCTCTGAGGGTGTGTAGCTCAGTCCTTTTCTTCCATCCATCCCTTTGTGTTCTCTGCTTCTTTCTGGCTTCTCTCCCTCTTCTCTCCTCTTTTTTCTTCTCTCCTCTCCTGCTCACTACAGCCCTCATCGTTTGCCTCTCCCTTGTCGTGTTGATTTTATTCAGATGGGCAACAATCTCTTATGATATAGTTTGGTTTCATGTGACAGCTTTAAAACTGTTTTAAAACGTTTTATCAGAATTTTCTTAGATGCATGTCAGCATCAGGTTCTATGTATCTCTCTTCCCGGGCAGACTGCACACTTCTTGATGATCAGAGCCACTATTTACATACTATTGACTCCCACATGAATGCCATCACTAGCCCGGTAAAGGTAAATTGAATTTCTGAATAATCTATACCACATCTTCCCAGATGATAGGTGAGGTTAGCTGTGTGTGTTTGTAAGTTGCCTGCTGCTGAGAGATACCAAGGCAACCACTTTCAATATTGCTCTTTAGAGATGCTGAGACTCAAGGCAGCCAGGTACTATCGAAGTCCTTGCTAGTAATTATACTGGCAGGCAACCAGATCCAGCAGAGACCAGCAGGCATCCTTGCCAGCTTGTACCCAATGTCTCTCTGTGTGGCTTTGTTCCCAGGAGAATCCCAAGGAGGAGACGGAGCCTGGGAAACACAAAGATTCAAAAAGAAAGTAGACACTTAGTACAAGAAGCTAGGGGGATGTGTCACATATTCTAATGCTGCTGAGACAAATTAGAGCTCCAAATCAGAAGGGCCCATGTGATCCTAGAGGGGTAGACAGAGATAACCAAATTATCTACTGCAGAAGTTATATGTAGCTCATTTACTTGGTCCTTATTTTAATATTTTATTCTGTGATACAGATGCTGGATAATGGTCCATGGGTACTATCAAGAATAGTATGAAGGAAGGATCCTCAGAACCCAATCAAAGAGCTATGAAAGACCTCAACAGTGTAATTGCAGCAGATGTACCAAAGGAACTGAGATGTAGGCTTTGATGAGATGTATGTTTCTATGGTCAATGGCAGCATTATTTACAACAGCAAGCACACAGAAGCAGCCTAAACATCTATTGAAGGATGGAAAAAGAAACTGTACTATAGACATATGACAGTGTATTATTCTAGCATAAAAACAAAGAAATCCTCTAACTTGCAGCAGCATAGGTGAACTGGAAGGGCCAAGTATGCTAAAAGAAAAAAAAAAGACAGGAAAATCTAGGAAATTGTTTTATGATCTCACTCATGACTTTGGAAGTAGTCACACTCAGAAGCAAAGGTGTACAGTCATATTGGAGAGAATCTGTTGTCCGGGAAGGGTGTCCAAAGTAATATACAATTTTGTAGGGGCTATAAGGTTGAACTAAGAATAAGGTTGGGCATATTTATGAGTTACAGGCCATAATATTAAATGAGTTGATCTTTATCAGCACGTTACAAGGAAAACTCAGGTTGATAGTGTGCATGACTGTAACGCTAGCACACAGGAAATTGAGTCAGGGAGATGCAGAATTTGATCCCAATCTAGGCTATATAGCTAGTCTCTGCCAATAAACACACCCCAAACCAAGCGAGCAAAACAAAATAGAAGACATCATCGGCAAAAAAGGTTTCTAGGTCACCTGTACTGTCTATAGGTTGAACTTGCTGGTGCCATCAGTTTAGGAATTTGTAAGGGTTTTTCTATTGTGTAAGTGTGCATGAGTCTGCATGCCTGCAGTGTGCATATACTGTTGATGTGTTTGCTCACATGTGGTGGAGATTAAAGACAATGTCAAGGATCTTCTCCAATCAACTTTCATCCTGTTATTTTCAGGAGACAGGATTTCCTCACTGAATGTGGAGCTTACTGTCCTGACCAGGCTGGCTGACCAATGAGCTCCTCCACCCTTCCTCTCTTTGTCTCTTCAGTGCTGGGGTCACAGTTATAGGACATTTTATGTGGGTGTTTAGGATTAGAACTTGTGTCTTCCTGCTTGAGTGGCAGTACTTTACCGACTGAGCCATCTTCCCAGCCACTGTAAGGACTTAAAAATGTGGAAAATTTCAGATTTTGCTCAGGGTCATTAGTTATTCCAGTTGAGCCACTGTGATCTGGATCATAACTCAGGCACTTAGTGGTCATTCTTGCTTTAAATCTCGTAGTCACCTCCAGTGGGACCGGCTGTACAGTTGAAGTTGATTTACATTCTAACCTGGCTCCTGAGGTCCTGGGAAGTAAGTGCAGTCACAGACCTGGGGAGAAGTTGATTGGCCACTGAAGTTCATGGATTCTTGCATGTAACAAATTTATGAGCTTTAAGGCCATAAATCAGGGAGCAGTTAAGGCTGCTTTGAGAGAGCCTCTGTTTGATGGGCCACACAGATAAACGAGAAACTGTAAAAAAATGTGTACTGAGGATGAAACAACCTTAGGATAGGCTATGTTCAGGAACTCCTCAAATGGAATAGTTAGTGAGGGCCTCCTGGAGAAAGTGACATTTCATTTGAGATATGAATGATTGGAAGAGAACAGGCAGAGGGAACTCTCGGGGGCAGTAGATGTTGGATAGAGGGCATAGCAGGGTCAAGGACTCTGGAGTGGATCAGGAACTAAGTAGGTTCAATGATCTAAAATGCTGGTTCTGAGCCAAGGCCTGAGATGGGCTAAATCAAAGGAAATTTGTCAGCTGAAGACAGAATTTATGCCACTCTCAGGGCAATGGAAAGCACTTGAAGAGTATTTTCTGAATGGAACTCCTGGTCACCAAAAGTCTGATTCACAGTCAGGTATCAGCAGAATTTACTAAGCATGAATTTGTGCTTATTAAAAAATTATCCATAATACGCACACACCTGTATCTCTCAATCTGTTTATCTATCACCTGGGTATGAGTATGTATGTATGTATGTATGTATGTATGTATGTATGTATGTATGTATGTATGTATCTATCTATCTATCTATCTATCTATCTATCTATCTATCTATCTATCTATCTATCTAATTTATCTATCGCATATCTAAGCATGGCTTACCTGGGCAATGAGTTCTCTTTTTCAGTTGTTTAATTTCTGGGGTCAAACTCAGGTGTTTTTACCCACTAAGCCATAGTTCTGACTCAAGGAATAATTTTCTGTTCATTTAACCTTACCCAGTCTCAGACATTCTATCACACTAGTACACAGCACACTAACACAAACACACTCCAAGGAGTGAATGATGGTGGATCCAGTGAGTACAAGCCTTTTTCTGGAAATGCCATGCCCAGAGTTGCAGAAGATGAGATCATTGCTTGCTTTGGTTTGTACCAGCCCTTGTTGCTCCCTTCCGCACCTTAGGATAGTACTGTGTAGTCAGCCTTAGGTAAGGGCACTGCAGCCCAGGATCCACTGTCTAAGATAAGCATCCTCCACAGCTTGCATCTTGCCTCTACTCACCGTCTTTATTGTTTCCACGTGGCCATGTCAGCCCTTCCTCTAGGTCAATTGGAAGGCTGTTTCTGCATTGCCAGGTACAGTATGACTTCTCCATCAATTGATTCTCTGTAGACTACTCTCTGGCTTGAAGTTTATTGAAACCAGGGATGCTAGAGTACATTGGGGAATAAAAGGTCAGCTCACATTGCTGTCACCCTGTTAACTCAATGGCAAAACTTTTAGCATCTTTATATTTATGTGTCTGTGAACATATGTTCATGTGGTTAAGCCAGATGTCAACAGTGGGTATCATTTCTCAGTCACTTTGGATTCTTGTGACAGGGTATCCCACTTACTAAGCATGATAGTCTGACTGGCTAGAGTTCTCCCAGCATCTGTCTTCTAGGGCTGAGATTATAAACACATAGTATTGGCTTTTTCTATAAGTCTGGGGTATTCATATTTACATAATAAGTTGAAGTTATCTACCCAGAACCTGCAGAAAATTTGAGGTACCATTGCTAGACCTTTGAGAAGAAAGGAGACTCTAAGGTTCACAGAGAACCACTGATATGACCCATTTATGCAGACAGTGTTCACCACCTGCTCCTCTGTAGCCTTCCATGTGCTGATTTCTGCTTTAGGATAGAACTGAAGATCCCAGCTAAGTAAGAAACAACTTGAATCAAATGGTCAGGGTCTAATGTAGGCCAGGCTCATCTCTCAGCCATGTAATTGAGGCTCCACAGTCAAGCTTTGTCATGTGCTTGCTAAGGGCTAGCACACCAGAGTTCTCCATGGAGCTGACACACAGTTTTGGGTGCAGAAATACATTCATTTCTTTACTGATAAAATATGGGTTTAAGCAGGTCAAATGCTATTCTAGAGATCTCACAGTAGCTGCTTGTGAATTCTAATCTATTGCCTCTCAGTCCTGCCTCTTTCTAACTCACTTAACCGACTGTTAAGGTGACTGATTATTACAGTGGCCCTTCCCACCAAGAACTTGACCTCCAGTCACATCCACATCCCTCTGTGAAGTCAGCTTGGAGGAACAAGGATGTAGCTTCTGTGACAGAAGGATGGGCTGCAGCAGGCAGAACTCTGTGGGTTTCCCTTGTCCTGATCATAGGAGTCCATGCAAAAGACAAAACAAAACAAAACAAAACAAAAAGAAAAAACCAAACAGGCATCGTGTTAGACTGTCAGAAATGGAAATGTAAGCATTCAGAATTTTCTACATTGAAAAAAAAAAAACGTACAAAGTTGAAACTGGGAAAGAACATGTTAACTCCTGATGCTCTCTGGTGTAAGGTATTGAAATGAGGGTGATCTAGTGAAGCCTTGGAAGAGACTGTGTGCATATCTCATCTCTGACGAAGAGCAAGGATTGTGAGTTTCCCCTCAAAGCCAAGCAAAGGACTCTTCCTCTTCACTTATTTGATAATATTGCCAACATATAGAAAATCACTCACAAGATTTTTTTTAAAGAGGGAAACCTTTTCCCACAATATAACCAAATATGATTTTTGAAAAATTATCACAAGTGTAAATGTGGGTTGAAAAAGTAGCTTAGTTGCTAATGTGCTGGCCATGCAAGCTTGATCGTGTGGCTTCAATCCCCAGTACCTACATAAAAGGGCAAACACAGCCCTCTGCTCCTGTAATCACACTGCAGGAGAGGTGGGAACAGGAAGATCATTGGTCTTCCCTGGCCAGCCAGTCTAGGCATGTAGGTGATCTCTGGATTCTGAGAGACCCTGTCATCAAAACTGTAGACCATGAGGAAGAAAATACCCACATTGACCTCTGGCCTTCCCTCAAACCCATCCATACCAATCCATCTATCCACCCACTCCAATCCATATCTAACCACCCACCAACTGACCCACACCGACTCCCACTCACGACCATCTACCTACTCCCATCCTCTCCACCCCCCACACTTATTCAGCACTCACACTTCTGTAATTCCAATACAGAAGTCAAAGCATTAGGCAGAGGCAGAACTCTGTGTACTAGAATATTAGTTTCAAGTGAAAAATAAAAGACTGAATCATGCAGCAAAGTTTACAAAATTCTTCAAAATGAGTTAATCCACCATTCCTGGGAACTTTGCCCTTTCTCATTTATAAAACCAGGACTCTCTTACTGAGAACTCTTCCTGGACAATGATGAAGCATGCACTTTTTTCTTAATTGCCTCTGTTGTAGGACTGCACACAGATGATCCTGAAAAGAAAATAGTATTTTGGACTGAATTCACTTATCTTTCCCCCTCCCTATCTGGATTCCCATGAGTGGGTATAGATAGCAGTTGCTCTGTTCTTTGCAGTTATGTAGGAGTTCTTTAAGATGAACGAGTGAACAAACTCTTATGCACACATCCATTATATTTATATTGACAGCCTATAAATGGATGTTTATGCAAATCCTCTAGCTGGTTATGTATTGTGACAATCTCTGGAAATAAATCCTAGGTCTGCCTGGATTTCACTTCAGTGCTGCTAAATCTTTCTGAGCTATGGCCCAAGGCTCAGCTGATGCTCCGAAGCTTCCACAGCTCAAATTTTAGAAATCTTGCATCTTGGCCTAGGGCAGTGCACGCAGAACACGAACAACTCATAGCTGTTTTATACTTCCTGCCTCAGAAAGCTGGAATTGGAGTAGTTCTTGGAACCACCTTGGCAAAACATTAACTTTTTCAATGGACTTTTATTTCCTCCAGGGAACTTTCATCCTGGAAACTTCCACCGTACACCAGAGGCCTTCAAAAGATTAAATGGAAAAGGTACAGCTAAATTCTCTCAATAATTTTCTGGGGTAAATTGGTGAAAACTATTTATGTATGTTACTTCCAGGCTCAAAAATCTTCAAAGGTTTATAATATTCAAAAAAATTGAGAATCTTAACCTGGCAGCCTCATCTCCTTCTAGCTCAAGACATTTATGGGCCAGACACTTATAAGTGCTATAAAGCCTTATTTATTCTATATGAAATACCAACATCCTAAGCTTCAGTAGATCAGAGACACTTTGGGGCAAATAGTTCCATAGTTTCATATTTAATTACATCTCTAGTAAGTATTGTGAGGGAGAGAGCCAGAGGGTTGAGAGAACTTGTCATCAAGTACCCAGCTGACACCAAGGCAAACTGCATCTTGAAAGTGGAATATGAAGAATTTCAGTAATTACCAAAGGAGAAATTAAAAGCAACTGTGAGTTTTAAGCATGGAGGGGTTGATGTAATTACTTAGGCCTTGAACATATCACTCTGGTTGCAATTTAAAAGTGGACAGAAAGAAGAGACTCAGAGGCCAAGAAACTCATCAGGAATGCGGTGAGGTGGTCCAGCTGGGAAGGTGGGAACTGGGATAAAGGTGCCTCCTCAACAAACAAGTAACAGGATAGCCAGGGCTACACAGAAAAACTCTGTCTCAAAAAACAAGCAATAAAAATTCTAGAATTTGGGCTTCAGGATGTAGATCATCCCCCAGTTCAGCGCTGTCAATCATACTTGCCAAGTGGCTCTCACTTGTCTGACACAGGAATTTTTTCCCCCAGTCTTTCTATTCTGGTCTCTGGGCAATGCAGCCTCTGATTCCCGGCTGTCTGGACAGTATCAAACTTGGGGTCCCTCTCATGATATGGGCCTCAAGTGGGACAAGTCTTTGGTTGGCCACTACTACAATTTCTGTGTAACAATTACCCCAGCATATCTTGCAGACTAGATTATAGATCCATAGGAGTCTAGGATACCATCAGAACACAGCCCACAGAGTCAACTAAACAGGGCTTATAGGGGTTCACAGAGACTGAAGTGACAATGACAAATTCCGTATGGGTCTGAGATAAGTCCTTTGTGTATATGACATGGTTGTGTAGCTTGGGATTCTTGGTTTTTTTTTTTTTTTTTTTTTTTTTTTTGTTTTTTTAAGACAAGGTTTTTCTGTGTGCCCTGGCTGTCCTGGAACTCAGTTTGTAGACCAGGCTGGCCTTGAACTCAGAAATCTGCCTGCCTCTGCCTCCCCAGTGCTGGGATTAAAGGCGTGCGCCACCATGCCCGGCTTTCTTGTGGGATTCTTAGCAGTGGGAATGAGGATGTCTCTGACTCTTTTGTCTGTGCTTAGAATCCCTTTCCTGATACTGGTTGCCTTATCTAGCCTTGATATGAGAGTTTGTGTGTTGTTGTCTTAGTTTGGGTTTTATTTCTGTGAAGAGATATTATGACCAAGGAAACTCTTATGAAGGTAAATAATTAACCGTGGCTGGCTTACAGTTTCAGAGGTTTAGTCCTTTATCCTCATGGCAGGAAGCATGGCAGCATCCAGACAGACATGGTACTAGAAGAGCAAAGACTTCTATATATTGATTGGAAGGCAACTAAAAGGAGGCTCTGGGTGACTCCACTCTGATGCTGTCCCATTGTTCTCCATGTGTCATTCTATGGTATTGGCATCTCCTATATTTTGATGTCTTCCTCTCATAGGCTACCTTCAGAGTGCCAAACCTCAACTTCTTTGTATGACCCCTTCACTCCTGGACCTTCAACTGCCATTGAGGCTGCACCTTCACTAATTGCCTTTTCTGGCCTCTCATGTAGCCAAGCCTCAGCTGCTGTCCATGATCCTTTCATGCCTTCAAAACCAGTACCACTTGGGTGACTCTCACACATTACCAAGCCAGAAGGTTTTACCTCAGTAATTCTGGTTCTTCTTCTTCTTCTTCTTCTTCTTCTTCTTCTTCTTCTTCTTCTTCTTCTTCTTCTTCTTCTTCTTCTTCTTCTTCTTCTTCTTCTTTTTCTTCTCCTCCTCCCCCTTCTTCCAAAGCAAAAATGGTTTATTATATGATTTGACATTTCTTCTTGTGTCAGAGAAGCAGGGTTTGGAGGCAGAAACACCAGAAAACAGAGACAAATCATAGTGCATATCTTTCATTAAGATTACGATGGTGAAGCCGGGCGTGGTGGCGCACGCCTTTAATCCCAGCACTCGGGAGGTAGAAGCAGGTGGATTTCTGAGTTCGAGGCCAGCCTGGTCTACAAAGTGAGTTCCAGGACAGCCAGGGCTATACAGAGTAACCCTGTCTTGAAAAACCGAAAAAAAAAAAAAAGATTACGATGGTGAGTGTAGGCAACTCAGAGAATACAGGTTTCTTCTTAATCACCACAAATTTCTTAGCTCCAGCTAACCAGTATCAATTGTCTCAGTGACTCCTTTTATTCTTGACTCTAAAGTCAGAGTCAGAGGGACAAAGCTAATGAGTTCTATTATATCTTCACCAGTTTTCTGTTCTTGGTGATATCCTTTACTGACCAAGCTTTTCTTTACCTGGAACTTAGTATGTACCATGTTGGCTTTGAAATTAGAAATCTGCTTGCCTCTGTCACCTGGGAATAAAGTTGTGAACCACCTGGACCCTAAGCTTTTAATGGCCACTATGCCTTAAGATCCAGATCAGAAGCTTGTGTCTTCCAGCCTCAAGATCGGGATCACAGGTATGGCCTCCATTTCTGGATTACAGTTCATCCCAGATATAGTCAGGTTGACAACTGAGAAGAGCCATCACACTTGTGTTATGTAACTTGATGGGCCATCTTTGGTTGATATCCTGGGAGGTCTATTTTATTTTTAATGGAAACAGAGGAGGGTTTGTTAGGGAAAAGACTTTTAAAGGGGGATATGAAGTGGACATTTCTGGTTTCTTTGCATGCTCAGTTATTTCATGTGATGTTTGCTGAAGCAGACAGGTGAGAAGATGTTTTGCTGAAGCTGAGACAGGTGACAGGATGTTTTACTGAAGCAGATACATGGGAGGACTTGTGATGTTTAGAAAGAATATGGATATATCCCCACAGACAGAGTGGTGAGGCTCTTGCACTGGTTCACATGGCACGGGGTCACTGATCTTCGCTTGTTGTGACTTTGTAGAGAGTAACCCATCAAAACACTTCACATACCCTGGCTGCTTCTTGATGCTTTTGCAGAATCATGCCGAATTTGAGCCATAGCTACTGATTCATGTTTGGTGTTTGCTAATTAGACAGGACTGCTGCTACTGATCGTGTTTGATGTTTTGGATAGAACTGTTGATAACCTGATAACAAAGGTTGGGTTCTCCCCAAAGAACTACTTCAAAAGAGGTCCACAACCTCTGTTTCCTATTAACCTTTCTTGTTCGCTACCTCTGGGAGGTGGGATTGAAGCGGGGCTGAACCATTAAATAACTCTAATTAAAGTTGGTTTAAAAAAAATCCGAGACTACGAGGGGTGGATCTAGGGGAAGGAGTGGGCAAGGAGCACTAGGAAGATTGGAGGGAGGAGAAACTGTAGATGCAACTTGTTGGGAACTAATAAGGGGGGCCCTGGGGAAGAGGGGGAAGGGGAAGATCCACACCCTACCAGAGTTCTACCTATTCTCTGGTCAGTCAGGCATGGGAGGGCTGCCATACACTTTTCACTCATCCCCCATGGGCATCCAAGCCTTTGACCCACTCTACAGGGGGTGGGGGGAGCAAGGGGCAGCCCTACCTGGGAGCCCCGGAGCTACTTTGCTAAAGCCACTGGGGTTATGGGAGAGAGGGATGAGGGAAGAGGTTCCCAACACCAGTGAAAGAGACCGCAGCAGATCTTGATGAGCAGAGACTCTCTATGGTTTTAGAGCTTTACAGGGAGAAAGAGAGAAGGGAGAGAGAGAGAGAGAGAGAGAGAGAGAGAGAGAGAGAGAGAGAGAAAAGGCTAGAGAGAAAGAGAGTAGGAGGGAGAGAGTGAAAGAAGAGGAGAGAGGAGAAGACAAAGAGAGAGGGGAGAGGAGAGAAGACAGAGAGGAGAGAGGCAGTGAGAGTGAGGGGTAAGAGGTAAGAGAGTGAGAAGTAAGAGAGATAAGTAAGAGAGTAAGCAGGGGCTGAACAGCCCCTTTTAAAGTATGTTGTCTTATCTTATTGTTGCTAGGTAACTGGGGAGGAATTTAGCCTGAAGGTCAGAAGCTTGGGCCATTGCCTACATGACTATGGGTGGTAACTTAGGCAGGAGCCAGAGTTCCAGGAGCATGAGGGAACGCCTACCATGTCATGAAGGTGAATTATCACCCTTTGGGGTTCAGACCTCAGCTCAACTGGAGACCAGCCTGTCTGTGCAGAGCCCAATGCCCCACAGAGACTGAGAGCTGAATATGAAGAAAGATAAACAAAGGGGCCATTTCTTCTCCTTTCTTTGCCCCTAATCTCTCTCCCCACTTCTCTTTTCCCCTTCCCCTTTTATTCTCTCTACACTCTCTCTTCCCCTCCTTTGTCATCCCCTCCTTCCCCTTTTCTCCACTTTCAGTAAAATATCACTGTTACTCGTCTCCAGTTTGATAACAGCAACCCCGTAGCTAGGGAGGAAAGGAGAGAGATTTCGGAGCCAGGATCCTACAATACAGTCTGGATCAGCCTTTGCTCCTCACTGCCTTGTAACCTTGTATTATATATATATATATATATATATATATATATATATATATATATATATATATATATATATATATATATGCTATGTTCCTCAAGATAAATTTCAAAGTTTTCATTTATAGCAAAACCCCAAAATGTCAATATGGTGGTTTTGTTTGTTCTGCCTGCTCAAGTTGTTTGGAGAAAGAATTGCGTATATGACCTGCAAAGCACTCTGCAGATGAAACAGGCCGTTACTGATGCTGTCACGTTTTGTTTGTTTGTTTTCTGTTAAGATTTAGTACCCCTTCCCCTCAGCCTGGAGGAAATTGAGGTGATCACTGCTTCCTACATTAGTTATTGCTATTTTTATTATTTTCTTTATTCAGGTACTTCTTTGATTGCTAACATAAATGCCAGCATAGGCAAAAATTTGGCTAAAGATCTACGCTCTTGAGTTTGCCCTTTCAGCACTGTGGAGCTGTCTCTGGAAAAAGCTCAGACTCTTAAGTATGAATTTAAAGCTTAGATCTCGAATGTTCCAGCTATAATGCTATAAATAACATTATATGCTTGCCAAGTGGCTCCTATTCTCCTGACACAAGAGCTCTTCTCTTCTCTTCTCTTCTCTTCTCTTCTCTTCTCTTCTCTTCTCTTCTCTTCTCTTCTCTTCTCTTCTCTTCTCTTCTCTTCTCTTCCCTTCCCTTCCCTTCCCTTCCCTTCCCTTCCCTTCCCTTCCCTTCCCTTCCCTTCCCTTCCCTTCCCTTCCCTTCTCTTCTCTTCTCTTCTCTTCTCTTCTCTTCTCTTCTCTTCTCTTCTCTTCTCTTCTCTTCTCTCCTCCCATCCTTTTTCTTTCCCTTCCCCTTTCCCTCTCCTCTCCTTTCTTCTCTTCTTCCCTCTCTTCTGCCCTATGGTTTATTGAAACCCTATCTTCTTCAACACATTTCTTTATATGAAAGTGATGAATATTCTACCTTGTTGGGTCTTTTCTCAGCCCATGACAACCTCAGTGCCTTTGATACTTCTTCTTGTACTGAGATCATCTTCTTTGCTCTCTCCATGGCTGCTTCTCTTTCACTGACCAACATTTAAAATACTGATTCTTTAGAAGAATGTCACCTTAATGATTTTAGCAACTCAGTTCCAATTCAATCAGAATACCAATATTCTGCAAAGGTTCATTATTTCTTCCTATTGTTTCCCCTGTAGTTCTACATTGTCTACCACTAGACAATGCCCATTGCTATAGTAACATCCAGCAAGTGATGAATAAATAGACAATTGACATAGGATTAAATGGAATAGTAACTTAAAGACAATTTAAAAACAGATCAACACCCATGAAACACTCCCAAAAGTTAATTTCTTTCCTCGCCTTTAGTTCTGCTCATTGCAAACAGTTTTCAAAAGTTGTCCAAGATGATAATGAGAAGTCAAACTAATTAATTGACATGATTTTCTCTGATGACAGCTAAACTGATCATTCATTGAGCAAAAGGAGGTAGCTTATGTTAATTGGTTCAATAGTCTTTGACTTGGTATTTTAAATCAGAGAAAATGAATTATTATTGTGTATGAGGAAATTTGCTCTAGCAGCTGAGTTTCTCTCTGTTTAGGTTTATATTTCACTCTTGACAAAACATTATTTCCTACATCTATAAAAGTAAGATGAAAAACTTTCCTTCAGTATTGTATAATTCCTAAAAATATCACTTAAATGAATACTACCTTTGCCCTCAAAAATGTGTGACTGACTATGTTCCTCTTGGGAACATCATTTCTTTCACATGTGTGAGTGACCCAGAAGAAAACATTCTCACTAAATTCATGAGTTTTCAATTGGGTTTTGAAAATCATGCCCAGTGAGACAGCTCCAAGCTCGGTGCTGTAAACCTGGGAGAGACTCATACTGGAACAGAGAGAACAAATGTGAATCACTTCTGCTAACTTTGAAAGAACCTGCTCTGTGACAGGCCCTGCTGGGGAAAACCCAGAGAGCAGTAAGTGACTACTGTTACTTGCTAGAAACATACAAATGAGTAAGACAGGAATTCAGGGAGCAAATGTTTGTTCTGTTAGACACAGGCAGTGCCAGAGAAGCTACATGAACAGTGGAAACACAGAAGGAGAATCAAGTTACTGGGTACCTTGACAGACCTAGAATGGTATCATACAGATGTGATTTTCTCAAAAACCAATTAACTCCCAAACACTTTTTAAATGGGCATGTGGGATAAAATCACAACTTTATTCTGCCAATTTCTCCTCCTGAAATTGCACCTATTAGGAGATTGGGGTTGCAGGTGACTGAGAGTCTTGTTCAAATGTTTTGAAGCAAGAGAAGATGAGTGGCTCAGGCAGATGGAAGTCCCATTGGTGAACTTGATGCATGAGTGCCTTCGGCCTTTGTTTCTCTCTACTGATGAGCTCTGACAAGTGGTATTTGGGGCTCACTCTCAGCACGGTCCTTGTTTCATGATCAGAGGATGGCTGCTTGTGTTCCAGGCACTGTGTTCCCATTCTTTGCCTTTTAATCCATGTAGCTCTCAGAGACTGAACCACCAGCCAAAGGGTGGGAACACACATGGGATGGAACGAGACTCCTAGCACATATGAAGCAGGCATGTAGCTTAGTCTCCATGTGGGGCCCATAACAACTGGAATGGAGGCTCTCCCTAAAGCTGTAGCCTGACTTTGGTATCCATTTCCCAACAGGGATGCCCTGTCTGGATTCAGTGGGAGAAGATGTGCCTATTCTAGTAGAGACTCAATGTGCCAGGGTGAGAGGATTCCCAGGGGGACTCCATTATCTCAGAAGAGAAGGGGAGTGGGGACAGGGAGAAGGTCTCTATGAAGGGGGACTGGGAAGGGACAGCATTTGAGACTTAAATAAATAAATAAAAATTAAAAGAAAAAATTGAAAAAGGCCATAGGTCTCTTCTCTGTGTATGCCAACAAATGCTTTATGGTGTTTTATGTTCTTAACTGGGATGATGGCTGTACTGGCTAGTTTTGTGTCAACTTGACACAGGCTGGAGTTATCACAGAGAAATGAGCTTCAGTTGGGGAAATGCCTCCATGAGATCCAGCTGTAAGGCATTTTCTCAATTAGTGATCAAGGGGGAAAGGCCCCTTGTGGGTGGAACCATCTCTGTGCTGGTAGTCTTGGGTTCTATAAGAGAGCAGGCTGAGCAAGCCAGGGGAAGCAAGCCAGTAAGGAACATCCCTCCATGGCCTCTGCATCAGCTCCTGCTTCCTGACCTGCTTGAGTTCCAGTCCCGACTTCCTTGGTGATGAACAGCAGTATTAAAGTGTAAGCTGAATAAACCCTTTCCTCCCCAACTTGCTTCTTGGTCATATGCTTGTGCAGGAATAGAAACCCTGACTAAGACAATGGTTATCTCAAAGTAACTTACTATGGTCAAAGGAGTGCAGTGTGTTGATGGGTACGGCCAACATGGATCATCCTCTAGAGTAGAAATGGTTCAAACTATATCCATAATAACCAGGCTAGAAGGCAAGAAAACTCAATGTACTTTACCAAAGAAATCTAAAGAGTTAGAATATGCAAAAAGAATAAACTACATCTCCCTAGGGTGACCCATTGGTGAAAAATGTAAGGGGAGAGGTTAGAGAAAAATTAGGAAAAATTAGGGCATTATGCCAAATACTGAAAAATTGAATACCCCATATCTTATGTATATGTATAATCTCTAGTAATCAGATTTATAGAAGTAGATCATAGGGTGGGTGAGAAATGGGGCTAGGCAGTGGAGTAAGAAGGGGGAGAATTTGTGGAAGGAGACCACATTTCCATCCAGTGGAATAAATGAGATCAATTTCAAAGCATGGTGGCCATAGTCAATGATGGAATGTTGATTTTAAAATCGCTAGGGTAGTAGATTTTAAATATTCATGTCAAAGAAAGATGATTATGAGAAGTGATAAATATGTTAATGAGTTTACTTAATAATCCTATAACATTTGGGCATACACACATATACATATATAAACATTGCCTTCTATAAATATGTGATTATTATTTGCCAACTTAAATTTTAAAATGATCATACTTTCCCCAGTTGTTTTAAAGTTAAATTATATTTTTTCTCTTTTGTATCTCATCTCTCATTCTAAAAAATGATGGATTATTTTTTCAATATAAATTTGTGCGACATAGGCTGAGGTCTCCCATGGCCTAGACTAGAGATATGGATGCAAGATATGCTGACACTGTCCCTGGACCGAAATGCTGGATGTCATTTGAGACAAGAAGAAGGAAAGAAATGTAAACATTTATGATATTTTTCTTTTTTCTTTTTATAATGTTTCCCAGAAATAGGAATGTCACATTTTTAGTAAGTTGGGCAAGAGACACAATACACCGATAGGGAAATGAGTATCAGCTACAATGTTAATACAGCCTTGTCCAACATAACCAAAATGATGCCCATCTCTACTAGAGCTTCCACCGCAATCCTCTACAAATGTGTGGAATCAAGCCACACATGTATGTAGTCAGTCCTGAACTCTGCAGCACAGTTTTTAAGTGTGGTTCCAGCGTTCGTCACTTTCTTGTACTACTCTGTTAGGCCATGGAGCTCTCCTGCTCTTACCTAAACATTCCCACCTCTCTATTGTGGCACGTTCTGTTCTGCCAGCTCTCCTGTCTATGCCTTAAGTTGGGAGTCAAGTGTCACAAGTTCTGTGATTCCTTCTCTAGTTTTCCTGAATACAGTTACAAGTTCCATTCCTATATAGCACACATTTGTCTCTGTCAAAACACTCACTCACTGCATTGTCTTGTACCTCCTTTGCTCTCCTCCTATACATTGGATCCATGAGCCCCTAGAAAAAGGTAGTGTCTTGTTTATTTTTGTATTTGTAAGACTAGCTAGGAGAATGGTATGTAGATATTGGGGAATGTGAACAATAGCTGCCTGAGAGTAGTTAACACACACACACACACACACTCTCTCTCTCTCTCTCTCTCTCTCTCTCACACACACACACACACACACACACAAACACACTAGTTTTTGTTTCTCAGTACAATTTATGTTCACAGTCATGTATGTGGGGAGTGTGTTTAAGTGCATATAAGGTTATTTTTCAAATTGACTCAGTTATTTAAAAAGATAAATCTAGGCAATGGGCCAAGATCAGTTTTGGAAATACCAATTCCAGAGTGGAAGCAAAATTAGCAAGGCCCAAGGAGGTCTGGGTTTCAGTCTAGGCTTTATGATCCCCATGCCTGTGGTCTTTCCATTTATCTCCAGCCATCTTGGTTTTCTCATCCATAAAATGGGGCTTGAGAAAGAGTGGGTGGTTTTAGATCATTCAGACTCATTGTTTTGTCAGTATCAAGAAACATTAGGGTTTCTGGGAACTCTAAAGGAGGTTTGTATCCCAAGTTTCTCCTTAGATTTAAGAATTCACAGATCACTTCTAGGGCTGGCATCTGAGAAATGACTGAGCCCTCCACGGGTGTGACATTTATTTGCTCTAGTGCTCACACTATTTCTGGACAGCTCATTTCTTTAGAAGTTCCCTAATCTCTGTGCTACCCTTTACTTCCTCTTATGACTTGTTCCTTTATCTTTCTTTCTTTTTTTCTCTCTCTCTAGTCATTGTTTTTTTTCAATTTTTTTATTAGATATTTTCTTCATTTACATTTCAAATGCTATCCTGAAAGTACCCAATACCCCCCTCCCCCACCCACCCACTCCCACTTCTTGGCCATGGCATTCCCCTGTACTGGGGCATATAAAGTTTGCAAGACCTATGGGCCTCTCTTCCCAATGATGGCTGACTAGGCTGTACTGGCTAGGTTTGTGTCAACTTGACACAGCTGGAATTATCATAGAAAAAGGAGTTTCAGTTGGGGAAATGCCTCCATGAGATCTAGCTGTGAGGCATTTTCTCAATTAGTGATCAAGGGCCCCTTGTGGGTGGGACCATCTCTGGGCTGGCAGTCTTGGGTTCTATAAGAGAGCAGGCTGAGCAAGCCAAGGGAANGTTGGGGAAATGCCTCCATGAGATCTAGCTGTGAGGCATTTTCTCAATTAGTGATCAAGGGCCCCTTGTGGGTGGGACCATCTCTGGGCTGGTAGTCTTGGGTTCTATAAGAGAGCAGGCTGAGCAAGCCAAGGGAAGCAAGCCAGTAAAGAACATCCCTCCATGGCTTCTGCATCAGCTCCTGCTTGAGTTCCAGTCCAGACTTCCTTTGGTGATGAACAGCAGTATGGAAGTGTAAGCCAAATAAACCCTTTCCTCCCCAACTTGCTTCTTGGTCATGATGTTTGTGCAGGAATAGAAACCCTGACTAAGACACTAGGCCATCTTCTGCTACATATGCAGCTAGAGACACGAGCTCTGGGGGTACTGGTTAGTTCATATTGTTGTTCCACTTATAGGGTTTGCAGACCCCCTCAGTTCCTTGGGTACTTTCTCTAGCTCCTTCATTAAGGGCCTTGTTTTTCATCCAATAGATGACTGTGAGTATCCACTTCTGTATTTTCCAGGCACTGGCATAGCCTCACTCGAGACAGCTATATCAGGGTCCCTTCAGCCAAATCTTGCTGGCATGTGTAATAATGTCTGCGTTTGGTGGCTGATTATGGGATGGACCCCCAGATGGGGCAGTCTCTGGATGGTCCATCCTTTCATCTCAGCTCCAAACTTTGTCTCTGTAACTCTTTCCATGGGTATTTTATTTCTCATTCTAAGGAGGAACAAAGTATCCACACTTTGGTCTTTGTTCTTCTTGAGTTTCATGTGTTTTGCAAATTGTATCTTGGGTATTCTAAGTTTCTGGGCTAATATCCACTTAGCTGTGAGTGCATATCATGTGAATTCTTTGGTGATTAGGTTACCTCATTCAGAATGATCCATCCATTTGCCTAAGAATTTCATAATTCATAAATTTCATAAATTCATTGTTTTTAATAGCTGAGTAGTACTCCATTGTGTAAATGTACCACATTTTCTGTATCCATCCCTCAGTTGAGGGACATTTGGGTTTTTTCAGCTTCTGCCTATTATAAATAAGGCTGCTATGAACATAGTGGAACATGTGTTCTTATTACCAGTTGGAACATCTGGATATATACCCAGGAGAGGTATTGCTGGATCCTCTGGTAGTACTATATCTAATTTTCTGAGGAACCACCAGACTGACTTCCAGAGTGGTTGTACCAGCTTGAAATCCCACCAGCAATGGAGGAGTGTTCCTCTTTCTCTGCATCCTCGCCAGCATCTGCTGTCACCTGAATTTCTGATCTTAGCCATTCTTCCTGGTGTGAGGTAGAATCTCAGTTTTTTTTAAATTTGCATTTCCCTGATCTAAGCCCCCTATTCACAAGAATAAATCAGTTCCATTTGTGCTCATGACAGCTTTTCAGTCATGGTGGGAAAGCTTCCAGAGCTCTCCCGAGCCTCGTGTTCTTCAGATTAAACAGCCTAAGCTCCTTCAAGGGTGCCCCACATACTACTGTTACCAACCCCCTACAATTTTAGCCTCTGTTCTTGTCCTTAGAGCATCATGCCTCTTTGATCTTCTGTCAAGACACCTTTGGGAGTGTGACTGTCCAGAGATGTCTCATGCAGGGTGATCTCCGGTGCTATGGTTTCCCTAGAACTGGCAATTACAGTTTAATCTCAGACTCCTGTTGGCTCAAGATAACGCTTGTAGTTAGTTGATATTTGAAATATTTCATAACTCAATAACTTAAAAATTTATTTACATCCCATATGATGCACCCTTCTGGTCCCTTCTCAAACAGTTCCTCCCTCCATCCCCTCTCTCCTTGGCCTCTGAGAGGGCAGCACTCCTGTATCCCAGACCCTGGTCTCTGCAGGATTAAGTGCATCCTCTCCCACTAAGGCCAGATATGGCAGACTTCTGCTGCATATGTGCTGGGGACTGCAGACCAGCCTGTGTATGTTTGGTTGGTGGATCAGTCTCTGGGGGGGGGGGGCTCTCAGAGGTCTAGGTTAGTTGACAGTGTTGGGCTTCCTGTGGGGTTGCCATTTCCTTGAAGGCCTTCAATCCTTCCTCTAACTCTTCCATAGAGGTCCCTGACCTACATCCTGCATTGACTTCTGGGAGCCTCCCTCACTCTGGGTCTCTGGGACTTGTAGAGAATACCTCCAACTCCCACCCAGTCAGCTAGCTCTTACAGTCCAATGTTTGTCTGTGAGTATCTGTATCTGTTTCAGTCTGCTGCTAGGTAGAGCCTTTCAGAGGGCTGCTATGGTAGGCTCCTGTCTGCAACCACAACATAGCATCATTAATAGTGAGAGGGATTAGTGCCTGCCCATGGGATGGGTTTCAAAATGGGTTGGCCACTGGTCAGCCATTCCTTCAGTTTCTGTTCTATCTTTGTCCCTGCATTTCTTTCTGACAGGACCAATTTGGGATCAAAAGTTTTGTAGGTAGGTTGGTGTCCTAATCCCTCTCCTGGGGGTCCTATCTGGCTACTGAAGTCAGGTTCTTTATCAGCACTGTAGGTTATTTCTGCTAAGGTCACCTGCATTAGCTCCTCGGAGCCAGCCTCATCCTAAGTCTCTGGGACTTCCTAGAGAATCCCCCACCCCACCCGAGGGAGCTGCATATTTTATTCATTTTCCTGCCCTTTTGAAACTATCTCTTGTCTCTCTCCTTGCTTGATCCTTCCATCCCTCCATTCTCCTTCCCCTCTCTTCTCTCACCCAGGTCCCTCCTTCTCTCTGCCTCTCATGACTATTTTGTTCCCCCCTTCCAAGTGGGATTGAAGCATCCTCACTTGGGCATTCCTTCTTGTTTAATTTCTTTGGATCTGTGGGGTGTATCATGGGTATTCTGAATATTTTGGCTAATATCCATGTAGCAGTGAGTACATACTGTGCATGTCCTTTTGAGTTTGGGTTATCTCACTCTGATTTCTGACTCTTGCAATCATGCTGTCCCCTGGGGAAGAAGTGATATCGAGGTCCCATTTGTGGATGGGCACTCCACTGGCACTTACTCTCTGTCCTTTGATCAGGTGTGTGTTTCCTTGTTAACCACTGTTCAATGCACAAAGATACATCTCTGATGAGGTCTGAGACTTGTACTCATCCATGGGTAGAGAAACGAGCACTCAGAGGGCAGTCTGATAAATAGAACTGAGCAGCCTAACAGTGGGAGGCTCATCCCTGGAGCCTGAGAGCTACATCACCCTCCTTGCACTTATTTTACAATTAACATTTTTTCAACCACTTAGTGGACGTGCTCCCATTTATTTATGCTGCTTTCAGTCTTATGACTACAGTTCAGGGAGGTCACTACAGTAATGAACTTGGGGATGTACTGAAGCAGGATGGTCCATATGCTTACATACTACATAGTCTTTTCCCTGATCTCATCAACAAAGCTGGATGTAGGCTAGGTTGAAAACCTGTCTACTCACTTCTCTGTTGCTTCCCTGCCCCCCAAAGCAGTGGAGTCTCTCCAACCATTCTTTAAGATTTTTTTGTAATTACCTGCAACCTCTTACTGCTCTGGGGAACACTGTTATTTTTGCCTCATTAAGAGGAGCTTCTGGTATACATACTGCCTTGAATTCCATCATCTCCATTTTGGTCAAGATATTTTAAAATTAATTTTAATGTCAAGACAGTCCAATATAGTTCCCTCTATTTTCTGACTTTGTGACCTTGTAGTCTGTTGGCCCACATGACTTCTCTGAAGGTCTTGATAAAGATTACCAATGGATCAATAGCAGAGCCCTATGGCTTGTAACAAGAGACTTGCTTCCAAACTGGCACCCAACTATTTTGAACTTCTTGGCAGCTGAATCAGCTTTGCCTATTCCAAAGCATCATTAGGGAGCCCATTATTGTTTCATTTTCCATCTCCTTAGTTGGCAACAGCATGCATGGTAGCTAGCTACTGTTTAAGTTGTGACCTAGGAAAAAATTTTCATCTGGTTCAATTTAATTCATCTGATGTTAGAGTTGCCATAGTAGAACAGGGTACACTGACTCAAGAAAATCAGGAGACAAGAGCCCAGTATAGTCTTGGGGTACATGGTGAGGCAGAATCATGGGGGGTGTAGGTAGAAATTGATACTTTGAAGGGTGAATAAAAATTGTTTAGGAGGCAAGAAAAAAGTGTATAGCAATGGTTCTCAAATTTCCTGACCCTTTTATACAGTTGCTCTTGTTGTGATCTCCCAACCACAAAGTTATTTCATTGCTACTTTATAACTAATTTTGCTACTGTTATGAAGTGTTAATATAAACATCTGATATTTAGGATATCTGATATATGCCCTCTGTTGGGGTTGAGGGGACGTAAACTGCCAGAGCGCTCTTTGATCTTTGCTAAGGCACAGGCACAGGCACAGGCACAGGCACAGGCATAGGCACATAATAGATTCTGATGTGCAGTAGGTATTTAACATATGCTAAATGAAGAGTAGATTTTACCTGGCAGGTCTTTAACAGATTAAGGAAGTGAATTTCAAACAGCAGATATATAAAGCTAAGTCTTTGTTTATCAAAAACATTCGAAGAGGCTCTTTCTAGTTCCTGAGAACTTGAGTAAAGACACCTTAGAGGAAAACTATGCCAGTTAAAGGCAAATAAAAATAGCAAACGGGAAAGCTGAAGATGTATCTCAGTTGCTAGGGTGCTTGTGTACCAACAGGAAGATCTGGAGTTGATCCCCAGCATCCCATAAAATGGGTGTGATGGTGCCTATATAGAATCTCAGCTCCTGGGAGATGGAGGCAGAAGAATCAGAGGTTTAAGGTCATCCTTACAACAAAGCCAGTTTGGGTTATGTGAGACTGTCCCAAAAGAGTAAACAAATAAACACAGATGTATAAGAGAGGCGATGTCATGTATAAACCTGCTTAAGTGAGCATTGCAAGAAAAGGCCACATAAAGAGGCTTAGAGATTAAGTGTCCTTTTTGTAAACCAACCTCTTGATCTTATATATCATACCCCGGGAGGACGAACATAACACGTGCCATAGCAACATGTTTGGCCACAGATGCTGAGTGACTTGTCATTCCTCTATGTCCCAGACTTTCTGAACAGACTAATGATGCAGAGCCTACTTCCAACCACTGCTACATCTTAAATCCTCTGCAGGAAGTTGTCTTGACTACCCAGTTTGTGACCAGGAATGGGGGTGGAAATAAGCCTGACTATTGCTTTTTGAGTGTAGTTTACTGGCAAATACTGAGAACCCCTGCCCCCATGCTCCCGTGTGTTCACCCTGTGACAGTCAGTTCTGGGAGATCTGGTGTTAGAAAAAGATTAAACATTTAGCTCCTTCTACATAGGACTTTCCCTATTTTTAATTTTTAGAATCCAGATACTGAGCTCGTCTCTGTGAGCATCAGGATGAATTAAACATTCTCAGAATGATCTAAATGCATAGCAAACATTGTAAAGCATGGCGCAGATAGCAAACTGCGACAGCCAGATAGGCCGAAGATGGTGGGAAAGTGTCAGTTTGAGGCAGAAGCCATGGAAGCAGAGAGTTTCAAATTGTGAACATGAACTTGATTAAGAGATATAGGCAGCCATGTAATAGCATTCAAAGTGCTATCTCTCCTATTACTTCTGGAATGTGCTATTACTGAACATGCTATTTCTCAAAAGCATTTCACTCCTGGGTATTGGAACAAATATATGGTTCTTGAACATAATGCATCTCAAAGAATTATTTCCTAACTCGTCAGCAACAAAAAGTCATATTTCTGTGCTTCAAAGAATGAGTTTAAAATTATATGGTGAAGAAGATTCAAAGAACTCCGCCCAATTGGAGAGAAACTATGATAGAAAGTACATTCAGATAGCAAGATCATTTAGGAACAAGTTGTCGAATATTAAATGATGCCGGGAAAAGACATACTTGCTGTATATTTTTTGAAATCTGAAAATATAGCTTCATATACTTTATGGAGCTTAAAGCATTTGAATAAAAATGAAATACCTCTAGGCTTAGGAATTCTATAGCTGTGGCTTACTTCTATTTTTCCAGAACAAAAACTGACAGAATAGGAGGAGTCTGAGAAGGCATTTCAACATTCAGATAAAGAATATGTTGGTCTGTGTTTCCTGCTGGGTCAGTAGCTGAGAGGGAGGGAGGGAGAGAAGAAACAGAAGGTGGGAGAGAAAGAGAGAGAGAGAAAGAGAGAGAGAGAGAGAGAAAAGAGAGAGAGAGAGAGACTGATTTTGCTTCAGGATAAGAAAGTAAATCATAAAATGTGTAACCTGAATTTTTCTCTAGTGATTACCAGCTATATTCTCTGCAATTTTTCTTACCCCTTTCTTCCTACACCAAGTAAAGGATCTCACAAGGGCAGAATTCAAATTACAGGTCTTTCTTAAGAGCAACATTCATTAGCTTAAATCATTTGGCATAGCTTAAAAACATGGCATAACTAGGATTTCACTGGTAGAATTTATGAAGTATTTTACTATAATGAGAAGTTACATTTTCTACCGTTTGGGCATGATTTAAAATTTCCCTTGCTTTTGATTTTTTTTGTCTGAAAGATTAAAAGTCATTGTCATGAATTGTATTACAAAATGGATAAGAAAGCTTCAGGTATTTGGAAAGAGTCTTTAAAAATAAAGCACTGTTTATGTCTGAACATACTGTCAGCGATTTGTTTCTTTATCTCTCACTAAATATGGTTTTGTTTATTGTTTCACACAAAGAAAAATATTAATATTCAATCTAAACATTCCCAGAAAAGCTCCAAGAGCTTTTAAGGAAAAAAGCAAACAAAACAACGAGTTAGACCCCAAATTAAGAAGTCAAAAAGAATAGATTTGGTGAAAATATTTTCCATACTAAATGAGAGTTGTTTTTCATTTGGAGAAATGGATTGAAAAAATTGCTTATAATCTTTTCTGAGAATTATGTTCAATTTTCTTACAAATTGGTGTTCCCTGGTTTATTTCTGAGATCTCAATGCCGTGTTTACATATTTCCAACAGAAATAAGACAACCATAATGGGCCTTAAAAATCTTTGCGGCAAGACTCCATTATAGTCACTGTTACAGATGAGGTCCACAGCTGGGGTGGATTAGAGTGGAAGAGATTTAAGCAGGACGTTTCAGAAACGTTATAGTTCGAGTCCACAGCAAACATATACAGCCATTCCACACCAGAGGACTTCGTGGGAGAATGTGTTATCCTATGCAGGAATGTCCCCTATGGGCTCATATGTTTAAACACTTGGTCCCCGCAGGTAGTGAATTCTGGAAGGTTTGGAAACCTTGGGTGATGATGATGTGTAAGTAGAAGAAGTACACTGACGGGAGATGGACCTTTAGAGTTTAGCTCTGATGTCTGTGCTTATTCTGCTTCCCGCTCTGCTTAGAAGTTAGCAAGGTAATCTTTATATGCCCCAAAACAGGGAACGCCAGGGCCCAGGGGTGGGAGTGGGTGGGCAGGGGAACGCCAGGGCCAGGGTGGGAGTGGGTGGGCAGGGGAACGCCAGGGCCAGGGTGGGAGTGGGTGGGCAGGGGAACGCCAGGGCCAAGAAGTGGGAGTGGGGTGGGCAGGGGAGGGGGGAGGGGGCTTTCGGGATAGCATTTGGAATGTAAATGAAGAAAATATCTAATAAAAAAAACTGAAAAAAAAAAGTTAGCAAGGAGCCTTCCACAGCTACTGCCACAGCTGTGAGCTCCTCCCACATCCTTCCTTTGCCATAAAGCTGCAAGCCAACCGAGCAACCGCAACCGACAAACTTCCTCCCTGAAGTTGCTTCTTGTCAGGTGTTCTGTCATGTCAAGGAAAAAAGTAACACAAGACAAAAGTCCCCTTGTCTTTAGTCATTCTTGACATTTGTCCCTGCCGTCACTGTCACTTCTTCACCTTCCCCCATTCCTTGTGCAACCTGGCTGCCACTCTCCCACTCCTATGCTCTAGTTGAATGTTGAGAATAAAGAGAGGCCATTGCGAAGATCATATGCCCCAGTACAGGGAAATGCCAGGGTCAGGAAGTGGGAGTGGGTGGGTTGGGGAGCAGGGTGGGGGGAGAATATAGGGGGCTTTGGGGATAGCATTTGAAATGTAAATGAAGAAAATATCTAATAAAAAATGCCTTAAAAAAAAAAACAACTTCCCTTACTTATTTCATGTCCTTTGTAGTTTTCTTTGTTAGGGTTTCGGTTTCTGCAATAAGACACCATGATAAAAGCAACTTGAAGAGGAAAGAGTCTATTTGGCTTACACTTCAGGCCACAGTTCATCTGGAAGGGAAGCTAGGGCACGAACTCCAGCCAAGAACCTAGAGGTAAGAACGGAATCCTAATCTGTGGAGGAATGCTGCTTAT
Organism: Mus minutoides; assembly: GCA_902729485.2. Lineage (NCBI taxonomy): Eukaryota > Metazoa > Chordata > Mammalia > Rodentia > Muridae > Mus > Mus minutoides. Next base: position 3,436,910 of record LR749498.1, on the reverse strand, counting down.
TGGCTAGTTCCTGGTGACTAGCTTTCTTATAGCTCTCAAGGCCAGTGAGTGGTTCAGGGGTCCCACGCACAATTGACTGGCTATTCCCACATCAATTAAGATGTCCTAGAGACTTGCCTAGAACAACATTATGGAGGCATTTTATCAATTAAGATTCCCAGACATGTCACAAAACCCGATCACCACAGCCGTGTTTTCCATTTCTCATCTTATCCTGGACTCTTTTTACAGCTGTGGGAACCAACACCATCCTCAAGCTTCCTGCCCCATTACTGGTCATTTCTTTCTCTTCCATACGCGAGGATACCCACGCCTTTTTTCTCAGCCATCTTTGGTCTCTGGCTTCCCCTTCTTTATACTTTTTTATATTCACAATTTAAATTCTTATCTATCATGTCCTAAAGTGCTTATTTTTTTATAGTAGAAGGGTGAAGACTATATAAAGGTGGTAGATGTTTTTCTAAATTATAGTCTTGACAAATTAAAATGTTACTATGACTTGCTAATATATTTTGAATGATTTAAAAATTTGCTTTTATTTATATACTATTATTCATTTGTGAATAAATTTCAAGCTTGCAGAAGGTTCAAAAATACTATAAGAAATTCTTGCATAGAAGACTTTACCCAGAATCCTTTAATGTCATTTTATGTTGTTCGTGCTCTGTCTTGACACTCATACATGGTACTGAAGCATTTAAGAGTAAGTTGACAAGAGTTTTCGCTAGTCTAGGTTTTTTGTTATTCCAGATGAACTTGCTAATTGTCTTTTCTAGATCCTTGAAGAATTGAGTTGGAATTTTGATGGGGATTGCATTGAATCTGTAGATAGCTTTTGACACAATAGCCATTTTTACTATATTGATTCTGCCAATCCATGAGCATGGGAGATCCTTCCATCTTCTGAGATCTTCCTCAATTTCTTTCTTCAGAGACTTGAAGTTCTTGTCATACAAATCTTTCACTTCCTTCGTAAGAGTCACACCAAGATATTTTATATTGTTAGTGACTATTGTGAAGGGTGATGTTTCCCTGATCTCTTTCTCAGCCAGTTCATCCTTTGAATAGAGAAAGGCCATCGATTTGTTTGAGTTAATTCTATATCCAGCTACTGCACTAAAGTTGTTTATCAGGTTTAGGAGTTTTCTGGTGGAGTTTTTTGGGTCACTTATATATACTATCATATCATCTGAAAATAGCGATAATTTGAGTTCTTCCTTTCCAATTTGTATCCCCTTGACCTCCTTTTGTTGTCTAATCGCTCTGGCTAGGACTTCAAGTACAATATTGAATAGGTAGGGAGAAAGTGGGCAGCCTTGTCTGGTCCCTGATTTTAGTGGGATTGCTTCCAGTTTCTCTCCATTTAGTTTGATGTTGGCCACTGGTTTGTTGTAGATTGCTTTTATCATGTTTAGGTAAGGGCCTTGAATTCCTGATCTTTCCAAGACCTTTATCATGAATGGGTGTTGAATTTTGTCAAATGCTTTCTCAACATCTAAGGAGATGATCATGTGGTTTTGCCTGACCTCAAGCTGTACTACAGAGCAATCGTAACAAAAACTGCATGGTACTGGTACAGCAACAGACAGGTAGATCAATGGAATAGGATCGAAGACCCAGAAATGAATCCACACACCTGTGGTCACCTGATCTTTAACAAGGGAGCTAAAACTATCCAGTGGAAAAAAGACAGCCTTTTCAACAAATGGTGCTGGCACAATTGGCAGCTATCATATAGAAGACCGGGAATTGATCCATTCTTATCTCCTTATACTAAGGTCAAGTCTAAGTGGTTGAAGGACCTCCACATAAAACCAGAGACACTGAAACTTATAGAGGAGAAAGTGGGGAAAAGCCTTGAAGATATGGGCACTGGGGAAAAATTCCTGAACAAAACAGCAAAGGCTTGTGCTGTAAGATCAAGAATTGACAAATGGGAACTCATAAAGTTGCAAAGCTTCTGTAAGACAAAAGAGACTGTCAAGAAGACAAAAGGGCCAACAACCGATTGGGAAAGGATCTTTACCAATCCTAAATTTGATAGGGGACTGATATTCAATATATATAAAGAACTCAAGAAGGTAGACACCAGAAAATCAAATATCCCCATTAAAAAGTGGGCCACAGAGTTAAACAAAGAATTCTCAACTGAGGAATACCAAATGGCTGAGAAACACTTGAAAAAATGTTCAATATCCTTAATCATCAGGGAAATGCTGATCAAAACAACCCTGAGATTCCACCTCACACCAGTAAGAATGGCTAAGATCAAAAATTCAGGTGACAACAGATGCTGGCGTGGATGTGGAGAAAGGGGAACACTCCTCCATTGTTGGTGGGAATGCAAGCTGGTTCAACCACTCTGGAAATCAGTCTGGCGGTTCCTCAGAAAACTGGACATAGTACTACAGGAAGATCCTGCAATACCTCTACTGGGCATATATCCAGAAGATATTCTATCTGGTAATAAGGACACATGTTCCACTATGTTCATAGCAGCCTTATTCATAATAGCCAGAAACTGGAAAGAACCCAGATGTCCCTCAACAGAGGAATGGATACAAAAAAGTTGGTATATTTACACAATGGAGTACTATTCAGCTATTAAAAACAATAAATATATGAAATTCCTAGGCAAATGGATGGATCTGGAGGCTATAATACTGAGTGAAGTAACCCAATCACAAAAGAACTCACATAACATGTACTCACTGATACGTGGATATTAGCCCAGAAACCTAGACTACCCAAGATACAATTTACAAAACACATGAAACTCAGGAAGAAGGAAGATCAAAATGTGGACACGTCACCCCTTCCTAGAATTAAGAACAAAGCACTCATTGAAAGAGTTACAGAGATCATGTGTGAAGCTGAATCCAAAGGATGGACCCAATGACTGCGGCTGCCAGGGATCCATCACACAGACAGCCACCAAACATAGACACTATAGCATATGCCAGCAAGATAGTGCTGAAAGGGCCAGGATATAGCTGTCTCGTGGGAGACTATACCAATGCCTGGCAAACATGGAGATGGAAGTTCACAGTCAGCTATTAGATGGAACACAGGGTTCCCAAGGAAGGAGCTAGAGAAAGTACCCAAGTTGCTGAAGGGGTCTTCAACCCTCTAGGTGGAAGAATAACATGAACTAACTAGTACCCCCTGAGCTCATGTCTCTAGCTGCATATATAGAAGAGGATGGCCTAGTTGGCCATCATTGGGAAGAGAGGCCCCTTGGTCATGCAGACTTTATATGCCCCAGTACAGGGGAATGCCAGGGCCAAGATGTGGGAGCGGGTGGGTAGGGGAGCAGGGCCGGGAGGGGGNCTTTCTTTCTTTCTTTCTTTCTTTCTTTCTTTCTTTCTTTCTTTCTTTCTTTCTTTCTTTCTTTCTCTCCTGATCATTTCCCTCAGTTCAGAATGTGCCTACTCCCTGTAAAGATGGATGTTGGAGCTCACTGTCTTCCTGTTCACATATGCACAGGTAGGTACAATTTGTCAAGTCCAATTGACAGTCATCATCTTGGAAGATTCTTCTTTGGTGCTTGGGTGGTGACACATCTCAAATGTCTCACATCATCTTTGTTTAGACTTTTTATGATGCTAGAAAATATTCTCTGGCTTTTACTGAAAGTCTACATCGAAAATAGGCTTCTGGATACTTTGACATTACCATTTCTAAATGACTTTACCTTGTCCTTGCTCTTGACGGGTATAGAATCAAGGTTCTATGTCATTTTGCATGAGATCTGTTAAGGCATGGATCTGCTCTGTCATTTTTGACAAGGTATTTAGAGAAAGCGGCTGTCTTTTTTTTATGTGATTTATTGTTTCTGGGAGCACAGATGAGCATCAAATTATGATCATATGCTTTGAAATTTCACAAAGATGTCTTAAGTATGGGTGTTTAAAAACTATAACCTACCCTTTGTTGTGCTGTTTTAATCTGAAGTCTTCATCTTTATTTTAGCAATAATTTTCTACAGTTAGCTTTTTTCCTGGTCTTTCAAGATTTTATCAGCCAGACTTTGGACCTTTCTGATGATTTGTGCCCTATCCACATGGTTAAGTAAGAATTTCCCTTGTAGCTGGATAGTGTGACCAATACAGTTGTGGCTGTAAGTGATGGAAGGTCACAGTGAGTTAGTAGCCACTGTTCCCTGAAGATTGCTGTTTTACTGGTGGTGCCAGTCAAAATCAGACAGATGGTAGGTTCTAGCCCATCCATGCTTTCTGCAGCTGTGTCTATGTCTCCTCCTGTGGATCATAGCAACCTCATGCTTACTGACACACAGCAAAAACATGGCAGCAGATCAGTGTAAGTGTTTCTGAGAAGTTTTGAATTGGCCGAGCTCCTGAGAAACCATTCCAAGAGCCTTCCCATTGCAGTGTCTAAGCATAGACAGGTCCCCAAGTTGACAGGCGGGCTTTTGACTGCTCTGACTTTCAAACCTTTCTTTCAGAACCTTCCACTGCAACCTCTTTCCCAGACTTTACAAAGTTTAATACCTATGATAGATTTCTGTCTCACAACATATCATATTTCTGCCTTTACCTTAATAAAGCCCTTAGTGATCACAACCTCCTAAGGCTCTTAAGTTTTGCTCAAATTTAATTTTCTTGGTGCTGTATTTTCTAGGAGATTATTGTTATTTGCTTGTTGGTTTATTTATTTAGTATTAATGAATGTTAGACCCACAGCCTTGAACATGACAAGCAAGACCTCTGCCACTGAGCATTATACTACTAGCTGTTGACCTTATAGCTAGTTTTGAAGAGTTTTTCTTTGTATCTGTCCCATTTTGCAGTACTTCTTTCAGAATATTATTCTAAGCAGCCATGTAAAATCCCAAGTGGTCCTCATTTGTGTGAAACAAGTTATATTCTGTGTGTTTCTTGATCTTCACTTTGCATGTTGCTAGGTTTTTTTGTAATGATTAGAATCTAAATAATAGGTTCTTAACTGCAAAATTCTCTAGGCAGTTTGCTTCTTCCATGTTATTGTTGGTATGCGTTCTCTTCAATTTTCTTTGCTTATACAGAACATATGATTCCTGGGAGATCTCTGGTATGGGGAGAGAGAAGCTAGGCTCCAAAGTCACCAGTTCATCAGTTTCCTGTCCTTGTTTCTCCATTCTCTTGTCCACATCACAACAGTCATTTGCCACATTTACTTTCTTTCTTTGAGTCTTCCCTTTGTCCAGGTTGGCTTTCCAGGGACACTAATCCTGCTAGAGTTTTGCTGCAATCATAAAATATTTCCTGTGGTTTTTTGGGTTGTCTTCAGATTTCTCTCAAGTATCACCTCAAGTGTATCTCATCTAACATCTTAAACATCCAAGGAATTTGATTTAAGCTTATCTCATCATTATACCACCATCAGTATTTCCATACTCGTGCAATTGGGTCGGGCATTGTTTCATCTTATACTAGTTTCCATTCTTAAGATGATCCATACATTTTTATATCTCTTTGTACAATGTCTTTCTCTGTATTCCTAATTATCAGAACTTGACTTTCTGAGAGAAATGTACTAGAGTGTTACTGTTCCACTATTTTTGACCGTTCTGTCCATTTGAACTTACTACTACATTTTGTTGGGCAGAAGATGTTACTGCAGTAATGACATCCTATGTGATACACCCACCACTTAGCATTTGTTTTCTTCCACATTAATAAGACATTTCCCAATGGATAAAAGACCATTTTAACCTTTCTCCCTGTAGGACTTTCAGTTAGGATTCCACTCAGAGTATTTCCTCTGCTCAGTGACTTTTTAGTGCTTATACAACCTTAAGATTGGGTCTTTTGTACTGTGTGAGTTTCAGTAGCCTCCTGAAACTTAAAATATTTTTTGTTTGTTTGTTTTTCTTTGTTTTGTGTTTTACTTCCTAAATTTTAGAGAATGTATCTTTAATAGGAAATGTTTCTGTTGGGAGAAAGTGGTTACACATCTGTTTGTGTGGAATCAATGCAAGTCTCTGTCTATGTGCATACATGTGTACCTATATTCATGGATATTTAGATGAGAATGCACTGAAAGTTTTACAAGCATTAGAGGGTAAGTAGACATCCCTTTTTGGCTTTGGTATTAAGACGAGAACACTGCTTACAAAGGGAAAAGATCTGAGTTATTGGTGCTGCTAGTGGTCCCTCACATTGTAAGTTTCTTTGTACACTGTGGCCACCTGCTCTCAACAGGCAAACCCCATCTTCCCTTAGTAATGTAACAGCTCTTCAAATACTTCTAGTCTTCTCGTGACTAGGAAGAAGATACTGGCTGATCTTTTTTTTTTATTAGAGAAATTCTTCATTTACATTTCAAGTGTTATCCCAAAAGTCCCCTATACCCACCCCCCGCCCTGCTCCCCTACCCTCCCCCTCCCACTATTTGGCCCTGGCATTCCCCTGTACTGGAGTACACAAGCATTGCTAGACCAGGGGCCTTTCTTCCTGAATAATAGCCAACTAAGCCATCTTCTAATACATATGCAGCTAGAGACATGAGCTCTGGGGGTTCTAATTAGTTCATATTGTTGTTCCATCTATAGGGTTGCAGACCCCTACAGCTCTTGGATACTTTCTAGCTCCTACATTGGGGACCCTGTGTTCTGCCCTATAGGTGGTTGTGAGCATCCACTTCTGTATTTGTCAGGGACTGTCAAAGCCTGCCAGGAAACAGCTATATCAGGGTCCTTTCAGCAATATCCTGCTGGTGTGTGCAGTAGTGTCTGCATTTGGTGGCTGATTATGTGATGGAGCACCTGGGTGGGGCACTCTCTGGATGGTCCATCCTTTCGTTTAGCTCCAAACTTTGTCTCTGCACCTCCTTCCCTGCATATTTTAATCCCTATTATAGGGAGGAATGAAGTATCCATGCATTGGTCTTTCTTGATTTTCTTGTGTTTTGGAAATTTTATCTTGGGTATTCTAGGTTTTTGGGCTGATATCTGCTTATCAGTGAGTGCATATTAAGTGACTTCTTTTGTGATTGGGTTACCTCACTCAGGATGATATCCTCCAGATACATCCATTTACTCAAGAATTTCATAAATTCATTGTTTTTAATAGCTGAGTAGTACTCCATTGTGTAAATGTACCACTTTTTCTGTATCCATTCCTCTGTTGAGGGACATCTGGGTTCTTTCCAGCTTCTGGCTATTATAAATAAGGCTGCTATGAACATAGTGGAGCATGTGTCCTTGTTACCAGTTGGAATATCTTCTGGGTATATGCCCAGTAAAGGTATTGCTGGATCTTCCGGTAGTACTATGTCCCGTTTTCTGAGAAACCGCCAGACTGATTTCCAGAGTGGTTGTACCAGTTTGCAATCCCACCAGCAATGAAGGAGTGTTCTTCTTTCTCCACATCCTCACCAACTGGCTGACCTTTTTTTTTTTTCTTTTTTTCTCATGGATTCCTGGCAAAGAAATGGGATGTGGGCAGCTGTGGTTTTCAGGGTTCTCAGAGAAAGTCTATGTGTTTGCATGTGTGCATCTGTATCAAATTATAGCTATGGGGAGGTGATTACTGGAGACTATCAAGTCAGAGCTTGAGAGCTGAGCCTCAGAAGGAGAATGTTTTTCTAATAGCCATGCAGGGAACCAGTGCAACCTTGGGCTTCTGAGTCTCGGTCTGATGCATTTTAACCCAGCGTAGTGAGGGGTTGCCTTGATTAAGCTGGGAAGTCTTGGTCAAATCTTCGAAGGTTCCTGAGTCTTTGTCTTCATTTGTTAAATAAAGATGGAGGATTCCAGGAATTGTCTGTTAGAACCCCAATTCCATCTTAGCACTCAGAGGTGCTCAATATCTTAGTGTTATGAGAACATGCAAACATAATCTTCTGGAACTGAAATGCCTGGAGCAGACTCAGAGTCTCTGCTGTGTAACAATATAAACCACCCATTCTTCCCAAAACTCGAATGTGCTTATCAGCTTCCAGACTATGAATAGCCCAAGTTGTGTCAGCATAAAGGGGAAAAAGAGACCGACACAGCAAAACCAAATTTCTAGTCAGCCAATCCAGCTCTGCAAGCTGCTTGCTTTTTATGGGGGCTTTGTTTTTAGTCTTATGAGGAGGGGAATATAGGACTTTTTTCTTCTTATTTCACATATTTCATGGACTAGAAGACTTGAGTGGGAAAAGGAAGGAGAGAAAAGAGAGTGGAAACAGTTAACTTGAAAGTCAGCCTGTGTTCTTGAAAATTGTCTTCCTAGGCCTGATGACGGCAATGATGAGGAGACAGTGGCTGGTAATGGAGCCCTGAAGGATGCCTGTTGTCATTGGACTTAGGGTACCTGTGACAAGATGCTAAACTTCAGTGGGTCCAAGAAGTTATCCCCAGCAGCCCATTTCATACAGACAGGGATTGCAGAACAGGGAAGAAATTGAGAAAACTATCTATTGCTGTACAAGGCAATGTTAGCTCCTTCTCACACACAGACTCGCCTTGTCTTCTCAAGAAGACTTTATTCTCCCTGTTAGTTCAAGGCAGAATCCAAGGCCCGAGAGTACAAATGGGAAGAAACAGCATCTACCTTCCCACTCAAACCTTCGTGGATACCAAGAAATGTTCCTCACTGTGTTCAGTTAGGAGGGCTATTTTTCATCTTTATAACCCAAATGCTAGGAAAAGTAACACTCTTAAGACTTGTCACTTAATGGAGAAAAGATTTATCAGTTTAACAGAAAAGGCATTTGTTATTGAATGACAGATTGACTCATGGCTCCCAGTACCATCCAAGTACCAGTTGCTGCAATCTGTAGATGCTGTCTCCTGGTGAAAGGACTTCATAGACGGGACTTATTAAAGTTATTTAGGTGGGGAGAAAATTCTGGACTACTCAGCTGGGTCCTAAATGTCAGCACAATGTCTCACAAGAGTGAAGCAAAGTGGAATATAAAAGACAAATTCTGGAGCTGGAATTAAATGCAGCACTGTTAGCCTTGACAATGCTAGGGGTAGCCAAAGCCAGGTAAGGTGCACAGCCTGGAAGCTGAAAAAGGCAAAAAGGCTGTTCTCCCCAAGGCTCACATCTGCCACTTCCTTGATTTCTGTCTAATAAAGCACATATTAGATTCCTGCAGAACATGGCTGATAATCTACCACTTTCTGGAAATTCCCGACAGTCTCCATGGGAAACTAATGTCTAGAGGAAGATGGACTTTTAGACTATAAGGAAACTCTCACTAAGTACTTGTTCTTTGTGTTCTAGGTGCAGAGTAATTATATCTACTATTATGTCTCAAGTTAGTCATCAAGTCTCCCCAGAAGAGAGTGCTTGGATGTAGGGGGAGGTCTCCGGCTATTGTTTTTGTGACTGAATCTGAACATCTGATGTATAGGGCAGCGACATCCCCTCTTGTCTGGGTTTGAATGGTATAGAATTTGCAAGCTTGAATGACATGGCAGACAGGTGTGTGTGTGTGTGTGTATTTGTGTGTTTGTGGGGAATATTATAGTGAAGAAATCAACTAGGAATGGATAAGTGTGGGGTATGGATTTTATGTTCCTTATGTACATGGTAGAACTTGCTCACTGTCTCCTTTGCCTCCGGATGGAGATTAACTTAGTAGGGTAAAGGCTAGAAAGTGAGTACTGCTCAGACATTTTGAGCAGTAGTGTTATGTACATGAGCATATAGGTGCTTGATACAATCTGCATACAGTAAGATGCACCACCTTACTCCAGATTGCTTACTGCTACCATCTGAGGTGGCTGCCTCCAAACTGAAAGGACACATAGATTTTCATAGGTTTCCTAGATCTCAATCAAGAACCCTTTATACCTCAATACACCAATATATTTTGCAATGAGAAACATTCTCACAGTGATATCTTTCTAGTCTCTCTCTAATATATTATTTTATTTAGTTAAACAGATGCACATCTATTGTTTTTTTGTGAGAAAATAATTAAATACATTAATAAGAAGAAAGGTCACTTATTCCAAACAAAAGGTACAGATTTTTTAAAATTTGGTTTAGAGACAAAACTAGCTTCAAATTTGCTGTTGTGCAGGACTACCCATCAAGATCTTCAAGATCTTCATGATGCAAAATCTCACCACAGCTATGCTTGTTAACTGTTGATATTCCCTCAAAGAGGGGTGGGAGGGGCCATGAGACATTCATCTGAATATCCAGCCCCTTCTCCCAGACAGTTGGATGCCCAGTTTGGTGTGATCTCACGGAAGGGTTAGAAGCATATATGCTGGAAAGGACTTGGGAGGGCTCCATTTACACCATAGATGTAGTGTAGACCTTAAAATGTGGCTACTTTAGAAGCATGTAAGCTTTTCCTGTAGTTCCTCACCCATTGCTCTGAAACCAAGCCTAATAAACTCATTAGTTCTCCAGGGTGAACTTTGGTGGACTTGTACCTGAGTGTGTCACTGGAACCTTAGTAAGATGGGTAGAAGTTTATGTCTGCTGCAAGGTAGGAATTCTAGCACACTTGCTCTATAACTGAGGATGACACAGAGCTTCAGTTTTCTTTTTTGTTTTAAAAATTAATTTATTCTTTGATAATTCCATACATGTACATAACACATTCTGGTCCCATGGTTACCCCGTCTTCTCTTACCTCCCTCCCACCAACCTCCTCCCCTCTACCAAGTCTCTGCCTCACTGTCTTATATTTATTTATTCATTTATTTTTCTTTGTGAACTCATGTGGGAATGGGAAGGGAGCTACTTATTGGGAATAACTTTCACCGGTGACAACATCACAGAGGAGAGCTGAATAAAATTCTAATTTGTATATGCAGCACATTTTTATCTTATCCATTCATCAGTTGATGTACATCTAGGCTGATTCTATTTGCTAGCTATTCGAAAAGGAGGAACAAAGAAGATGTACGTACACACGTATTTCTCTGTGGTAGGATATAGAATTCTTTGGGTATATGGCCAGGAGTAGTATAGCTGCCATGACTTTGAACTTCTGATCCTTCTACCTCCACCCCAAGAGCTGAAATTTTGTCTAGTACCACCACACCTTATTTATTTGGTGCTAGAGATTAAGGTCGGGGCTTTGTTCATGTTACACAGGCCTTCTGCCAACTGATTTAGATCACTGTTTCTTCTAAAACTTTCTGAGGGAGAAGACAGTGATGCAGTTCCTTGTGTGCACTTTGCTGCAGGGTCCTTACACTCCTCTTCTCAGCAGTCCTTACAAGGCTCTTAAATTTAAGTTTTGTTATCTCTGACTTGCCAGGGAAGAAGCTAGGGTTTAGAGGAGTGATGTCAGTGTTTCTCAGCCTTCAGTGTGTATTAGATTCCCATGGAGGAGGAGGAGTGTAAATACAACTTCTGGGTCCTATCCTAGAATTCTCAATTCTTCACATCTGATATGAGGACCTCAAATTATTTTTACTTCTAGAAAATTCTCTGATAGCACTGATGTTCCTGGTGTGGGTCTTAGGTTTTGCTTTCATAGCTTCTTCTGTGAGAGTCAAAGATGGGGATTAGAGCAATCTGAATCCTAATTACATCATTTCAGGGTTCCCTTCTTGGATCTGTCTTCAGGTTTTCATGTAGCCTGGCTACTCCCAGCCAGAGAAGCGTGTGAGCAGCACGGTCTGGCCTGAAGTACATCTTGCCTACTGTTCTGTGGGTCCTCAGCCACTGTGGCCAAGGGAGAGAAGAGAGCACCTGTTTCATCATGGTAAGAAGAGGGAAGATTGCATTCTGCTGAATTTAGTTGTTGCTAAGAACTGGAGTCTACCCTCTTTCTTAATTTTCCCTTTATTTATTAGAAACAAAACAGAGTTTTGTTAATTTTTCACTCTGTTTTTTTTATCCATTTATTGTTTAGTGTGCTCAAATAAAACAGCACAACCACTGCGAGATCACAGACTTATTTGTATGGATCTTTGGCTACAGACAAATTAAGAGCTGTGCTTTCCTGAAACTGAGGACGTGTGATAGATTTTAATATCACTGTATACTGAAATATTGGGCATGGCTTGGGTTAGAGCTGATCCTACATACCTTTGAAAATTTATTTCTAGCGCTGTTATAAGTACTAAACAAGCTATTGTTAAAGATATAGAAAATACAGCCATACGCGGCTCATGGTTACTGTATTAAATGGTGCTGGCCTGAGGATTGTGTTGGAAATGGAAAGATAAAGTAAGAAAGTGAAGGTGAGAGAGAGAGAGAGAGAGACAGAGACAGAGACAGAGATAGACACACACACACACACACACACACACAGAGAGAGAGAGAGAGAGAGAGAGAGAGAGAGACAGAGACAGAGAGACAGAAAGACAGAGAGACATACAGAGAGACACACAGAGAGAGCCGAGAGTGTGTAACATGAATAGGAAGGGAAAATAGATTTTGAGGTCCAAACAAGAAAAGACATGAAACAGTCTTGTTGTTTCTCACATGTTTGGGGTAAGGGGGATGCCTAGATCCTGACACTTAATGTGAGTTCAGACTTAAGCCCTTTCTGAATGCAGAGGAGTTGCCAGGTTTAGTGGATAGAATCTACATGGGAGAAGGATTTGTGTCAGGAGTCATAAGTTTATTGGAACACAGCCATTCCCATCCCATGGTATGTTCTCCTTAGCAGCTGATTTAAATAGTTGCAACCAATCTTAGAATCTCCAAAAAGAATTATATTACTCCCCCTGTTTGGGTGTTTTTGTTTAGTGTGTGTGTGTGTGTGTGTGTGTGTGTGTGTGTGTGTGTGTGTGTGAGCATATGTATGTATATACATATGTGTGTATGTATATGTACATATGTATGTATATACATATGTCTACGTGTGCACGCATCAGAGGATAACTTTCAGAAGTTTTCTCCTTTGATCTCATTCAGACATATTCTCTCCTGCTCTTCATTCTTTGGGCTAGTTGGCTCTAAAGCTTATGGGTGATTCTCTTATCTTCACCTCCGATGTCACCTTGGGAATGCTGAGGTCATAGATGTGAGCTATCGCATGCATCTAGCTTATCTAGCTTTCTGTGTGCTCTAGGACAGAACTTAGGTCATCAGCTTGAGAGACAAGTGCTTTTACCCCCCCCCCCCAGCTTTCTTAGTGGCTCCTGTCTGGTTCTTCTCTTCTATCGTCTCTGTGAGCCTTAGAGGGGAGAATAGGTTTCCTAATAATGGGGAGAAGAGAATGAGGAAAGCCTTTAAACCACACCGTGCTTTGGGAGTTTGTAGCTTAAACAGTTTAAGATGAACTCTAAGTCCTCTCTGCAGGGTTTTCTTCACAGCCCATTCTCCAGTCCTCTCAGACATTGATAACCAATGGGGTCACTATATAGATGGTGTCATGACATCGCTATTTACATAACCTAATACAGTTACTCTCAAACCTATGTGAAGTTTGAGTGTGGAGTGGTTTCTCATTTATCTAAAAACAAAGAAAGGTGACCTGGCTTCCCATTCAGCTTCATTTAAAATGATTATCTATTATAGATTAAAGTTATCTCCTTTCTCTTTCCAATACCTGGTATTTTGGATAAACATTGCACTCATCAGAAGAGGCATAGTTCAACTCCTTCTTCTATGGTTCTCCTCTCAGTAGGGTATGATAACATAGGACTGGGTAAGCTGGTATGCTGGGAAGCATTAGACCCATGGTTTATTTTTTGTTCTACTCCTATTTTTGTTTCTGTTTTCTCTTTTATAATAATAATCATAATAAAATATTGCCACTTATTATATGATATTAATAGCTCTCCCCAGAGGCAGTAGAGCATAGTAAAAATGGGTTTGAATCCTGACACATTTTACTTTATTAGCTTGTGACATTGGGTGAAGTATAGAAAATCTGTTGGCCTTAATTTTTTTTATTCATCAAATTAGATTATGCTTTCTAATTAAATGAGGTAATATTCATTATAGCCTTGAAACAGTGTCTTTATATAAGAAGTGCCATTTTATAGTCTATTAAAAATAAGTAAATAATATAAAATAAAATAAAATACTAGGTCTTTTTATTTCTCATAATTCTTCATAGCTAACTAGGCTTATTTCCTATTGTATACTGTCCTTAAACACTAGCAGTGCTGTTACAGGGAAAATGTTGGTGTAGCAAATTTAATACCTGAAGTAACAGATGCAGAGGGTTGGAATTGCTCAGTCTGACACAGCTGGTGAGTGAAGGAGCCAAAATCATTCCCAGGCTTCTGATGGCGAGTAGTCTCTGCCATGTTTGAAGTCCTGGATTTGATCATTGGTTGCCAAATATAGGTGATCTAGACAAATGGTCAGCAGGGATTGCTTCATAGTGAACACATACAAATGATAGGTGAGGCTCTTGTATATATACACAGCTTGATTAAAACATCTATTAAAAAGGTAACAGGCTCAGGCTAGATAAAGCAGATCATTGCAAATTTGAGAATAGGGTAGAGAAGAGCTATTAGCTGTTTCCTTATTTTCCAGCAGGTGCATTCGAAGACTCTGCATCATTCCTAACAACTTCTCTTTCTGGCCCAGTCTAGGAAATAGCTTGTGAAGTCCTTTGTTCGGTTTGCCACTCCAGGCTAATTTCATATCTTCTTATCATAAGGAGAAGAAAGATGTGCTGTTACTCCTCATGAAAATATTTTTTCAGAATCTGTTTGTGTTGAAACAATATTGAACCTCTTATCATGGTGGTTTTCTAATACCATTTATTTAAGGCCAACACCACCATCACCTGAGGCATCCATTGTGCTGTTCTGAGCACTGGCTCTAAGTGACTTTCTTGAAGGTTGGTGGTGATCATTAGTGTAGATGGTAAGCCCTTTCATAGATTACTGAATAACATGAATGGTCATTTGCTTTCTGGCCTTATTAAATTTGCTGTTTGGGTTTTTATATAATAAATGGAGTGTGATACATTTTTTTTTAACCATTGCTCTCCTAGATTATGACATTTCCTTTGGTGTTGTCCCTCTGCTGTCTTCTACTTATGGTCGTTGGGAAATATAGATGAGGGGACTGGGAGAAGAACAAGAAGAATGTCCACTCATGCAAGGAATTAACATCCCTCTTGTGGCCTTAGGAAACTAACTGAAGAGCAGAGTGTGACTCTATCATCCTGAGGCAGGAAAGGAAGTTCTCCAAGGGTTAGCACTATATAAATTCTTCAAAAGACTTGAACAGGGAACTCAGAAGAACTTCCCAGAATGTGATGGGGAGACTATGGAAGTAATGGTACACCCCTGACTTTAAGTAAAGGGAACACATTTGGTGCAACCTCAAGGACAGTCAGTGGCATCCACGGCATCTCTACTCCTGGGTGTTATGAGTGAGAGATGCTATAGTGCTCTCATATTTGACTCTGGTGAACCCAAAGTGTGTACTATTGCTGATTTGGAACCCTAAAGTTATTGTCTGATGTGAGAGAATCACCTTAAACCAATGTCTTGGGAACATCTTAGCAGCTTAGTTTCATGAAAAAAATTATATCCTGTGTTGGTACAACAATCTGCTTGTCAGGATCTTCTCATGGAACCAGAGTTGGGTCATAGCATCGCAGGAGATTTTATAGATGCAAGTCTCATAATGCTTTAGGTATTTAGTTGACTTAAAAAATTAAGCAAAACAGATGTCAAATATTTTCTTTAAAGGCCCAGATATTAAATATTTTAGAGTAATACCTCTGATATAACTCTCCAATTCTGTTGATGTTTCGATATGTGAAAGTTGACATGGAAAATTATAAATAAAGGAGTGTGAAGTTTTAATAAAGCTTTATTTATTAAAAACATACTTGTCTGTCTGTGCAAGTTTTTTTAGCCCCCTAGGGAAGGATTGTAGGGTGTCCTGGGAGGGACAGCTGGGGACTGACTACTGCTCTGAGCTGATTAAAAAAAACAAATAAAAAGATAAAAGGACAAAGCAGAGGGAAAAGCAGTAGCTTTATAAGCTGTAGGATGCAGAAGAAAGTATTTGGTACCAAAAATAGAGCAGGGTATGAAAGAACAAGGTAACGGCAGAAAAACCCAATATGTTAGTGCAGTTGGAGCAGAGACAACGTATGGAAGGAATGTGGCTAATGGGTTTCTTGGGAAATTAAATGAGAAGATATCTGTACAATTTTTTTTCAGACTATACAAATGTCAATATGTTGTTTACTAACTTAAAGATTTGCTATGCTATGCTATCCTATAAGATTTTTTTTTCTATGTATGTCTTGGAGAAATACTTCAGGTACTTTTAAATGTTTTTATTTTTATTTTTATTTTTGAGCAGAGTTAGGTGGTAAGATCTCCCTCTTTTTTAAAAAAGGGTTACCTGATGTTTAATGGAGCACAGTCCAGAATGGCTGAGCTGAGGGGGATGGTGACTGATAAAGAGGTTGCTCCAGCTAGAGCCATGTGAGTGGTAGGTGGTGAGAAACTGCGCCAGGGCAGTAGCCAGGGAGGTGGAGGGTGAGCTGGGAGGTAAGCTGCCTTTGTTTGATGGCATTTTGGTCTGGGCAAAGATGAAGTACAGTACAGTTCAGTAAGGACCAGCAGTTTTATTTGGGCTATTAGGTGGATTTTGAAACTGTGTTAGAGAAGGAGTCCAGAACTGTTCAGTTATGTTCTGGCAAGAAAGGAAAGCCACAAGACACAGAGAAAGTGTAAACTATGCTTGAGGTTAACGTTGAGAGTATAGTGTTTAAAGGAAGCAGTGACCAAGACCTAAGGCACTAGATTGAGATCATAGCAATCACCAGCGTCCTGAGGCATGAAAAACACCATCAGTTTCTCAGGCATGAAGAATGCTGATTTAGGTAGTTTCATGTAAACCTTCCACATCTAACCTCCCTGCTCCAAGGTGCACAGAATTCCCCGACCTTGAATATGCTCAGGAAGGAATGCTTGCCTGGAAATAATCTTTGCTTTATTATAATAGTAAGAGACATGTCCCAAGGAGGAGTTGGCACAAGTCTAGGCACATTTTGAGTCATGTAGTCAGCGGCAGATGTATACTGAAAGTCTGCCCTCTGTTGCAGAAAGATCATGAATATTCAAAACCTTTGGAGAGAAGATGTATGAATATTCAAAGTCTTCTTTATAAAATGATTGTATGCACTTACATTCTTTGCTCCCCTACCTACATAGTAGTCTGTTGTGTTTCTCTGCTGTAAAATGCTTTCTTTTCAGCCTCTGTCTGATTCTGTGCTACAAGATACAAAGAACCCACCTAGTGTGTGGCAGGTTTTTCTCTTTTTTTCTCTTCGCCTCTCCTCTCCTCTCCTCTCCTCTCCTCTCCTCTCCTCTCNACCTTTACTATCTATGGTCAGACTGCATAGTGTGGTTGAGGTAGGGTTTGATCCAAATGGGGATGAATGACCATCTTCCCTTTCTGAGATCACACCAATCCATTTCTCCTATTCATAACACAGGATTATGTTAATTCTTTTTCTGGCTGCTGTGATCAGATACTTAACAAAGAGCAGCTACAAGGTGGAAGGGTTTATTTAGGCTTACAATTTGACATAGTGTGGTCCATCAAGGACAGAAAAGAGCATGCAGGAGCTGAGGAGCTCAGGTGCTGGTAACATTTACATCAGTAGCCAAGAAACAGAGCATAGATGGTAGGCTAATAAGGATTCTTAAATGCTTTAACCTCTCTTCTAGCCTATCACCCACCAGAGGTAGTGGAAAGAAAAAGTTAGTAGGGCAAAGGGAGATGTTGACCTGTTGGATATTTTCTTTATTTACATTTCAAATGCTATCCCGAAAGTTCCCTATACCCTCCCCCAGCCCTGCTCCCCTACCCACCCACTCCCACTTCTTGGCCCTGGCATTCCCCTGGACTGGGGCATATTAAGTTTGAAAGACCAAAGGGTCTCTTTTCCCAATGATGACCAACTAGGCTATCTTCTGCTACTTATGCAGCTAGAGACATGAGCTCTGGGGTTACTGGTTAGTTCATATTGTTTTTCCACCTATAGGATTGCAGAACCCTTCAGCTCCTTGGGTACTTTCTCTAGCTCCTCCTCTTGGGGCTCTGTGTTCCATCCTATTGATGACTGTGAACATCCACTTCTGTATTTGCCAGGCACTAGCATAGCCTCACTCGAGACAGCTATATCAGGGTCCTTTCAGCAAATTCTTGCTGGTATATGCAATAGTGTCTGGTTTTGGTGGCTGATTATGGGATGGATCCCCAGGTGGGGTAGGGATGTTGACCTGTTTAGAAATAGTTTTTTTGGGGGGGGGATTTCAATCTTCACTTTCAAGATATTAGTAGTTCAGTTCACATGAATCAGCAGCAACAGTTTTATCCAGAAGAAACCTTAAGGCTCTGACAATCATACTGAGTCAGCAGAAGTGGCAAGAAGTCATCAGAATATCCCAAGAAGTTCTTTGATGCATTTTTCTCTGCAAGGTCATGACAAAGAATGATCAACGAAGAAGGCAAGGTGAACCAGTGCCACAATATCATCAGTGAAGACCAGCATCAGCAAAACCCAACAAAGACCAGCATAGAGTGGCAAGGCAAATCAATGTCATAGCATTGTTCACTGTCTGTTGGGTAATACTTGCGCCCTTTCCAAACATCGCATGTCCTCTCAAGCATCTGCTACACGCACCTTTTCCAGGCAGCATCCAATACATGCACCTTTTCCAGGAAGCGTCCAAAAAACACATGTCTGTTCCTAGCAAAACATTTCCCACATGTCTGCTTCAGCAAAACACTCCATGCACCTTTTCCAGGCAGCTTCCAAAACCACATGTCTGTTCCTAGCAAAACATTTACCACATGTCTGCTTCAGCAAAACAGTCTCCAGAAAAAAAAAAAAATTATATGACACAACCGAATCTCCAAAGAAACCAGAAATTTCCACTTCAACTGATAGGAAGGGGTACTGGGATATCACATCTCAAGGTCTCCCCTCAGCGACTCATGTCCTCCAGCAAGGATTCATTCCCTAATGGTTTAATAGCTTTTAAAAATACCACCATCAGCTGTACAAACCCAAAATTTTAAATTAATGTATTTATTTGCTTTATATCCCAATATTAGCTCCTATATTTTCAGTACCCTTTCACAAAGATCCTCCCTCCATTCCTCCCTCCTTATCTCCTCACATACTACGCTCCCTCTAACCCCCTTCCCTGACTTATCATGCACTCTGTAGAAATAGGTACATCCTCTTCCATTGAAGCCAGACAAAGTAGCCCAGTTAAGGGTCTAGGATCCACAGGCAGGCAGGTAGGCAGGCAACAGTTCCAGGAACTGCCCCTGCTCCAGTTGTTGAGGGGGGAGGTCTACATGAAAACCAAGATGCTTATCTGTTACATATCTGCAGGGATCCTAGGTCTAGCATGTGCTTACTCTTCGATAGTTCAGTCTCTGGGGGTCTCCAAGGGTCTAGGTTAGTTGACTCTGTTGATCTTCCTGTGGAGGCTCTGTCCTCTCCAGATCTCTCAATCTTTCCCTTAACTCTTACATAAGACTTCTTGAACTCCATCTAATGTTTGGCTGTGGGTCTCTGCACACCTCTCAATGGCTGCTGGTTGGAACCTCTCAGAGTACAGTTATGCTAAGCTTCTCTCTGTAAGCATAAGAGAGTATCATTAATAGGGTCAATAGGTTCTTGCCCATGGGATAGGTCTCAATTTGGATGATCATTTGTTGGCCATTCCCTCTACTGTATTTTTGTCCCTGCACATCTTATAGGCAGGACACATTTTGGGTCAAAGGTTTTGTGGATGGATTGCAGTCCTTATCTCTCTACTGGGAGTCATTCCTGGCTACAGGAATTGGACAATTTAGGATCCATATCCCCCACTGCTAGGAGTCTCAGCTAGAGTCACCTCCATAGACTGCCTGGGGACTCCCTCCATCCCAGGTCTTTGGCATGTTTTAGTGATTTCTCCCCATTCACTGCTGATTTCCATTCCTTCTCCTCTGCTCTCCCTTCATCTGATAACCCCCACACATCTGTCCTATTGAGCTATGCAGGCTGGTCTTCAGTTGAGCTGAGGTCTGAACCCCGAAAATGGAGATAATTCACCTACATGACACGGTAGGCATTCCCTCATGCTCCTGGAACTCTGGCTCTTGCCTAAGTTACTACCCCCAACAGCCCCCACAAGAGAAGCATGGCTAGATGTCATGTAGGCAATGGCCCAAGCTTCTGACCTTCAGGCTAAACTCCTCCCCAGTTACCTAGCAGCAGAAAAGACCATAAAAAGGGCTGTTCAGCCCATGCTTGCTCTCTTACTCTCTTACTTCTCACTCTCTTACTTGTCTCCCTTTTACCCCTTACTCTCACCCCCTCTCTCCTCTCTGTCTTCTCTCCTCTCTCCTTGTCCTCTCCTCTCCTCTCCTCTCCTCTCCTCTCCTCTCCTCTCCTCTCCTCTCCTCTCCTCTCCTCTCTCTCTATAGCCTTTCCTTCCTCCCTTCCCCCTCCTTCTACCTTCTCTTTTTCTCCCTGCCTTTCTATAATAAAGCTATAAAACCATAGAGAATCTCTGCTCATCAAGATCTGCTGCATTCACTCTCATTGCTGTTGGGATCTTCTTCCCTTATCCCTCTCTCCCATAACCCCGGTGGCTTTAGCAAAGTAGCTCCAGGAATCCCAGGTAGGGATGCCCCTTGCCACCCCTTGAAGAGTGGGTCAGAGGCTTAGATGCTCACCCGGGGATGAGTGGAAGGTAGATGGCAGCTCTCCCATGCCTGACAGAACAAAGAATAAGTAAAACTCTGGCGGAGTGTGGGCTTTCCCTCCCCCTTCTTCCCCTGGGCCCCTTTTTAGTTCCTGACAGACTCCCTCCATCCCAGTCTCTGGCATGTTTTGGTGATTTCTCTCCACTCACTGCTGATTTCTATTCCCTCTCCCCTGCTCTTCCTACATCTGATAACCCCCCACACATCTGTCCTGTTCCTCTCCTCATCCCCTCTCCCACCCAGTTCCCTACCTCTGATATTTGCTTTGTTTCCCCTTCTGAGGAAGATTAAAGCATCCTCTCTTGGGCCCTCCTTGTTATTTGGCTTTTGGGGGGGTCTGTTGATTATAGCGTGGTTAACCTGTATTTATAATGTGCACTTATAAGTGAATATACACCATGTTTGTCCTTTGGGATCTGGGTTACCTCACTCAGAATGATATTTTCTAGGAAACCAAGTTGTTTAACACATGATCCTTTGGGGGAGACCTTACATTTAAGCCATGATGGTGGTTAAGAATATCGGGATACAGAGACCTAAGTTATTACCTAGTAAGTGGTTCAATTTTCTATGCTTCAATTCCCCCAAATGTAATATTCCTTCCTCAAAGACTGAGTATGATGTCTAAACAAGGTGATACATGTGCAGCACTTGAAATACTGACTAGCCCGTAACAAGCACTGTTTGTATATAATGGCAGGCTACCAAAGGCTGCAGGGCAGATGGGTATTAACTCATGGGGCTTCTGATTCCACGAATTGCCTTCTTATTTTCCTTTTCTGGACTGCTAATGTTGGGCCTAACATTTACTTAATCTCTGGAATGGGACAGAGAAGAGATATTTCAGAGGCCTTTAGTGGGGGATATTTAAATTTTCAATTGCTGGTCTTTGCTATGTCAGATTTACCATTTCTGCAAGACCAGAGCACTATCATTCAAATGACTTTTGATCCTTCTTATTGATTAACTTAAGGAAATGATAAATTTCTCCTAAATCACCAGGAAATAAAAATGTGACTCACTTCTTAGCCAGACTTGAGCCCAGCTGGGCTGATGTAGTCCTGTGTGTCACTGATGGGCATTACAAGAGTCACTGGGGATAGAGATTTTTCAGTGAGAAGTACAATTATGACTTATTGTTTTCCTGAGATATTTTCATTTGAAATGAAGTCTAGAACCTGGATAACAATAAGAATGATCATGCTGTGTCGATATAAGGAATAGCATTTGTTAAGAGAAAAGAGAAAGAGAGAGAGAGAGAGAGAGAGAGAGAGAGAGAGAGAGAGAAACTGTGCACTCTCTGAGCATTTGAAACATTTCATGTGGTTGGTTCCATAAATAAAACTGATTTAGCATTCATGGTCCAAAAATCGAATTCTGTACTATCTTCAAAAATAAATAATTAAAAACCATAATAGAAGAGTAGAAGATCTTTTCTCAGGACTCACTAGGCTCTGTGAATGAGTGTGAATGTGGTTGATAACTGGCTGAGGTGGAGGAGCAGATCACCACGGTTGGCAGGGATTTGCCTATAGTGAATCAACCAGGAAGGCCTGTCAAGGAAGGCCTTCCTGTACACAGGAAGGGCATGGGTGTATGTAGCTGTGCTGGGTGGCCTGGAGGATACTGACTCGGTTATAGTGCTGAGAGTTTAAAAGTTCCATTAAGCCTTGAACCCCCCCCCCAAAAAAAAAATAAGTTCCATTAAGCCAAGAAGGTCAGTTAGTACTCGTGAGTGCTTTGAGAGGAAGACAATAAGCAAAATTCAATCTTGAGGCAAAGAGACTGAAGAATTTTAGAAAAATATGACAATGTCCTTGAGAAAAAAAAATAGTTTCTTAGAAGATATAAAGTAAAGTTTAGCCTAGGAAGTAGTGTGTGTGTGTGTGTGTGTGTGTGTGTGTGTGTGTGTGTGTGACTTAAACATTTCCTTGTTGTCTTAGTTAGGGTTTCTATTGCTTTGATAAATACCATGACTGTCTTAGTCAGGACTTCTATTTCTACACAAATATCATAACTAAGAAGCAAGTTGGGGAGGAAAGAGTTTACTCAGTTTAAACTTCCACATTGTTGTTCATCACCAAAGGAAGTCAAGACAGAAACTCACACAGGGCAGAAACCTGGAAGCAGGAGCTGATGCAGAGGCCATGGAGGAATGTTACTTACTGGCTTGCTTCCCTTGGCTTGCTCAGCTTGCTTTCTTATAGAACCCAGGACTACCAGCCCAGGGATGGCACCACCCACAGTGGGTCCTCCCCCCTTGATCACTAATTGAGAAAATGCCTTATAGCTGGATCTCATGGAGGCATTTCCTCAAGGGAGGCTCTTTTCTCTGTGATAACCTCCAGCTTGTGTCAAGTTGACATACAAAACTAGCCAGTACAATGACCAAAAAGAAAGTTGGGATGCAGAAGGTTTATTTGGCTTACCCTTCCATATCACCGTTCATCATTGAAGAAAGTCAGGACAGGAACACATACAGGCAGGAAAGTGGAGACAGGAGGTGATGCAGAGGCCATGGGGTGCCACTTGCTAGCTTGTTCAGCCTACTTAACATGGACCACTAGGCCAGGCATGGCACCACCACATGCTATACAGGCTTACCTACAGCCTGACACTATGGAGGCATTTTATTAATTGAGGTTCCTTCTTCTCAGAGGACTGTAGTTTGTATCAGGTTGACATAAATGTAGTCAGCAGACTTATCAACTATATCAATTAAGCAACAGGAAAAACAAAACAAAACAAAAACCCATCCTTTGTTTTTCTGAACGATTTTTCTTCCTCTCGCAATTGCAGGCCACACGATGCCATCCATTGGTTGAAACTGGGCTTGTAAATCTGCAGGTGAAGCTAATGTAAGATTGGAGACTGGAGCCAGGGACAATCCTTATGCCCAAGTTGAAATTTGTGCCAATTTTATATTAACATTTACTTCTGGGATAGGGAGAGATGTTTGACAACACTGCAAGGCAGACTTAAAGTACCTCACATATATTACTGAGAAGAGAACCAGATGTGTATAAGGCAGCTGCGATGTATTTTCTTTCCTGGATCAAAGATAGAATGCTAATTATCAGCAAAGTTTCTGGAGATTGGGAATTTGGTGTCTCACAAAAGTGCAGACTAAATTCAGTTCCTTTCTTGTCCCGAGCCTTCCAAAAACAACATGCCCTGGCTCTGTGAAAGAACTGATCTGTGAACCTGCAGATTGGAAACTGATTGCTTTGAGAATCTGTGGTTCTTTTTGGTCTGCTTGTCAGATTTTTAGGATTGATTTTTGCTTTAGATGTTACCTTTTAGCTACTTAAAAGAACACAAAAACATTCTTGGCTATAGCATAAAAATTAAAATCTGACATCTTTGAATGGATTTTATTTGCTTGTGTGAATGCACATTTGTGTGTTAAACACTGAATAAGAAACTCTTATCCCACCCAGCTCATTATAATGTCATCAGTTTGGTAATACATTCTCAGGAAAGATCTTAATACTTGTGTAGAATCTATAAAATTCTTAGAAATTTAGCTTTGAGTGCACATTTATAATTCTACTTCATTCAATAAAGACATTCAATACAGTCTACTGGGCTGGAGAGATGGCTTAGTAGTTTAGAGGATGCAAATTCAGTTCTTCCCACCTATGTCTGCTCATTCACAACCAACTGCATTCACATGCACACACACACACACACACACACACACACACACACACAAAGAGAGAGAGAGAGAGAGAGAGAGAGAGAGAGAGAGAATACTAAAATATCGCTAGTCTCTCAACCCCCAAATATTTCATAATTCCTTCCTTCTTCTATCCTGAACTTAAAGCAGGAATAGCAATTTCATGGAACCTGAAGCATGGACTTCAAGTGGTTGGGATAATTAAAATTTATATTTTCAATCTCTTGATGAACAAAGCCACCAGAATTCTGACTTGGTGAAGCAAATGGTATCATGCACACCTGACTCCATGTCAATGGTCAGATAATAAATTATTCCATTTGAAAATAAGTTTAAAACAGATGTATGCAAAACTCTGATATCATGTGGGTGTGCTGAGAACCAAACACTGTGGAAGCGAGCAAAAGGGAAGGACTTGCTGACTGGGCGCGCATCTGGATGGTCATTGGTTGCTGTATTTTATTCTCTCTCTCTCTCTCTCTCTCTCTCTCTCTCTCTCTCTCTCTCTCTCCCACTCTCTCTCTCTCACACACACACCTCATATTATTATATCTCTCATATCAATATTATGAATTTCATTATTTTTCTTTTGGGATACTTTCTTGGAAAACAAACCTTTAATCTTCATCATCTTGTTCTTGTTCTAATTCTTCTTCCTCTTCCTCCTTCTGCAATCAAATCCTTATCTTTAGAGCAAAATCATCTCATTCAAAACTGTTTAATATTATCATTTAGTATTTTTCTTTTTAAAAATATGTGTTTATTTTACGTATATGGATGTTTTTGTCTACATGCACATCTATCTGCACACCAGAAGAGGTCATCTGATCCTATGAGTTACAGTTGCAGGTAGCTGTGCACCATATGATTGCTGGGAATTGAACTCAATTTTTCTGACAGAGCAGCCAGAGCCACATCTCCACCCCATCATTTAGTAAACCTGTGCTTTCATATTCCTCATATTTCATTTTCATATTTCATATTTAATATCTCAGTTAGTTGCACAGGCATCATAGAGCAGGAATGGTTTTAAACATTTGGATTGCTGTGAATGGACAGAGTTCTAGTTCTGGTACCTAGCAAATTAGACATCAAGTCTCAGGTATTCAGAGGAATGCATGTTTAAGACTGGCCAGGAAAATGTAACTCTCTAGCCTACAGTTTCAGAACACTATGGATACGGATTTCTTCTACATGCAGTTTCTGTGAGATTATATTTATAGTGCTGAGATTCAATTTGAGAACTTGGGCAGAATTCTAGTATCGAGTACATTCCAGCCCTGAAGTATCAGTTTAATAAGGAAAACAAAGTCCACATTCAAGAACAGACCAATGCAGTGTATTTATGCTAATGTTTAGTAATGTTGTTGACAGGAAACTTAGAACTTTGTCCTCTGAAGAGGGTTTGCTTTAACATCTGTCTCAAGGGCAGGCCTTGCCTCCAGGCAGATGTGAATTCACCATCTTTGTTCTCTAGTGTATTGTCTAACAAAGTGTGGTCCCCAAGATGTGCTGATTAGAAGACAAATGTTCTATAATTTAATGTGCATGGGGAATTCTCCCTACATTACATGTCTCTTTCTAACTACTTTCTAACCATTTATAACTTGTGGCTGTGCATGAAAATCCTTGCTGTATGGGAGCCTAATTCTGTTTATATTAATCTTTTTCAACTTACTCAATATGAGAGTACCAGTTTTCCCACCCCACCCCCCACCAAGTCAGGGTTTCACGGTGTAGTCCTGGATATTCTGGATCTTGTTCTGTAGACCAGGCTGGCCTCAAACTCACAAAAATCTGCCTGCCTCTGCCTCTTGAGTGCTGGGAATAAAGGTATGTACCACTACCCCCAAGCTTACCACCTTTGCTTTTCAATAACATCTTTTAGCTTCTACCATACCTCTTAAGACATATACACAGAACAGGAGACTAACAAATGTGCACATTCTATCCCATTGTAGCAAGTTCCAGTGCATTTCAGATGTATTTTAGATAAGCTTTGATACCAGGCAGTCTCCTTAGATGCACGTTGGCATCATTTAATCACTACTTATTCAACAAGTATATTTCCCTATGTTTTTGAAATGCGGAGGAAGAAAACTAGAGCTATTATTTTAAATTAATCAAAAGTCCCCTGGGAAAAACTTTTTCTAAGCAGTTATTTTAATGCTGTCTACATTAAATAGATTTAAATTTTCATGTTACTTAAAAAACCCTCAGGCTTCCAGAAATATAATTGAGTTCCACAAGCTAAATGTGGCAACTTAAATTGGAACATTAATTAATAACAATCAAAACAACTGTGAAGGCAAAGATTACCTCTGTTCTTTTCAAATGGATTGTGTTGGATGAAGCTTACTTTGAAGAGCAAGGCTCCAGAAAACTACTACAAGGTACAGAAAACTACTACAGTTAAACCAAACTACCAACTTTGAACTCATAAATGCTAGAGTAACATCTGTTCTGATTCTTTTTTGAGGGGACAGTAAAAAGAATTAAAGATATTCCTAGCAGTGAGATTCCACAATGCAGAAATGTAGCAATCCAAGCACAGGAGTGTTTTAGAAATATGAATGAGAGTTTTTCCCAAAAATGTCTCACTCCTCATCCATAGTATTTGTTCATTGACAACATGACTTGACCTACTCTCAGTGACCTAGCTACCACTCCTTTTGTTCTTCTGTGGCCAAATGGTCTAGCATTGCTGTTTTAATTAGTGTCTCATTTTTCTTCTACCAGCGTGAATTCTCCATAAGCTCTCTGCTTTGTATCTTCACTGCACTATTCAAACTCTCTGAAACTGGCCTCTAATCTGAAGATGAGAGACACATAAAACAGTTTGTTAAATCAGAACTCACTGGAGAGTTAGCTTTGACGGGCCTGGAACTCACTATGAACTCACTAGGACACTCACAGATCTCCACCTGCCTCTGCCTCCTGAGTGCTGGGGTTAAAGAAAGAATGTGTCACCATATCTGGCTTCTCCTGTAGTTTTATTGAATAGTTTGTTTTTAAAATAATAATAGATTTTTATCTCATTTCTTCATAACTCTTTGATTTGGGTTGGGTCTCTTGATTATGTTCCAAAGTTCTTGTGAGTTGTAGTAATGCTTGTTTAATTTAATTTCTATTTACTTATTTCTGAATGGAGTATTTTCTCAATTATGTCTTCCATCTCTGACATTCTTTCTTCTACTTGACTTAACCCTATTGGTCAGCTTTCTACTGTGCTCAGTTTTTCACTCTCCCCCTCCAGCACTCCAATTTCCTTACTCAAATTTTCACCCAAAATGATCCTTTCTTATTAATAACTGCCTTTTATATCCAGCTCTTTAATTATTTTCTTTATCTCATTTATGTCTTTGTTTGTATCTATTTTGAAGTTATTGACCATATTTATTAGTAGACCTCTTAATGCCCATTCTTACATTCTGACATTTTAACCATTTCAATGCCTTTAAATTTAATTTTTAGTTCAACATGCTGTTTTGGGGGAGTCATGTTACTATAACTTTCATGTTTCTTCTGTTCATGTGTTCTGATTGGTGAATTTGTTTTGGTAGACTTATTTTACAGCTTTATTTGGGATCTCATTTGTAAGTAGTCTGGTCTTGAATGAATATTCATTCTTCATTGCCTCAGTAGAAAAGGGGAACAAACTGTTGTAACAGCAAGAATATCAAACCAAACTAGGCATAGAAATACATTTAAAGTTAATTTTAAATGGCCACCAGTAATCATGGAAGAAAACTGGCAAAATCAGTGTAAACTATGAGAGTAAAAATTAGTAAAACTGATAAGGGCCAAAATAAAAATAGTAAATGGATGAAATAAAAGAATGAATCACAAAAGGGAAAACTGAAAGAAGAAGCTGAGTTAAACTAAAAAGGGAAAGAAGGACAAAAGAAGATTGGAAGAAGGAGAAAAAGAGGAAGAAAAATTCTTATATCACTAATGATAAAAATGTTTAAGAAAAAGGGAATATCCTATACAATTAAGAAAAGCAAAAATAAAAATATTGCACTCTCCATTAGAGTAAAATTACAGATAAATTGTAAGGAGGAAAACAACAAATAAGAGAAAACAATGAAGTATTGGAGTATTTTCTTCCTGGGTCCTCTGCCACTAAAGTCTGTCAAGTGAGAGGCTGGTCTCTAGAACCTGGAATTTCTCTTTGTCCTGTTTAAATTGATACTGAGGTTATTTGTCAACAGAGCTGCATTCTGGAGAGAGGCTTCAGTGGGTCTACCCTCTGCTGCTACTATGCAAGCCAAGGGGCAACTCTTCAGGATATTGGGGGAATAGAGGGAATAAGCAAAGTACTGAGATCTGAACTGAAATGCACACTTTGTTTGTCCACTCTTGTTTGCACAGAGTACATCAGTCTCAAATAATGTCCTCTTCCCTCATGATAGCATATGACTATAGCATTCTACAATAGGGACAGTGGATTTTTTTCTCCAGTGCTGAATTGCCATGCAGAAGGAATCACTGTCATCCAAAGTCAGCCAACTGGGTTTACAGCTTATGAGGACCATGAACTTGTCTGTTGGCTAGGGCCATCAGTCTTTTGTACCAGGACCACCAGTGGAAACCTTCATCCTCCCCCCTCTGCTGGAGAATCTCTACTGCTGGTCTGACTCCTCACTCCCAATGCACAGCCTTTCCTTTCTCTGAACTTTCCAGCTGTCTTGTCTTTGTTATTTTTAATGTTCTTCTTTGTCTCTCTCCCAATAGAGCCTGACTTCCATGACCCTGACTCTTTTTTTATGGTGTCACATATAGTCTGCTTCTGAGAGGTGGTTTTATAGAAGAAGAAACGAGGGTTAAGAGAGGCATCTTGCTCAATGTCTGACAACTGGTCACAGGTAGTATGGAAAAATATGACTTTCAATGCCTCTGCAACTCCCACAATGCTCTTCTTAGTGCTAGGTGCTGGTATTGTAGCCCCCTATGCATGGATGGTATATAGATTCACATGCCATTTATTTCCCCCTTTTGCTCTCCTGGTTGTTCTATAAATTCAAATCATTGTCTCGATGTAGCCACAAAGTTCCATTTCTCTATTTTTAGAAAAGACCATGTAACTCAATAGAAAATAATTTGGAACACCTTTGACTGTTTCTGATAGGTATCATCATCATGGAGCTATCAGCAATAGCAAAACTACAGGACTGATGGAAACACCGCCAATATAGCCAAGTGCCAAAGACAACAACTTGTATGTGGGAAAATGGATCAGTGGGTAAAATGGTTTTCTTAACAAAGCAATGACCTGAGTTCCCGTCCCCAGAACCAACCTAAAAGCTGGATGCAGTAATGCAAGAGGTCTTTGTGCCTCCCTACTGTGAAATGGGAAAGGGAGACAAGAAAATCGCTAGAAGCTTGCTGTTGCAGGGTTCGCTTATGACACGGCAGAGAGACCCTGTCTCTTGAACGGTGAGAGGACAAGGACCAAGACTTGAGGTTGTCTTCTGACCTCACTCCCTCTCCTCCCTTCGAAAATCAGTGGCCCATTTAAGTCAAGTCATCAGGATCTACTTCCTACAAGGCTTGAAGAAGCTGGAGTGAAGGGTGACAAGTTTGAACAGTTATTCCCAATGAACTCCAGCTCCTTGCTGAAGTCACATTTCTATAGCTATCATTGCTGTCTTTATATTTTCTCCTCTCTCCCATTAGGTATTGTGTGAGTGTATGGAATTATTAAAGAAGTAATGAAAATATGTCAAGTAAAGGCATAAAAACAAACAAACAAAATTCAGCAGGTGCCCCTGTATGTATGCCCAGCTCTTGGATAGCCCTCCCTCTAGTGGCAGCTCAATGAATTCCCATTATAATTAGCCTCCATTGATCCTTAACTATATGCTCAAATGACATTTGGGGAAAATAAAACACAGGGAAATACTATTGTATAAGATTTTCTAAAACTACACACACACATGATAGGAACACGAGGGATGAGGTAGGGAGAGAACAAAGAGAGAAAGAGTACTGGGCTAGACAACTAGATCGGGAGGGCATCTCTGGGACAAGCTATAAATGTAGGACAGTGGAAACTCCCAGGAATCTTTGAGGGTGAGTCTAGCTAAGCTTCTTAGCAATGGAGGATACAAAGTATGAACTGGCCACCTCCTATAACCATGCAAGAGTTCTAATGGAGAGACTGCAATACTAAACCAGCCACAAAACCTTACACCCACAACTTGTCATGCCTACAAGATGTACAGGGGTAAAAGATGGAGCAGAAGTTGAGAGAATAACCCACAAATGACTGCCCTAGCTTGAGACCCATGCCATGAGAGAGATCGAGCCCACTCCTGGTGCTGTTAATGATATTTTGCTATACTTGCAGACAGGTGCCTAGCACAACTGTCATCAGAGAGACTTCACTCAGCAACTAATGGAAACAGATGTAAAGACCCACAGCCATGCATTAAGTGGAGCTTGGGGGAATCCTGTGGAAGAGGTGGAGGAAGGACTGAAGGAGCCACAGGGGTCAAGGACACCACAAGAACACCTACAGAATCAACTAACCTGGGTCCATAGAGGCTCACAGAGACTGAACTGCCAACCAGAAAATATGTATGGGACTGAGCTAGATCCTCTGCACATTATATAACAGTAGTGCTTCTGGGTCTGCTTGTAGGACTCCTAATGTGAGAGCAGAAGCTGTCTTTGACTACATTGGCTACTGTTGGATCCCTTTCCCCTAGCTGGGCTGCCTTGTGTAGCCACAACAGAAGAAGATATGCCTATTCTTATTGCAACTTAGTATGCTAAGGCTGGTTGATACCTATGGAAGACCTTCCCTATAGGAGGAGGGATGGATCGTGGGGAAATGGATGTGAAAGGGAGGGACTAGGAGGGGAGTTGGAAAGGGAAGCTATCATCAGGATATAAAGTAAATAAATAACATAACTAGTAATAAAAAGAAAAATATACATGCACACACATATGTATATATCTATGTGTATATGCATATATACATATGTACATACATATACAGATAATACATACAAACATTTATAATATATGTATATATCTATCTACATACACATATTCATTAGATGTAATTATTTCAAACAAGGTAATAATATTCCCCTCCAGTATCCATAGACTATAACAATACCCCAATAATAGGCAAGGGAATCCTCCCTTCTAGTTGTTGGTCAGAAGTCTAAGAGACTCTCAAAACAGTACAGAATATTTCATGCTTTTGGGTTGTCTCTCAGAACTTTAAGGTAGACACTCTGAAGACACCACACCTCAGACACAGGACTTAGAGGAATGCATCTGGAACTCATCTAGTTGGCAGATCAATGTGACAAATGTAGATTAATACTCAATTCTATGAAGAGAAATCTCTCTGCCAAGATGGGCTTCTCCAGCTCGTAATGACAGACAAACCAAGAAAACGTGTAAGTAAATAATTCATGTCTGAGGAAGTAAAATGGCTGACCAGTCGGGACAGGCACCTTGACGTCACTTATTCTCCACATTCTGACCAATTCTACATGTCTGTAATAGTCTTCATCTTGGAAGAAGGAATAGGAGGAGAAGAGGAAGAAGAGGAGGAAGAAGGAATAGGAGGAGAAGAGGAAGAAGAAGAGGAAGAGGAGGAGGAAGAAGAGGCTTATTTGATGGGGATGAAAACTCTACTTATTTGTGAGTAGAGGATAAGTATGTAGATTACACATACAAATTGTACTGGTACTTCCGGATTCTCATCTTGAGTCTGTGACCTCTCTAGCCATGGGTACTTAGTTTGCTAGGATTACAGGACCAGACAAGCATGAGAAGACCTTAAGTCCAATTAAATGACTGTTGGCTAGCCCCATGATACAAGTGCCACTCTTGCACACTTGAGAATATCTTGCCATGTTGATCATTGTTGTGGTTTGTAAACTTTACATTTGTGTATGGGTATTGATTCCTTGTCTACCTTGATAGTTCGAGAAGTACCTTCCAATTCTGAGAGCTAGTCTTCAAGGTAAGAGGCACATCCTGTTATTTGATTCACTACTCTGTATTTTACCATATGTTATATGTCTGTCTTTAGTGAAGGAAAACTAGAATTTTGAGAAAAAATGTGAAGTTACTAAAAAACCATGGTAGATACACAAAAAATGGTCTCAGAATTCTATTTAGAAAAAAAAAAAAACAACAACAATGAATATATGAAATTCCTAGGCAAATGGATGGATCTGGGGAGTATCATCCTGAGTGAGGTAACCCAATCACAAAAGAACTCACATAACATGTACTCACTGATATGTGGATATTAGGCCAGAAACCTAGAATACCCAAGATACAATTTACTAAACACATGAAACTCAAGAAGAATGAAGATCAAAATGTGGTCACTTTGCCCCTTCCTAGAATTAAGAAAAAAGCACAAATTGAAGAAGTTACAGAGATCATGTGTGGAGCTGAACCAAAGAATGGACCAACCAGTGACTGCAGCAGCCGGGGATCCATCCCTTAATCAGCCACCAAACATAGACACGATTGCATATGCCAGCAAGATAATGCTGAAATGCCTTGATATAGCTGTGGGAGTCTATACCAATGTCTGGAAAACATGGAAGTGAACGCTCATAATCAGCTATTAGATAGAACTCAGGACTTACAAGGAAGGAGCTAGAGAAAGTACCCAAGGAGCTGAAGGGGTCTTCAATCCTATACGTGGAAGAATAACAGGAACTAACTAGTACCCCCAGAGCTCATATCTCTAGCTGCATATATAGAAGAAGATGGCCTAGTTGGCCATCATTGGGAAGAGAGGTGCCTTGGTCATGCAGACTTTATATGCCCCAGTACAGGGGAACGCCAGGACCAAGATGGAGGAGTGGGTGGGTAGGGGAGCACGGCGGGGGATGGGGGAGGGTATAGGGGACTTTTGGGATAACATTTGAAATGTAAATGAAGAAAATATCTAATAAAAAATTATTTGGAAAAAAAAGAAACCAATAACCAAAATAAATAAATAAATAAAATAAAATCCCATACAGGGATAAATCCTACGAATATCTGCATTTATTACCGTTCCCTGGTGAAAGAAAGCAGAGGTGATGGATAACCTGATTCCTGTACTGTAATGAGGGGAGAGAACTTTCAATGTATACAGATGATCAATAAAACATCTCCACTATGCATTGAAATAGCACCCAGTGGCATAGTAAAGGAGACTTATCTATATTCCTTCCCCCAAGTGGATCAACAAAAGAGTTCAAATCCAGAGCTCAGAATCAGCAAGTGTCTTTATGAAGAGATTGGACTAAACACGTCCATTCTCATGTAGGGTTGCTGGATTGGTAGGTAGTGAAATTAGTAAAGATGCTATCAACTTCACTATTCTATAGGGGCATTCACGTAAGAAGAGAGACGAGGGCCAAGTAGAGAAACATACTTCTGAGTTATCTTTGAGCACATGGAGTACAGTAGAGTACAAAGTTTCTCTTGGGCTTTTCATTTCACAATTTGTTGCCTCTTTCTATCTATTGAAATACATTGAGTCTCATGCCAAACCCTAAAATAAACCAAGTATTTCAAGGAATGTATCACTGATGGACACAGTCTACTTACTATCTGTCTCAACTCTGTTGCAGTCTTACAGAAAATTGCATCAATGATAAGGGAAAATTGGTAAGTCCCTGGGAGCCTCTGGTTTTATTCCCATGGACAACTGGGGTTAAACATAGATACAACATTTCTTTTTATGACATAAAATGGTGACATACAATGAAACTGATATAGTTCATAATTTACTCCAAATGACATTGGTCAGGAATCCAAGGCAGGCACTGAAGTTTCTCATGTCCTGGATTCTTTTTTTTTTTTTTTTATCAATTAGTTTTTATTAGATATTTTCTTAATTCACATTTCAAATGTCATCCCGAAAGTTTCTCCCTCCCCCTGCCCTGTTCCCCTGCCCACCCACTCCCACTTCCTGGCCCTAGCATTCCCCTGCACTGGGGCAAATAAAGATTACAACACCAAGGGGCCTCTCCACCCAATGATGGCCGACCAGGCCATCTCTGCCACATGTAGAGCCAGAGACACATGTTCTGGGGGTTCTGGTTAGTTCATATTGTTGTTCCTCTTCTAGGGTTGCAGACCCCTTCAGCTCCTGGGGTTCTATCTCTAGCTTCTCCATTGTGGGCCCTGTGTTCCATCATATAGATGATTATGAACATCCACTTCTGTACGAGACAGCTATATCAGGTTCCCTTAAGTAGGCACTAGCTGTCCTATGCAATAGTGTCTGAGTTTACTGACTGATTATGGGATGGATCCCCCCCTGGTGGGGTAGTCTCTGTATGGTCCATCCTTTTGTCTTAGCTCTAAACTTTGTCTCTGTAACTCCTTTCATGGGTATTTTGTTTCCTATTCACAGGAGAAATGAAGTATCGACGCACTGGTCTTCCTTCTTGATTTTCTTTGTGTTTTGCAAATTGTATCTCGGGTATTCTAAGTTTCTGGGCTAATATCCATTTATCAGTGAGCGCATATCCAATGACTTCTTTTGTGATTGGGTTACCTCACTAAGGATTATATTCTCCAGATACATCCATTTGCCCAAGAATTTCATGAATTCATTTTTTTAATAGCGGAATAGTACTCCATTGTGTAAATGTGCCACATTTTCTGTATCCATTTTTCTGTTGAGGGACATCTGGGTTCTTTACAGCTTCTGGCTATTATAAATAAGGCTGCTATGAACATAGTGGAACATGTGTCCTTTTTATCAGTTGGAACATCTTCTGGGTATATGCCTAGGAGAGGTATTGCAGGATGTTTCGGTAGTACTATGTCCAATTTTCTGAGAAAATGCCAGACTGACTTCCAGAGTGGTTGTACAAGCTTGCAATCCCACCATCAATGGAGGAGTGTTCCTCTTTCTCCACATCCTCGCCAGCATCATGTCCTGGATTCTTGATTCACTTCTGCTACCTCTGCCAACAGTTATAGTGTGGCTATACCAAGTATCTCCCTACAAACATTTTAGCAGAACAGAAGAATTTCCCATTATTTTTTTTAACTAAAAATTTTAATTCTTTGAGAATTTCATACAACATGTTTTGATCATATTCACTCTCCAATCCCAAATTCTATATCACCTCCACCAAAAACCAAAACCAAAAACAAAAAACATTCAATATTTTCTTTTAAGAGCTTCTTGAACCAAGAACCTGATGACAGTAGTTCTCACCATTAATCAGTGCTTGGCCTACATTGGCAGATAGCAGCTGACTTTCCATATTGTAAGTTGTGTGGAAAAAACAAACAAACAAACAAACAAACAAACCTCTGTATCAATGAATGTGTACACAGAAGGCTTCAATGAAGGAATGCATAAAGCATCAGAGCAAGTAAAGTGTAGTTTTGATCACAAGGAAGTGATTTGCAATCAGCTTCTAAGCAGGGTATTTGGGTAGGGACTGATGGAGCTCAGTGGTGAGTTTTCTTCACAGGTTTCTGTGTCGGTGGAACTTACTGACTCAAGGTGTGGGCCTTGTTACAAATAGCTTGTTACAAATAGAAATAGGCTGGGTAGGAAGTACTCCTGGGATGGCCGTTTCCAAGATTCTGTACCCTCCCTGCAAAGGATTCCTTTTGTTTTAAGGATACCCAATTCCAAAGTGAACCCTGCTTGTGTTGATTCTTATTTTAAAAAATATATATCTACATAAAAGCCATCAGAATAAGTACATATTCATGATTATGGCCATCCCCTTAACAAAGTAAACTGAGCAAGAAGAGGTAGCCCCATTAATTCCCAGAATTCAGCCATGTTTTCATTCCCTTGGTCATTGTTCATGCTCAGATAATGAAGGTGTGTTGACGTGTGTATCAACTTTGCAGCAGTACAAGGAAGGCTTAATCTCTTAGTTAGTGACACATGACAGAGAGGCCCTATAAAGAACATGTTATCAGACAGTGGTCTCTGGATTTCTGTGAAGCTTCTCTGGTTATCTTGCAAAAAGTTTCTCGTCCCTTGACTTCATTGGGCAGTGAGAGGCAAGGCTGTCTGTGTGTGCTCACAGACATGTCATAAATGGAAGGTGGAAGGCTGGGAAGACAGATAAAATCAGCCTATCAGCTCCTCAGGGTCATGGTAGGAAAACTAAAAGGAAGAAGTCAGGCTGAGGTAGTCAGATTATTAGCCATTGGAATTAGGACTCTGATTTATTCCTGTTAGTAACTGCCACTTCTCTTGTCCTGACAGGGAGGGAGACTGGGCAGGAAACTTCAAAGGGCTGGGCCAATGCTTGTGGAGATGAAGGCAGACATTGGTTTCCAATAACCTTGCGCTTTCTGATCACTATTTTTATCCAGACAGAACTGAAAGTTCATCATCTTGGAATCTACACGGAAAAAGAAGAAGCCGTTGTGAAGAGTTTGGGGTTTCTGATTATACCACTGAACTTGGGCAGGGCAATTCGTCAGATTCTAGCCTGTGAAATGTTCATTTCTGAGGGTTTGAAAGGTGTTCAGTCAGCATTGAGTGGCTACTTTGTGTAGATGCTATATCCTGAATGCTGAGAGAAAGCTTTTCTTTATGGCATTCAGACTAGTCAGTTGGCTAGATAAGAGCTGTGACTTCATTGTGAAGTTATAATACTAGAGTGACTAGCTGCGCAGGTTGTACGCCGTACATCTCCAGAGGGAGCCATTTCTCCTGGAGTGCACTCTGTGCTGCATTACATAAACTAGAACTACATCATAGCACAGTCCAAGAAAAACACTCAAAAAGACAGAAAGGTGGATCTATTAGACAAAATCAAAACGATAACTAAGTTAGGATTATGTTGGAGAGTATTTCTTCAAGAAAATGTTTCTTCTGTTGGTCTATCGGTTTTATTTCTGTGGCTGTGATAGAATACCCAGACACAAAGCAGTTCCAGGTTATAGTCCATCATTGTGGGCAGGTTAAGGCAAGGGCTTCAAACAGCTGTTCATCTACAAGCACAGAGAGAAATACATTCCTGCATGCTCACTTGCATGCATGCTAATTCTCAGCTCAATTTCTTACTCTTACATAGTTCAGGATACCTTGCCTAGGAAATGGAGCTGCCCATATTGGGATGAGTCTTCCCACATCAACTCTCTTAGAACTATTTCTAACAGATGTGCCTATAGGCCAATCCAAAGCAGATAGTCTGTCACCGCGGGCTCTCTTCCAGGAAGACTCCAGGTCATATGGAACAAACAACACTAAGCATCACAACTGGAGGCAGCAGGACTAGACAACACGATCTCTAGGACCATGTGATCTGGGAGTCTGAGTGACAGCACTTTGTCATCTTCATTTAGTGTTGCCAATCAGCTCATACTGCACATCTCTTATTCTAACACTTCTAATTGGCCTCTCCCAGTCTTGTCATTACATGCAGAATTATTTGGCCCATACCCCGACTTCTTGCACATGTTTTCCTCCACCATGGCTACATGGAAGTACTTTTGCTGTGTGCATCGACTGCCCCTCTTTCCTGCATAAAAGACCATGAGCTCTACAAGAAAGCTTTGCCCTTCACACACCTTCCTGTCTCTGGCACTTTGTTTGCTGCCCATTCCTTTTGTGAATTCACCAAGGCTTGGCCATGGAAGAGCTGGCAAGAATTATGGCACGTTTATAGGATGACTTATTTCTTCATGTAGTTGAGACTTGTGATTTTGAATTTGAACGGGATCATAGTTTGATTTCTCTAACTTTGTGGAATATTCTGGTGTGATGACATCTTGTCTTCAGAGAACCAGAAAGATAAACCTATTTCAATGGATTTGAGACATTCTGTTGAAAGTTGTTCTATTGTTGGAAACTGATTCTAGACACATCATGATGCCCACTGAGGATTAACAATCAACTATACACTGAGGCCTGTATTTACCACAGGGAAGCAAAGAATCATGACTTTCATATTTGAATTTTGGAAAATTAGAAAGAATTATGCAGAAAATGTAAGAAAAGGCTTGTGGTTTCTTATTTGTGTGTGCATATATGTGCACATGTTCAGGTGATGTTTCTGGGGATGCCACTCCTCTTTTTCTGTTTGTTTTGAGCCAGGGTCTCTCACTGGACCAGAGCTCACTAACTAGAAATTCATTCTCACCAACAAATTCCAGAGATCTGCTGGTCTCTGCATCTCTACCATTGGGTTCACAAGTGTATGCCACTATGTTTGGATCAAACACAAGTAATCATACTTGCAAGGTAAGTGCTCTCCCATCAAATTCTCTTCAGGTCTGACACACAGTTACTTTTATTTTGAGCCTTGCAGTTAACATTTGATGTTGCCCCATAGCTCTCAGGGTTGGGTGTTAGTACCATTCCTGGAAGCAACATAATTTCTTCTCCTCTTACACCTTTATCTTTTTTCCTTTTGAGTGGCAGGTGTTTACAGTGAAGGGTGCCAAGATTTAATAGTAAATAAAGATCTTCCTGTTCAGAAATCTACTGTGGGAAGCAGAGATGTATGAACCCAGATATGACTTACACTGCATTTCCAAATGATTTCATAAACAAGTGACTTAACTTGGTTATAACTGGAAGGTCAGGACTTAAATGATCCTGTGGCATCAAGGACCCCAGGAGTATAGCTACTTTCCAAGTGGTGACTCCTTCCTTCAGATCATTGTGCACAGTAG
This sequence comes from Mus minutoides, assembly GCA_902729485.2. Lineage (NCBI taxonomy): Eukaryota > Metazoa > Chordata > Mammalia > Rodentia > Muridae > Mus > Mus minutoides. The sequence continues at coordinate 3,397,958 of LR749498.1, read as the reverse complement.
GGATCCTGGTGACAACCCATGTACAGAGGAATGCTAAATCTGTCTGCGTCAGTGTATCTGGCCATAACCTACCATAGAAAGACTCAGAACCTGCAGTGCAGAGATGCTCGTGTCTGCTGTCTGTTCTCCTCTGTAGACGTACAACAAATGTCTCCATTTATTCTCTCTGTGTGCTTCTTTGTAAATTCCACTCATTCTTCTTCTTTGAACTTTGATTAACAATACTGTCAGCAGAGCAATTTGATGCCCATGGAAAGGTGCTGTTTATGAAGCATTTTCTTTTTCTGATTTTTTTTTTGATAGTTGGGATGGAAAGGCTGTTTTATGCTTGAAAACCTCTCTATTGTTTTCCATTCTATAAAAGTGAAGTAGAAACTGACAGAATATGTTAACTTTTCTGTGTAATTCTTTTCTGCACTGTTCTGGGTCTCTGCCCCTGGCTTCAGGTTGCACAGGCATTGAAATGCATCTGCAGTTGAATGCTTTAGATTTAGCCTAGAAGGGAGCACAGTTAGGGGATCCTTGTATTATTTACCCAAATGTACCTGCTTTGCAAGTGGTACCCATCACTTTAGCAATTGTGAAATGAATGATTGTGAAATGAAGGATACTTCCAAGAGACTATGAGAGGCAGAGCAGATACGGTCTCCAAATCTCATTTGTTAGCAATAGTTTTACAGTAGCCTCCATCTAGCTATGTTCATTATTTAGCATGATTCTCATAAGTGCCTGACCCAAATTAAACATTATGGGCAGAGGGTGCATAATTACAGCTCTAGACAAACTCAGACACAATGGGGAAGACAGATAAATGTGTAAGAACCCAAGTGTGACTAACATTGCATTTCCAAATTATTTAGTAAACAAAGTGACTTAACTTGGTTAGAAATGGATGTTCTAACACTTAATTAGTATAAAGAATTCTGAAGCAGCAGAGAAGGGTCTTACCAGTCTGCATTCCACAAATGTTTGGTCCATGTTATAGCCACTGACTCCAGGGCTTCCAGGAGGACAAGGTAGATGGACTTTCATGTAGCATATTATTATTCTCTTCTCCAAAGCGTTAGCCACTCAGCTTATCGAAAGACATTCAGTGTCTAGTCCAGTGAGGTTGTTCTTGAGGCTGATAAGATGGTAAACATCCAAAAGTTTGCAGGTGTGCCTGTGCAAGCATACACACACACACACACACACACACACACACACACACACACAAACACACACACACACACGTGCATACACACACACACATACAAACACAAAGACACATACAAAAATGAATATACACAGACTCACACAAATACAAAGAAACATACATGAACACATACACACATATACACAAACACACACAGAAACACACAGATAGACAAAGACACACAAACACACATACACAACACAAAGATGCACACAAACACATACACACATATGCATAGACATAGAAACAAACATACACACAGATACACACACACACACACACACACACACACACACACACACACACGACACCTTCAGTGGTAGTTATCTGTATCAAGGCTCCAGGGAACATCACTGCAATCTAATGGGTTAGGAACTGAGTGATCTATGTTCTAGCTGAGTGGATGTTGTCCATCACTCTTTCCTTATCTTGGTTTCTTCATCTGTGAAATCAGAAGCCATGCTTGAAAAGCTCCTGGGACTCTTCCTGCTTAGATATTCTCTCAACCAGCCCAAGAATATAAATCAAATCAAAACCAAACCAAACCTTTTTCTTCCCAGAGAAGGGGCACATTTCAGGAGAGAACGACCAGCTTCCTACAGGGCACAGAGCATTAGTTCACATTGCAAGTGTAAGTCAGACAAGCTGTAAAGCCAATGCATTTCACAGTGGGGTTTGTGGTTGCCTGAATGGTTCATAGATTAAATGTTTAAGGTTAAAAATACATTTCCATTAAGGGGATCTATATCACTGTCACAGCAGATTACTTCCCCAACAATTCTGGTTTATGGAGTTCTTGGAATATTAAAGCTCTAGGAAGAAACAGGATTGTATATTATATTGATTTTTAGAGTTGAATGAAAACTTGGATCAGAGGTACTGGGGTAATTCATAAAATACATTGTTTCAGTTGATTGATGAGGTCAGTGGTGGAAACACTATGCTAAAACCCCATTCCTTCTTAGTACTGAACACATAAAATACTTTATGGATAAGTGCCTTACCTGGACACAGACTGGGTCACATTCTGTCCCTCATTCTCTATTACTAGAACTCAATGTGAAGAGTACTTTGCTCAGATGGGAGATGATGGAGGCCCTTATTGCAGGGCTCAGAGTTGCTCTCCAGGGGTTATCTGCTAAATACCTCACCTAAAAGTCAGCATAAAATTTTCATTTGAATCTCCCATGACATTTGAGAAGTTCTAAAGAAAAAAAAAAGAGGATGGGAATACTTCAGGGCTATTTTATTTTATTTTATTTTATTTTCTAATTGTAGATAGGAGGGGAAAGGAGTTTGAAGTTTTTAATGCAGATTAGTTAATTAGAAAAAAAGGACAGGACAACTGAACAAAGTAAAAGTCTAAGTACTAGCTAGAAGTCTTGCAGAGATCGAATTGAATGCAGTGAGGATGGTATACTATAACTGATAGGAAAATGTATTCAGGAAAGTGTTTTGCTTAGAGAGAGAAGATTGCATCTCAAGAGACAGGCAGTTAGTAAAGAAGGCAAAGAAGAGCTCAGAAAGAAATTGGAGCTCAAGACAGAGGAACAGGAGTCCCAAGGCAGAACACCTGTCCTCAGGTGGTATTGATCGGCAACAGAGAAATGGGATGGTTAATATCTGAGCTACTGGAGCCTCTCATTGCACACTATAGAACACATGAAGGACTCCAACAGTCTGTCTTTCTCTCTATAGGGAGGGAAGTCCTATCTCAAAACAATTTATAAAGCAGTTTCTAAAAATCTGAGCACTTAAAAATTCTTTGTGAAGAAATAGGGAAAGCCCAGGGCAAGTATGCATCGATAAGTGCCTCGGGGAGAGCCTGGTGACATAGTGTGAGAGATGCTTTTTCCTGTATACCCAGCATGAAATGGACTCCTCTGCACATTTCCAATGTTTCCTTGACAGCCTGAAGGCTCTGCCAATCCTGTGCTGGAAGATGAAGAAAACAGTGGGGCATTCAGCATGTCCTTGAAGGGATATAACAGTTAAATCCATTTTAACGTCAGCGAAATTATTCCTTTGGATGGGAGGAAAAGTTGTGGTCCTCAAATTAGCCATTAGCTGAGTGATTGTCCACCGGCTATCTTCAAAACTCCTGATCTCTTTGGGGAAATGAAAAATAAAAGTAAAATAGATACTGGAATGGGTTTGTGTGCTGTGAACCATAAAAGATACCATTTGAATTAATGAATAATAAATAGAAAGGCTTTTGGTTGGACTCAATTTTGGCTGCTCCCGACTTCTTTATGAAACAAATAACCATTAACTTGTCTGCTGGTCACCTCCCAGAATGCATTGAGAAATGTGACAGGAACATTATATGGTGTCAGAAATCATCTTTGTTGTCAAAGTCACCTTATAATTCATGACTTTTGGAGTTTCTTACCTTTATGAAAGTCTCTCTCTCTCTCTCTCTCTCTCTCTCTCTCTCTCTCTCTCTCTCTCTCTTTGTTTTGTTTTTTGGTTTTTCGAGACAGGGTTTGTCTGTGTAACTCTGGCTGTCCTGGAACTCACTCTGGAGACCAGGCTGGCCTCGAATTCAGAAATCCACCTGCCTCTGCCTCCCAAGTGCTGAGATTAGAGGCATGCGCCACCACACCCAGCTTTTATGAAAGTCTTTTAAATGTACAAAAGGCCAGAAATCTTCAGGAAGACTTGTACAGACTAACACCTATTAAGGGAGCATGTGGGAAATGAGGTCAACCACCTAATTCCTCAGGAAACTCTACACAAGACAAGCAGGGAAAGGGTATTTAGGAGGAAGTAAGGAAGTAAGGAGATCTGAAACATAGAACACGAAGATGCAAAGGAGAACCATTGACATCAATGGAATTGTGTGTCAGTTCCAATCCACAAATGCAGACTCATAAGCAAGAGTGTCTATGCATTTGAAATTTAGTGGTGTTTAATGCTGTTGAGGATGTGGAGAAAGAGGAACACTACTACATTGCTGGTGAGATTGCAAACTGGTACAACCACTCTGGAAATCAGTCTGGCGGTTCCTCAGAAAATTGGGCATAGTACTACCTAAGGACCCAGCCATACCACTCCTGGGCATATACCCAGAAGATGCTCCAACTGGTAATAAGAACACCTGCTCCACTATGTTCATAGTAGCCTTATTTATAATAGCCAGGAGCTGGAAAGAACCCAGATGTCCCTCAACAGAGGAATGGATACAGAAAATGTGGTACATTTACACAATGGAGTACTACTCAGCTACTAAAAATGATGACTTCATGAGATTCTTAGGCAAATGGATAGAAAATATCCTAGAAAACCTAAGTGAGATTATTCAATCGCAAAAGAATACACATGGTATGCACTCACTGATAAGTGGATATTAGCCCCAAAGCTCCAAATAACCAAGATACAATTCACAGACCACAAGAAGCTCAAGAAGAAGGAAGACCAAAGTATGGGTGCTTCGGTCCTTCTTAGAAGGAGAACAAAATACTTACAGGAGCAAATATGGAAATAAAGTATAGAGCAGAGACTGAAGGAAAGGTCATCCAGAGTCTGTCACACCTGCGGATTCATCCCATATACAGTTACCAAACCTGGACACTATTGATGCCATGAAGTGCATGCTGAATGGAGCCTGATATAGCTGTCTCCTGAAGCCCTGCCAAAACCTTAAAAATACAGAGGTGGATGTTCACAGCCAACAATTGGACTGAGCACGGGGTTTCCAATAGAGAAGTTAGAGAAAGGACTGAAGGAGTTGAAGGGGTTTGCAACCACATAAGAAGAACAACAATATCAACCAACGAGAACCCCCAGTGCTCCCAAGAACTAAGCCATCAACAAAGGAATGCACATGGCTCCAGCTGCATATGTAGCAGAGGATAGCCTTGTCATGCATCAATAGGAAGAGAGGTCCTTGGTCAATAGATGCCCCAGTGTACAGGAATTGAGGGTAGGGAAGTGGGAGTGGTTTGGTGAGTGGAAGAATACCCTCATAGAAGCAGGGGAAGGGAAGATCCTAGGGATTTCAGGAGGGGAAACCAGGAAAGGGGATAACATTTGAGATGCAAATAAAGAAAATATCCAACAAAAATGAAAAAAAGAAAAAAAGATAAACTTGACTATGTGCAAATTTGTTGTTTTTTATTTGGAAGGCATACCATTTGATGACTATGGATACTGTTTATTTTAAGGTCTCTAATGCTATTATTACTCTGGGAGCACAAGGGACCTTTTACAATCCCTTAGTTCAAAAAGAAAAAAAGAAAGAAAGAAAGAAAGGAAGGAAGGAAGGAAGGAAGGAAGAAAGAAAGAAAGGAAGGAAGGAAGGAAGGAAGGAAGGAAGAAAGAAAGAAAGAAAGGAAGAAAGAAAGAAAGAAAGAAAGAAAGAAGGAAATAGAGAAAAAGAAAATGCCTCGTGATTATTCCTCTCTACCAAGTGATTCCTGGAAGAAATGAGATTGAAACCATTCAAAAGAAATGAACTTCTAAAAATGTTCCAAGATCAGAATAGAAGGGACTTGGGTGTGTCAATTCTCAGGAACATGCCATCATCTCAGGTTCACAAGAAAGAAAGTAGGCAGATGGCTCAGCAGGTGAGGTACCTGCGGCCAATCCTGGAGACCTGCCATTGATCCTTAGGACCTCGATAGTGAGAAATTAGCTCAGACTTTTTTTTTTAATTAGATATTTTCTTAATTTACATATCAAATGCTATTCCGAATGTCCCCTCCCCTCTCCCCCTCCCTGCTCCCCTGCCCATCCACTCCCACTTCTTGGCCCTGGCATTCCCCTGTATTGGGGCATATAAAGATTGCAGTACCAAGGGGCCTCTCCTCCCAATGATGGCTGACTAGGCCATCTTCTGCTACATATGGAGCTAGAGACACGAGTTCTGGGGATTCTGTTTAGTTCATATTGTTGTTCCTCTTCTAGGGTTGCAGACCCCTTCAGCTCCTGGTGTTCTATCTCTAGCTTCTCCAATGTGGGCCCCGTGTTCCCTCTTATGAATGACTGTGAGCATCCACTTCTGTGGGAGTCAGCTATATCAGGGTCCCTTCAGTAAACACTTGCTGTCCTATGCAATAGTGTCTGAGTTTAGTGACTGATTATGGGATGGATCCCCGGTGGGTTAGACTTTTAAAATCTCACTTGTGACCATCATCCTTCTACAGACATGCCGTCAATCAGTTCCTTCCTCTTACTACGTGGATTCTGGGGACAGGACCTTTACCCACTGAGCCATCATACCATTTCTTGGACTCATTTAAAAAGCAAAGTAAACTTGTTGGTTTCTGTGTTGTGCATGTTATGAGAGTTGGAGAAAAAGGGGGAGGCTGGCTTTTCATGTGCTAAAGGAAACCTTGCCCAGTCCCTGTGGTAAAGTACTCTACAGAAGTGAATAGAGAACGAGGTTGATGATGGGCTGTCAGTCATCTAGTCACAGGCAGAGCTTTGCCTTTATTATTCCCATCTTGCTCAAAGAAATACATAAGCATATATAATCTTCAAGTTTGATAGCATGAGTTACAAACTAGCATTAAAGAATGACCTCTGAGCTGGACCTGGATCACCCTGAAGATAGTTATGAGGTACAGGTAAGCATGTGCAAAGGCTGCTTCTCCACCTCATTACTAAGCAGCTTTGTGCTAGACATTTAAAAGTGAGTCAATATTTGTCTTTATAACTCCCATCAATTTGTCCTGTATTCCTTCAATATAATTTTTGACTTGGAAATCACAAAAATGGCAAAAAGATCCTTTATCTTTACCTAGTTTTTTTGTTTGTTTGTTTTGTTTTTTTTGGGGGGGGGGGCGAGGAGGAACTTGTGATCTCATTCTCCTTTCTCCTTTCCATGTTCAGTACTTGTTGCTGGCGATCTGGAAAGTCTGCTTCATCCTGTGCATGGCAGCTCTAAGCTTCTGTCCTCTAAAGGGAGACTTGCTGTTGGAACAGAACACACAGTGTCATTTCAGTCAACACAAAGATGGAAAAAAATAACAGATGTAAAGAGCAGAGCTGACCTTCACCTCCCAGAAATTCAGTGTCAGGCACCAGTCAGCAGCAGTGTCAAGCTTAGAATTACCTTGCTTGAGTACTTTTGAGGGTGCTCGTCTGCTCAGGAATGCTAGTGATTTACACACTACACTGTTTTGCCTTATATGAAGAGTATTTTCAGTGCAATGCTTTCTGTAATGTTTGGATAAATCTTTATTTTATGTCTGAGTGACTTGTCTTAGCTTTTCATATTTGGTTATTTTAATTAAAAAAAAGTTATATTTTCTGGAAAGAGCAGAAAACTCAAATGCTAAGTGCGGAGCATAATCCCTTAGCATTGAAGTAGAAATTAGGGGAGGAAGCTGGTGCTTTTTTTTTTTTTTAAGGATTTATTTTAATTTAATTGTGTGTATGTGTGCATGGCTCTGGGTAGGTGTGTACATCTGAATGCAGGTAACTTTAGTGGTCACAAGAGAGTGTTGAGTCCCTTCAAGCTGAAGATACAAGTGGGTGTGAGCCACCTGAAGTGGGTTCTGGGAACTGAACTCAAATCTTCAGCAAGGTCCATAAGTGTTCTCAAAGCCATCTCTCCAGCCCCACTTGTGCATTGAAACAAATCAAAACAAAAATCCCCCAAACTTTTTTGAATTATACACTATAAGCAAACATGTACAGATCATCCATTTAATGTGTACATTTTTATTAGATTTAAAAGATGCATATGCTCATGTGACCACTACCAGGAAATAGGACATTTTCATCAAGTTAGAGAAATTCCCTGTGTCCTTTGGCAGTCAGTCTTGACATCCCCAGTCCCTGTCCACAGGTAATTACTCATGTTCTATCAAGTTAGATTGCATTTATGTTTTTGTGATTTTTGATAGAATTGGAATCCTGAAGCATAGATTGTTTAATAATTGGCTTCTTTCCCTTGTCATGATAGTGACAGTCATTATGACATCACACATATGAACAGGTCATATATTCATGGAAGTTATGCATCCATCATCAGTAGAGGAATATTCCAGCTATTACATACTGATACCCTTGCCTTAGAGTACATGTATAAGTCTTTATGTGAATTGTGCTTTCATTTATTTTGAGTAAATACCTGGCCAAGGAGTTTCTGAGAATCTTGGTAAAAGTAATTTTTACCTTTGTAAAAGCCTGTCAAACTATGTTCCAATATGGTTGAAGTATTCAATTTTGTTGCTAGAGTGTATAAAAGATTCAGGGTCTGCAAGTTTTGTATGCACATAACCAACTCTGGCTTGGTCATCTCTTGAGTTTAGTATTCAAATTGGGTGAGGACATGTTTCATATTCCCTGTGTATTACTGTATTGGATGAGGACATGTTTCATATTCCCTGTGTATTACTGTATTGTATGAGGACATGTTTCATATTCCCTGTGTATTACTGTATTGGATGAGGACATGTTTCATATTCCCTGTGTATTACTGTATTGGATGAGGACATGTTTCATATTCCCTGTGTGTTACTGTATTGGATGAGGACATGTTTCATCTTCCCTGTGTGTTACTGTATTGGCCCTTTGAATACTTACTGTGAAGAGTCACTGAAAACTTTGCTCTTTCCATTTCTTTGTGACAGATTCATGTAGCAATTTACTATGTAATTGTGTATGACCTTGAATTTCTGATCCTCCTGTCTCCACCTTCTGTGTGCTGGGATTACATGCATGTACTATCATACCCAATTCATACACAGCTGGGACTAGAACCTAGAGCTTGTGTAGACCGGCATTCTACCAAGTCAGCTAAACCCTCAATAAAAACTTTTATGGAATGATTTTTTTTTTGTTAGAGGTTTACAATATAATTAAGTTGTAAGTTTATTTTATATATTTATATACAAGTCTTGTTATATATTTCTACATGTATACATATAGAAAGGTATATAGAGAGATATAAGCATGCCAGTAGAGATATACTTATTATGTATGTAATTATCTATGGGACATATAGGTAAAATATGTAAGTAAATATAAACAAACACTATTTACATGCATATATATATATATATATATATATATATATATATATATATATATATACACACTTTAAAATCAGAGAATGACCATCTTTCCACTATCCATTTGTATTTTTATTTCACTTAGTTAATTAATTAATTAGTATATGCATGCCAGACTACATGTGTGGAGCTCAGAGGACAACTTGTGGGAATCTGTTCTCTGCTTCCACTGTATGAAACCCAGGTCCTCATCCTGAATAGCAATCCCTTTGTCTGCCATCCCTCATCCCAGAACATTCTGTTCTCATTTAAATGTCAGAGAACAGAAACTTTAAACTTGCTGTGTTCTGTCTGAGATATCCTAACCCATTCTAAAGTTGAAGATATTCTCTCTTTTGTGTTCCTTGTGCCAGCCTTGTATGTTCAGATCTGTGACTCATTACTTTTTTGTTTTGTTTTTGTTTTTTTTGGTGTATGCGTGTGTGTGTGTGGTGAGAAAATAATTGAGTGTCATTAAAAATATGGCTACTCAGTTGTGCCAGAACCATTTACTGAAAGGCTCTTGCTTGCCTTGTTGAATTATCTTGGCATAACAGTTGAAATTGAATTGTACACGTGGATAGGGAACTGTATCTGGAGTCTTTTGTTTCCTTGCCTGTTCACACAGCAGGTACAGTCTTCTGAGTTCTTTAGTGTAATCAGAAGAATCAGTGTAAAGTTTTGAAATCAGGAAGTGCTTATTTTGTATTTGAGGTTTTTTTTTTTATGACAATTTCACTGTGAACAAAGCCTTATTTTTCAAGGTTTGGGAGGAAATCTAAAAAATGTCCCCTTAATTTCCTGTGCTAGTGGAGTAATGGTTACAACCAAATTTCTGAAATGTATAGGTTAGATATTCATATTGTAGACTGAGTTTCACAACACTTAATTTTGTTTTGTCTTCAGTTTATTTTAAATAGTGTCTCACTATATAGCCCTAGCTGGCCTGTAACTAGCTATGTAGGGTAATTTTAAATAACATTTTAAAACACTTCAAACATGTCTATTCATTGCCTCCTGATTTTCATATGTTTATATGAATAGTCTGTAGTTTATTATCTTTCTTTTTGTTTTCTTTATGAAGTGTCTTTAAAAATGACTGAGTTAAATATTTCTTTTGATTCTGGATTTTATTAATTTTATTATGATATTTCTTGGTGTTTGCCTTTCTTGGGTTTACCGAGCTTCTTGGCTCTGCCTATGATTTTTATAAAATTGGAAAATATTTATCAATTATTTACTTAAGTGGCTTTCTTTTCTGTGCTTTCTCCAGATACTTTGTTTAAATGTGTGAAAGATCATTTGGCACTGGTTCATAGACCAATGAGTATTATTTTAGCAGTTTCTTTCTGTGTATTATTTCAGATATTTTTATGATTGTGTTTTCAGTTTTATTGATAGATTTTTATATACCAACCCATTCTTGTTAATCTTGTTGCATTTAATTTTTCAGTTTCTCATTGGATTATAGTTTAAAGGCCAAATGAGATTTTCTTCAGACTACACTGAGGAATTGGTAGAGGATAAACCAATATTTAATTTTTAAAACATTCCAACTAGTTATAAAAAACTAAAGTGTCTTAAATTTTCTGAGTTTGTAGTATTTTGCTCATTGTTTGTGACTTCATTTATTTAATTTTTTACACATTAGAAGATAAAAAGGAATGGGCCCTGGGCTGTATTCATATTGAAGTATGATCACTCCTGGAGGCTCAGTATGTTATTTATTTCTATAGATTTTATTTCTGTACCCTGTAAGTTTCATTGTTTTTGTTTAAAAATATCCTAGTATATTTATTTTCTCATTTTGATCATTTCTCCTCTGTTCTCCAATCATAGTTTATAGACTGATTTCCCCCCTGGTTATGAGTTATTATACTTAGCTTCACCATGTGATTTGTGACTTAAAACTCATTTTGAATAATGCAGAGTCATATTATTGAGTCACTGATATTTTTTGTTCCCACAAATAGCACCAGGCTTCATCTTGGTAGAAGACTATTTACTGGCTAGGACTTCTTTTTGAAACTTTAATACAAGTCTTGATTACATTTATTATAGGGAAATAGAGCATATATGTATATGTTCATGTACGTTTATGTATATGTATATGATGTATATGTATATATACTTTCCTGTCTTCTGTCTTATGGAAGAAAAGGTGTCTATTGAGAGGACTCAAAGGCACCCTAGTAATACTTCTGGCATCTTTCTCCACAACATATGGAAAACTATATTCTTTGAAAATTTCTATTAGTTTATCTTCTCTGCACTTCACTTTCTGTTTCCTCAGTGAAAGAAGGTAACCATCATCCTGTTCAGTCTCTCTCAGCACCACAGCTCAGAATGAGCCCCTTTTTCCAGGGCAGAGACCTGGAATAATTGCAAAGTTTAATCTTGGTATTTTTGGTTTTTGATATCTCATAGGAAGGTCTGTATAAAAAAAGTCAAGTTCTGGCTTCATTAGGATCTAGAACAACATTCCTGGTATATATAACTAGAAAACTAGAAAGTTTGTGTGTGTGTGTGTGTGTGTGTGTGTATGTGTGTATGGGTCTCTCTCACTCTCTCTTTCTCTGTCTATCTACTATCTATCTATCTATCTATCTATCATCTATCTATCTATTATCTATCTATCTATCTATCTATCTATCATCTATTTATCTATGTGTAGTAAATCTTAATAAGTCTTAGATCAGTGGTTCTCAATTTGTGGTTTGCTACTTTTTCCAGCGTCAAATGTTCCTTTCACAGGTGTTCCCTAAGAGCACATTATATCAGATATTTACATTAACATTCATAACAGAAGGAAAACTACAATTATGCAGTTAGGAAGTAGGAACAAAAATAATGTTATATAGTTGGGGGTCACCACAATACAGAGGAACTATATTAAGTGATCTTAGGACTAGGAAGAACTACTGCCTTATATGATATTTTCCAAGATCTTCTATGGATACTTGTAACCATGATCATAACCATGTTCTATAATATACTATACACACATACAAACTTATTACAAGGTTCATCTTAAATGTTAGGCACATACTAATAACATCTGAAAATGGAACACATACTGTATTAAAACTTACATGAACCCATCTTAAAATTTCTAGCTCTATCCAAATATATTGTATTTTTAGATTGTAGTTGGTGGCAGAAACTACTGAAGAAGAAAATTAGACAATAGAATATACAAATATATTCACACATTGAAAAATAGACATAGAAGTGGTCCCATAGAGGATAGAAATAAAACCCTTAACTATATATCATAATGCTTTCTAGAATTTTTATTAGCTTATCATTTTCTATATGCACATAATACATGTGAAAGGAATGGAAAGGAGGATATTTCTTTCATTTACTTCCTATTTTGGGGGATATAAAAGCCCTCCATTTAAAAAAAATAAACACTTTACACTAGACATTTTAAATAGACTAACAGTTGAAATGTAAGTTCTTAAACTTGAAGATTAAAGATTGATAATGTGTCTAAAGTATAGCATAGACTGAGGAAAGTTGGAGAAAGTCATTGATGTCAAAAATGAGGGATTCTCTGGCTAGTTATTAGATTGCGCATTCTTCTTAGAATGCCTTTGGTGATCTCACCAGTGCTCTCTCTTCTGTCTTTAAATTCATCATTGCCTATAAGGAAGCATCATGTTAAAAATATATGTGGGCAATGATTTAGGAAAGAGTTCCACTGAAAGTATAAAAGAAGAGCAATCCTTTGCTCTTTGGAAAGTTACCTGTTTCTGCAAGTGTTGTTTTCCTCTCATTTCTCCAGGTTGCTGGTGCTTGGTTCTCCCTGATTCCACATGCATGCTAAGCACATAGAGAAGATATAATGTAAATTCAGCTTTGCGGGCATTTAAAAGCCTCTTGGTTATTCCCCTATTTCCACCAGAGGGTCAGGGAAGAAGTGGAGAAATTCTGAACTTGCTTCTCCTCATGAGTGCTAAAAAAGTATTATCAGGAAAGCCATGTACTCTATTTATTAGAAACAAATTCTATCATAAGATGGGTAACTGGGCAGCATGGGGGAAAATCACTGAGAGTTTGCTGTTTCCTCAAATGCCCAAAGCCTTTTCAAACCCCTTTTCTTATCTTCTCTCTAACACAAATGTTGCATAGTGTTTTCTTACCATAGAACACCCACTCTGTGTACCAGTGGAATTTTAGTCACCATCAAACATAGTTCAAATAATTTTCTGAAAATATTTCTTTCTATTTATGAAGAGAATATGTTTGCTAATTTCTTTTATCCTCAGGGCAATAACAATCATGCACTCTCTGGTTATTTTGGGACTTGATCTCCAGAGAATTTTGTTTTCTTGAGTGTAGGACCAACTAACATATATTTTTAAATCCTAAAGTCCTTTCAAAAGTCATATCCCGATACTTTAGATTCATTCATGCTTTCTTTGTGGGAAATAGTATTCTTAAAAGCATCTGCTATCTCCCTCTACCTCGCACTACTCAGGAGCCTTCACAAGTTCCCAGGGTACTCTTTTTTTGACTTCTGATATTTTGAACCGCAGACCTGATTCTCTGTGCTGCATTAAGAAGAAAGAATAATTAGTCTCAAATTACTGTCTGGTTGCATTAGATTACGAATTTGCATTTGAAATATAATCAGTTCAATTACAGAGACTAGACACATGGCATTAATCCCTGCAGTCACAATAACGACTTTCCACTTTCCAGAACACATGGAGAATGTGATATTTTGTTTCTTCTTATTTTCTTTGGCTTGATTTGCAGTATTCTAAAATAGTAGCTGTGTCTTAAGTCTTTGCATTTACACAGGCTCTTACACTTTACATGACCTTTTCACAATACTCTTTAAGTTCAGGAAGATGCATTTTTGCAGGCAGTCATGCACATGATACACATAGCACAGAGAATAGCAAATAAAGAATGTGCCTTTTAGAAGTAATAGTAAGGATGCATAAAACATCATTTATTAGCTTATAAACATATATGAATAGAAAGACAGTACCTCAGATTAGTGGGAAATAGATTCAACTTATATGCAACATCTGCTTCATTGACTATTTTCTTTAAGTCCATATAAACATCCTTTGAGGTTGTTGTATGTTAGTAACATACTCAGTGGTGAATGACAGATATTCCCAAGTCAGAAAACTATATACGATCTCTATTTATTTATTTATTTATTTATTTATTTATTTATTTATTTATTTATTTATTTAACAAGGAAAGGAAGCCAAGAAGTAGCTAGACAAGGTGAAGATGTTGACTTTAAAGACATATCTTTAAAGGTAAAGAAGGTAGACATAATGGAATATCTAGATGATGCTCTCCATCTTATCAAAACTAAGAAGGAAAAGTCTGAGATTGGAAAAGGAGACTTGGATTTGCCTTAGGTAATACTGCTACTCTGATAGAAAGGGCACTAAGTAGGCACCATCATGAATTTTACATGAGAATTATTGATGACTTTAGGGAATAATGTAGTGGCTTATGGAGTTGAAAGACCAAGGTCAAAGTTGGCTGAATAATAGACCAAGAGAGCCAGACAAGACCATCCACTATGATTTTATTTACCTATTAAAAGTGGGTATCATCTCTTTTCTGGTTTGAGTGTGAAATGACTCTACTCTTATCTCATATGTTTGAATGCTTGGTCTTTAGCTAGCTAGTGTTTTTGTTGTGGGAGAATATGATATATCTAGGAGATGGAGCCTTGCTGGAAGAAATGGGTCAAAGCATGGCTTGTCTTTTGAATTATATAGCCCATCTCAATTTCAGGGCCAGTTTATCCTCTGCTTTCCGACTGTCCAAACCATGTTAGAACTTCACTCCTGCTGTCTGAACTCACACATGCTTTTCCTCCTTAGATTACTTAGAACTCTAAGCTAAACAATTTATCCCCCGAAATGTTTCAGCTCTGTATTTTATCACAGTATGAAAAAAGTAGCCAATAAACCCTTCTGCATGAGAGATATTTCATAGTGAACATATGTCAGAATACTGGGGGAGCCACTGTAAACTTTGAAGTGCTATACTAGTGAGCAAGTGTTCCCTGTACCATTGACTACGCAAACATCATCACACAAAGCCAAACTAAAATACTAAAAACATGGCTTAATGTTTCCAATTTTCTTGCAAATGTAAAGAACTTACAGCTGCACAGATACTACCTTGTATTCAGGTCTGGATTCCCCTTCATGTCTGGCTTGATATATCCTCTCTGTGTCTTTCTAGAACAGATGGAAGTGTGTATCTTTGTGGGGCTTTGTGAAGTAAGAAGCTTGTGTGTAGAATGAATGAAACTGAGCAAATCTGCGAATTCTGCAACCAAATGAGGGTAATCATACCTTGCTGTTTCTGCCCTTTTGTGAGAACAACAGAATGAGTGCCAGAGACTGTCAGGGTGAATGAAGACGAGTCTCCAGCAGCTCCAGCCTTGTGCTCTGCCTGAGCTTCTCAGGGATATATTTTGTTTAAGTCCCAGAACTCATAGGGGCCTTAGAGAACTGGCTTACCTGTTTTGGGCTTAATGGGATATAATTATTTCTCCTTGAATACATAAGATGTCTGTTCAAATTTATTTTACATATTTAACTTTTTTTCTGAAAAAAGAAAAAGCTTATTATATAAGGAGAGTATTATGGTTTTTTCCATATATTAAGAGCCTGGTCCTCAGCATCAAAGAATTAAAAGGCAGAAGGTATTTAAGGCATGGAGCATAGCAGGAAGTCATTAGGTCAGAAACATCCTGCCTTTGAAAGGATTAATCCCTTATTACAGGCTAGAATTGTTTACCAAGAAAACAGATCGCTGGACCTCTCATGTAGGACCTCTCTTGCTTTGCTCTCTCTTCTTACCCGCCAACTTTCACTTCCAGTTGTCTGCCATGAGATTGGTATTGTGCTGTTTGGGTTTTTCTAGCTGCCAGAATCATGAACCAAATATTCTTCTTTTCATTATAAAATACTCAGCACCATGTGGTCTGTTTCAGCAGCACAAACAGTCTAAGACAGGGAGAAACTGAGGCAGACATAACAGGTAATCCCTACGAGGGTCCCAGCCTCACAACTTTTTGTCTGATGCTCCACCTTCAGGAACAAGTTCTGTGGCATTCAGGGCTCTGATTTGCTCACCTGTGAAATGAGGTCACTGACACCATGAAAGCCACTGTGAGAATTAGTAGGAAGCACGCAGACTTGGAGGCAGACACGGTACATCATTGTGCTGTTATTTGGTCCAGACAAGGGTCATATCAAGACATCATGGCTTCTGATTGAAGTCTTACACTCTGTCTCAAGACAAGACCTTTCCTGACCCTCTGCTTGGGAGAAAAGGTCAGAAAAACAGAATCCTGCCTAAACGGTATGATGTGTGAGAATTCTTAAGACAGCAATCAGAGAAGAGACCCAAAAAGATTAATCTTTCTCATTTACAGATGGAGAAACTGAGGCCCCATAGGAGAAGAACATGCTAAAAGTATATAACTTTTCCATTTTTCCTTTGTTATATATATTTAAAACCGTTGCTGGATTGCAGTGAGACCAAACATTTATGGATTGTTTTATTCTGCCTTGTCTGGTATCAAATGTGAAAGAGAGTATTTAGCAGAAGAAAGTAAAGACCAGTTATGGCTGCTTGTAGTCGCTGAAAGAGTGAATATTTAACGTAGACGTACACCTAAGACTGCTTTTCTAACTCCTTATCTGTAAGTTTTCAGCAAGCTGTCTTTCAAGTGTCACTAATTAAATCTATGACTCTGCGTCACTATTATAGAATGGGCCACCAACTGTGACAGAGCTTTGAAGAAAATAAAACAATGTTCAATTGCTTTGCTCTTTTAAATCAAAGACATGGCTTGGCGATTTGGCCATTGTTAGAGTACTTGCCTAGCATGTACAAGCCTTAAATTTGATCCCTAGCACCAGGTAAACTGAATATGGTGTGGTAGGATCTTCCCCTAATAAATACAAGGAACCAATCACTGGGCGAGTAGGCAGGACTTCCGGGTTGGAGAGAGGAAGAGGGAGGTTGTAGAAGCAAAGGGGGCAGAATATCGGAAGTTTGAGGCTGTCAGTTTGAGTGGTGGATCCTGATGGATTTATAACACAGATTAATTTACAAAATTAGGATGCTAGGTTCTGTGCCCAGCGATTGTGTTACCTGTTGATTCTAAACTAAGATTGTGTGGTGTTTTCCTTCATGTGGCTACTCAACTGGGTTCCAGAAAGAAAAGTGGCATCCAGCCATGGGAATTTGGAAGCACAGGGCAAGCATGGTAATTTAGTAAGACAAGAAGAAAGAACCCTGTTTAGAAGTAAAGAATGTGTGCTCGGCCTGTCTGCTGGGCTGGAGACAGGCAGAGGCCTTCTTCCATTGCTAGGCAGCATTATCATGGGATTTTCTATTTTATATTGCACTCAACAATATGGTGTTGTACAAATAAAATCCCAGCATCAGGGAGATAAATGCAGAGGAGGATCAGGTATTCAAGGTCATCCCTGTTTACTGGATGAGCTTGGGGCCTGATATGAAAGAATGCATCTCTCCCAATACCCCAATAATAAAAGAAACCCAGGAAAATAACTAAGAAACACACCAAAATGTTTTCTAAAAATGTGAATTGATATGTGTGGACCCCTCCCCCCATACCGGCTCCAGGCTGAGAGTTCAGACCTGATGCCTCTGGAGGCAGGCCACCTACGGCTTAGCTCTGCAGCTAGGCTGGCTTCCTTTGTCCTGCTAAATGCCCCTTGCATTCAGTTCTCGGAAATCTGCTACCTGTGCCTCACCCAGTTCACCTGCTTTCAGCTGGGACATTCCACAGCACTTTGGACTTCCCGCCACATTCCAGGCTCCTACTCAGAACTGACTGGGGGTGGGTTTTCCCTCAAGAAACCTAGAGAGATTTTTCAGTAAAGAACAGACACGCTTTGACCAGAGAACTGACTCAATGTTTTCATTTCTCTCCCATCTAGTCTCTCAGCCCCAGTCCTCCTTCCGGGGAACCTAGTCCGTTTTGTGGGGGACTGCGGGTGGCCCCCAACAGATATGAAAAAACTCATGGGCAAATATAAAGAAAATAATTCTACCTGGTGAAAAAATTTCAAGTAAAATATGAGCCATATGCTTAGCACCTTGGAGACAAGGCTTTTCAGTCTGAGAGCTGAGGACTTGTTCTTATGAAAGGGATGGGATGATCAACCAAAATATACTCAAGTGATGTACGTCCTTCTATTTTGTAAGACCAAACCAGAAATACCCCTATTCTAAACACGGGCTGTTCGTACATCCCAAGAACCACGAGAGACCTGTCTTGATGCAAACTGCAAGAAGAATTTTAATCAGAGCTCCGGGACGACCCCGTATCCCACGCAGGGGACAGGGGGGTCGACCACGAGGCTCGAAAATTAGGAGCTTTTATAGTAATGGGGTAGGGGGGTTGGGGAAATTGGCACGGTTTCACATGGTTGGCTAGTTTAAACATCAGCAAGATACCCAGGTAGCTAACTGTAAGAGACAAGGGGGGAAGGGGGAGGTAATCTACCTAACAGTTAAGTCATGTGCTACCTTAGGCAACCTCCTGGGGCATTGAGACATTCCACAGAGGTTGCTGCGACATTCAGAGGGCGTTGGGCTATTCTGTGATTGTTCCAGGAAAGGCTTTCCCCTTAGCTAGGGCCATCGGCTCAGTTCCTTATATTAGTTTAAAGGTTCACTTTTCCTCCTGACACAAGGGACTCCATTTTGTCTTTGGTTACTTACTACTCTTTCAATTTCTTGGGTAATTATTCTATTCTGTGGCTTGCCAAGGCCTATCCAAATCCTGCCACAGAGTATCAGGTCTCTGCTACTTTCCATGACCCTCTCTATCTTGCATCACCACACCTTGAAAAGCAGTGTCCCATGGATGATGCTTACATTCCTCCTTTCTGCTACCAGCCCCAGATGTAGCTCTGTCCCTTAGACTGCAGCTATGAGAGCTTCTGTGTCCCAGTGAAGCACAGCAGGTTTCACCTCACTGGTGCTGATCTCTCTGAGGCTATTTGTTTAAAATATTTCCCTTTGACCTTGAGTGAAGTCAGTGTCGTTTTTAATACCTAACATGCACAGCTCTTTACAGTTTGTAAACTAGATGCACTTTGGTTAATTTGTCGTCTGTTATTTTGCTTTTTCTTATCTTCTGCTCTTTAAACAAGAGGAAACATAACCAATTAGTTTATTGGAAGAAACATGGCAGCAATTTAAATCCAGGTCTCTCTAGCATAAGAAAATTAATGGACAGATCTTGGAGTGCCTTGATTCTGTAGCAACCACTCCAGGAACACCTTTGTGCAAGAATAAAAGTTCCTGATCTTTGTGAACTCTGAGAGAGGAGCACAGGGCATCAGGGAGAACACAATGAAGAGTACATTATCATTAGCATAAACTTGGCTTAATACCTGATGCAGAGAATTCTTACAATCTCATCTGAACTATGCTAAATGAACTTTTCATTAAGCAGTCAGGTCTGAGTCCAAGGCAGACCATGCGGCCAGCTGTTCTGTTTTATTACCAAACTCAGGATGAATCTTGGATTTAAATGTAATATGGGCCTTTGATGGGGAAAGCTAGAAGGATGGAATAAAAGATTTACTACCAGGCTCTGTTTTTAATGCACACATACCCATGATTATGAATGTAGCTTTCATTACAACAGGAAAAAGGACAGAAGGAAAAAGTGGGAAAGAAGATATTTTTTCTCCACTTGCATTTGCAGATGGTGCCTCTCCTTCACTCTCCCATTACTTTTAGATCTGAACTGGTTCCGACTTCTACTACCTAAATTCACTCTACACTGTCCTTAATCTGTCAGGCTACCTGGGCCATTTACTGGTTGCTCCATCATTTTTAATTATTGTCATCCCTGTATGTTGATTTGTTTTGTTTTTTGAAAGCTACTGTTCTCTGTTATTATTGAAAAAAGAGACCCATCTCTCCCTAAGTAAAATGTACAGCTGAGTACTTACTAGGTGTCTATTTCTTTCCGTAAAAGAAAAACACAGTAGGCAGGAGAGCACGTGGGCCTCAGAAGCAACAGAGCTTCTTGGACAGGGGCCCTTTGGGCCTTCATCCTCAGCCAGGAGGTAGAGCTGAGACCCAGACCTCTGCACCCCTTCCCAGCCAGAGGAGAGCGGACCTCTAGGAAGGGTTCTGACCCCGGGACTCAGGTGAGATTGCCATCTTGTATCCCAGGTCTCTCAGAGACCAGTCCACATAGGAGAATGCACAGGCCACTGAAGCAAAAGAGCTTCTTGGAAGGGTCCCTTCAGGCCTTCATGCTCAGCCAGGAGGCAGAGCTGAGACCCAGACCTCTGTGCACCTTCCCTGCCAAAGGAGAGCTTGCCTGCAGAGAGTTATCTGATCACTGGGACTCAGGAGGCAGTTGGACTCCCAGGAGTGCTGACAGAGGCTAACAGAATCACAGGAGGAACAAGCTCCAGCCAGAGACAGCTAGAACATCTAACACCAGAGATTACCATATGGCGAAAGATAAACATAAGAATCTTACTAACAGCCAGGTGGTGGTGGTACACGCCTTTAATCCCAGCACTCCGGAGGCAGAGGCAGGTGGATTTCTGAGTTCAAGGCAAGCCTGGTCTACAAAGTGAGTTCCAGGACAGTCAGAGTTATACAGAGAAACCCTGTCTCAAAATGCCAAAACAAACAAACAATCAAACAAACAAACAAACAAACAAACAGAATCTTACTAACAGAAACCAAGACCACTCGGCATCATCAGAACCCAGCACTCTCACCACAGTGAATTCTGGATACCCCAACACACCTGAAAAGCAAGATTCAGATTTAAAATCATATCTCATGATGCTGGTAGAGGATTTTAAGAAGGGAATTAATAACTCACTTAAAGAAATACAGGAGAACACTGCTAAACAGGTAGAAGTCCTTAAAGAGGAAGCACAAAAATCCCTTAAAGAATTACAGGAAAACACTGCTAAACAGGTGATGGAATTGAACAAAACCATCCAAGATCTAAAAAGGGAAGTAGAAACCATAAAGAAAACCCAAAGGGAGACAACTCTGGAGATAGAAACACTAGGAAAGAAATCAGGAACAATAGTTGCAAGCATCAGCAACAGAATAGAAGAGATGGAAGGGAAAATCTCAGGTGCAGAAGATTCCATAGAAAACATGGACACAAAAATCTAAGAAAATGAAAAATGCAAAAAGATCCTAACTCAAAATAGCCAGGAAATCCAGGACCCAATGAGAAGACCAAACCTAAGCATAATAGGTATAAATGAGAATGAAGATTTTCAACTTAAAGGGCCAGTAAATATCTTCAACAAAATTATAGAAGAAAATTTCCCTAACCTAAAGAAAGAGATGCCCATGAACATACAATAAGCCTACAGAACTCCAGACTGGACCAAAACAGAAATTCCTCCCAACACATAATAATCAGAACAACAAATGCACTAAACAAAGATAGAATATTAAAAGCAGTAAGGGAAAAAGGTCAAGTAACATACAAAGGCAGGCCTATTAGAATTACACCAGACTTCTCACCAGAGACTGTGAAAGCCAGAAGATCCTGGACAAATGTTATGCACACCCTAAGAGAACACAAATACCAACACAGGCTACTATACCCTACAAAACTCTCAATTCACATAGATGGAGAAAGCAAAGTTTTCCATGACAAAACCAAATTCATACAATATCTTTCCACCAATCCAGCCCTTCAAAGGATAAAAAAGGGAAAATTCCAACACAAGGAGGGAAATTATGCCCTAAAAAAGCAAGAAAGCAATCCTTCAACAATCCTAAAAGAAGATAGCTGCAAGAACAGAATCCAAACTCTAACAACAAAAATGACACGAAGCAACAATTACTTTTCTTTAATATAAAGAACACAAGAAGCTGGACTCTAGAAAATCACATAACCCTATTAAAAAATGGGCACAGAGCTAAACAAAGAATTCTCAACTGAGGAATACTGAATGGCTGAGAAGTACCTGAAAAAATGTCCAACATCCTAATCATCAGTGAAATGCAAATCAAAACAAACCTGAGATTCCACTTCACACCAGTCAAAGTGGCTAAGATCAAAAATTCAGGTGACAACAGATGCTGGTGAGGATGTGGTTAAAGAGGAGCACTCCTCCATTGCTGGTGGGATTGCAAGCTGGTACAACCACTCTGGAAATCAATCTGGGGGTTCCTCAGAAAAGTGGACATAGTACTACCAGAAGATCCAGCAATACCTCTCCTGGGCATATATCCAGAAGATGTTCCAACTTGTAATAAGGACACATGCTCTACTATGTTCATAGCAGCCTTATTTATAATAGCCAGAAGCTGGAAAGAACCCAGATGTCCCTCAACAGAGGAATGGATACAGAAAATGTGGTACATTTACACAATGGAGTACTACTAAGCAATTAAAAACAATGAATTTATAAAATTCTTAGGCAAATGGTTGGATCTGGAGGATATCATCCTGAGTGAGATAAGCCAACCACAAAAGGAGTCATTTGATATGTGCTCACTGATAAGTGGATAGTAGCCCAGAAACTTAGAATACCGAAGATACAATTTACAAAACACATGAAACTTAAGATGAAGGAAGACCAACACGTGGATACTTCATTCCTTCTTAGAATGGGGAACAAAATACCCATAGAAGTAGTTATAGAGACAAAGTTTGGAGCTGAGATGGAAGGAAGGACCATTCAGAGACTGCCCCACCAGGGGATCCATTCCATAATCAGCCACCAAACCCAGACATTATTGCATATGCCAGCAAGACTTGACCCTGAAATAGCTATCTTTTGTGAGGCTATGCCAGTGTCTGGCAAATACAGAAGTGGATGCTCACAGTCATCTATATGATCGAACACAGGGCCCCCAATGAAGGAGCTAGAGAAAGTACCCAAGGTGCTAAAGGGGTCTGCAACTCTATAGGAGGAACAAGAATATCAACTAACCAGTACCCCCAGAGCTGTGTCTCTAGTTGCATATGTAGCAGAGGATGGCCTAGTTGACCATCAATGGGAGAAGAGGCCCTTGATCTTGAGAAGATTATATGCCTCTGTACAGGAGAATGCCAGGGCCAGGAAGCAGGAGTGGGTGGGTTGGGGAGCAGGGTAGTGTGCGTGTATAGGGGACTTTCGGGATAGCATTTGAAATGTAAATGAAGAAAATATCTAATAAAAGAGAATGACACAGTAAATATCAATTGCGGGGAATAGAGGACACTTATAAAGAACTTAGTTTGTGTGGAATTAAGCTCAATATTAGGATCAATCCTAGAGCAGCAACAAGGAGCACAGATGCTTCAACTAAGACTAGAGCATGGATCAGTGTTTATGCCAAATGCAAAGAAAGTTATTGGTGCTCAGGTCCTATTGTAATTCAGCTCTGCTAACTAGACATGTGGAAAATGAATATCTAAACAGGGCATTAAGCAGGCACTTGCTGTTCAGTGAGTGCTAATAAAAATGATGAATTTTAGAATGGGAGTCAGGCCATCTGAATTTTCAGTTTGTTTTTCCCACTAACCTAACTTGCAATCTGGGTTTAATTCCTCTTTTGGGTTTCAGTTTCTTCATGGTAAGGGGAGAGGAGGATGGATCTTAAGTCCACAACTTAAGAGATTGTGGTAAAAAGGTCCCCTGCAAAGAAAAGGCAACAGATTGCCTGAGGAGTCCCTAGCCCTTTCATCTCTATGAGCCCAACCTCTCTTTGCAAGTTTTAGCTTAAATGTCATGTCCTCTTAAGAGCTATTTCTGGTTCTTCCATGGGCAAGGATCCGTTTGTCTTGCAGCTCCTCAACATTTTAGTAAGTGCCATTTGTGTCACTCAGTTCCATATATGTTTTGTATTTTTATTATTTGTGTCCACATCCTAGTATTGATTAAACTTGCACTTTAGAGCAAGCTAGATATTTAATCTATACCTCTTATTTTTCTTAGCATACTGGATGGTACACTGTGGCTATTTATCATTAGAAGTAATCATGGTTAAAACTACTCAATGTTTCTTGTGCTGTGAGAAAGTGAATAGAGAGACAAGTAGATGATAGATAGATAGATAGATAGATAGATAGATAGATAGATAGATAATAGATAGATAGATGATAGATAGATAGATAGATGATAGATAGATAGATAGATAGATAGATAGATAGATAGATAGATAGATAGATAGATAGATAGATGAAAAGTATAGGAGTGTATTGTTTGACTGAAATAAAGTCTGCAAAGTTAATACAAAGTGTAATAGCTCTTTTTAATGATTCATTCAGAAGCCATTATGTGATATAATTTCTCTGACTCTTAAAAATTATGTAAGGTAGGTAACATTTTCTTTTTTTCAAAGACAAAAAGACTGAGTTGCAGAAAATACAGTTTACCTAAAGACTTGGAGCCTTCATGTGTCTTGGCTACACAGTGTGACTTAAGCCACCATGCTGGACTGTGCACCTATCATTGCCAGATGAGGAGATTCAGACCAAAGGAAGCTTTGGAAGCTTGTAGCTATTCCAGACATTAGAGACCAAAGGGATGAGTCATCTCTCAGTATTTGTAAGGAGTGTTGCTTTCCCTTCAAAGTCCCCAAAGCACAACAGTATTACTTTCAATATTTAAGCAAGTTGTAGCTTTTCTTTCCCAAATTATACCAAAAAATAACTTAAAAATGTTTGATCAATAACTCATTATATTGGTGTAATATCAACCTTGGTGCTTATTTTTGGTTGAGATTTAGATCTATGTTATAATGCATGGTCTCATTATTATCCTATTTGGGAGTTCCAGAAATCTGCATTATCACAAGATCATGGTTGGAGAGTTCATTGTTGTAACATACATAATCCACTTTTCAATTTGATTTTCCATAGACCATGTTTCCTTTATTGATTCCAGATTGTGTGATTATGAAGTGGATTAAGGTGATTTTGTGTCCTCTCAGTGTTGACACTAAGTTAGGATGCAGAGCACTAAGCCATATTACTCCAGATTAGTGTTAAGCATATGTTACAGTTAAAATTATAGGGGTAATAATGCTATAAATTGTTGGGAACAAAATAAAGGGGGGGCTGGGGAAAAGTGGGGGAGGAAAAGCGCCTAACATCTGGCCAGAGTTTTTGTGCTCTGGGCAGGCGGACACAGGTGTTGGGGGGCTACCAGGATGCTTTCCACAGGGCCAGGGGTGAGCATCTAAGCCTCTGACTCACGCTGCGGGGGGTGGAGAAGGGGCAGCCTCGCACCTGGGGACCCCCCCCCCACTACTTTGCTAAAGCCACCAGGGTTGTGGGAGAGAGAGAAGAAGTTGCCAACACTAACCAGAGTGTGCAGCAGAACTTGAAGGAGCAGAACAGAGACTCTATGGTTTAAGAGCTTTATTATAGAAATGCAGGGGAAAGAGAGAAGGTAGAAAAGAAAGAGAGAGGGGGGAGAGAAGGCTAGAGGGAAAGAGCGAAAGAGAGAGGAGAGAGGAGAGGCAAAGAAAAAGAGAAAGGAAAGAGGAGAGAGAAGTGAGAGAAGTGAGAGGTAAGAGGGCAAAGGAATAAAAGAGCGAGGTGGGGGCTGAGCACCCCTTTTATGGTCTTCACTGTTGCTAGGTAACTGGGGAGGAGTTTAACCTGAAGGTCAGAAGCTTGGGCCATTGCTTACGTGACTACTGACCATGCTTCTCTTGTAGGGGCTGTGGGAAGTGGTACCTTAGGCAGAGGCCAGAGTTCCAGAAGCATGAGGGAATGCCTACCATGTCATGTAGGTAAATTATGACCATAGGGATTCAGACCTCAGCTCAACTGGATACCAGCCTCCAATTCCCCACAATAAATCAGCATTTATTAAGTTAAATTTAATATAATTTCTATTAAAATGTTAAGTTTGCTTTATATTTTAGGGATGCTTTAGTTTATTTGCAGAATTTAGCAGAATGAACAGAAACATTCAGCAAACTTTAATAGATTTGATACATGCAGAGCTCTCCTGTACCTCTCCAGAGCTCCCCATCACACAGGCATATTGTCCTCCACTGGCAACATTCTGCACCAGACTATGAAGTGCACTGTTACCATAGATGAGCCTGTATTGGCTCTATTATCTAAGTCCCTACTTTACAGCAGAGTTCACGGCTAAGTGTTGTGGATTCTGCATTCTCACTTGATAGATGTAAAAAGATATGCATCCAGGATAATAATATCGTATAGAAACAGGTTTCGGGCCTCCAACATCCTCACGTCTCCACTTCTTTACTCCTCTCTTCCCTCTAGTCCCTCTAAAGTAATGCTTTTACTTTCAAAATTTTGACTTGCGCCGAATGCCATGAAATTGGAATTACCCAGCACCCAGCCTTTCCAGATTGCTTTACTCTCGTAACAATGTGAATTTAAGACTCCTCTAGGCTAACTTATTTTTAATATTAAATAGTACCACACCACCTTGATTTATTTATCCACTCATCTACAGAAAGATATACTGGTTGCTGCCAAGCTTTTCTGTCATGAATAAAGACATAATAAACAGCCATGTGTAAGGTTTTCCAGTGAAATTTAGTTTGTATTTGGCTAAATGCCAAGGAGTGCAGTCACTGGATTGTATGGTAGGAGCACATTCACTCTTCTGCAAGAAGTGACAAAGTACTTTCCAAGGCAGTCGGATCAGTTTGCATTTCCACCAGAAAGGAAGGATAGTCCCTTATGCTCATGGACATACCGGAATTTAGTGGTATTGACTTTTTTGGATCCCAACTTTTATTTCCATCTTGTTTAATTTTCATCTCAAAATGTGGAGAACTTTTCATATCTTTAGTTGGTACTATATAGTCTTTGATCAGGCCTTTAGCACATTTAAAAGCTGAGTTGTTTATTTCTTACTTCTGAGATTGAACAATTCTTTTGATGTTCTAGACAAGCTGTCCTTTATCATGATGTTTTGTTCGTGGATCAAACCGGTGATATTTTATCAGAGAATATCATAGCCATACTAAAGCGTATCTAGGATTTTTCTATTATCTCCTAGGATTTTTGTAGATTTGTGTGCTATTTTGTGTTTATACCTGTTCTAAGTTTCTCTTTGTATAGGTTCTATGGCCTATTGTTTTTTGCTTTTTTTTTTTTTTAGAATTTTATACATGCATTCAATAAAATGTGATCATTCTCACTCCTGATTTCCCCTTTCACACTTTACTTATAACCCACTAAACTAAACACTCCCTCATTCCAATATCTTCTTTTCTTTTCTTTTCTTTTCTTTTCTTTTCTTTCTTTCTTTCTTTCTTTCTTTTTTTTTTTTTTATGCTACACTAAGCCCAGTTCGTGATGTTGCATGAGTGCATGGGTCTGGGGCCATCCACTAGGGTATGGGAAGCCTACCAGTATCAACAGCCTCAAAAAAGAATGATTCTCCCTCCCTTAGCAAGCATCTACTGTCACTCAATAGGGGGTGGGCCTTGAGATAATCTATGGCATCCCTGGTAGAAGAACTTGGGCTGGGTGGATTTTGAGCAGATAACCAGAGCTGCAGTGAGTTCATGATGACAATAACCATGTCATGTCAAGAAGACAGCCTTTCACAGCTCTCCTCCCCATCCTCCAGCTCTTACATATTCTGCAACTCTTCTTCCACAATGTAGCAGAGCCTTGGTGGTGGGAAGTTAATGTATATGTCCATCTAGGACAGTACATTTGGTCTTTTATTCCAGGCATATTTGGGTAGAAGCACAGTTCTGCATGTCTCCACTGATTGCTGCCCATTGCAAAAAGGAGCTACTCTGACCAAGGTTGAGAGTGCTTAGGTCTCGGTATAAACATAACTATTAAGGCAATTTGATGAAATGACTTTTGTCAAAATTTAACAAAATAACAGGGGTCTAAGGCCTCTGCAGTACAGATTTTTAAGCAGCACTATAGTATGAAATTTCTCCTTATGGAAAATGTTCCACATCCAGTCAGAAAGTGATTAGTGAACTCCTAACAGTCATACCATGATTGCACCAATTGGCACCTCTTGTGTGGCCAGTCAGTCTTGTAGTAGATCCATCACTGGGTAAGATGATCGATGTCTTTTCTCTTCCAGCTGCCTGCAGAGCATCTATGAGCTAGTGAACGCCAGCCAGCTTTCCATGCTTCCAAGTTGGTTTGAGGTTGATTGGTCTATATGTTCTTTGGTGATTTCAACGATAGGATCTTACCATGTTTATGGTAGATAGCCAAGGGAAATCCTGGACTTAGTTTTTAAATCGATACATGTTACTGAGATTTTTCCATTCCTTCAATGCATACGCTGATCTGTGTTTTATTTCCAGAAAGTGTCAGTGTCTTTTAAAATTTAAAGTTTATTGATATGTAACTACATGTACTGTTGGGTTATGGGTGTCCCACATCCACTCTGCCTTGGGCTACTGATGCAGGTGGGACGCAGGAGTTTTGACTGCACTTACCCCACACTGGTGCCATGTGGGTGTCAGGCTATGGGAAGCTGCTAGACACTGCTCCTGGCGTCGGGGAACACAGTCTGAGGTCCCTGGGACTGCCGGAGCTGGCTTGGGGTTCCCCGGGCCTGCAGGGAGGCCGGGGCCACCTGGTTCTCAGGCTCTTGAGCACCCAGGAAGAGCTAAGCACAGAATGGCACCCCAGACTCTCGCTGGATCTAGCCTGGGCAGAAGGGGAAAAGAGAGAGCTCTGGCTGGGTCCTGAGGGGAGGCGAGTCCTGAGGGGAGGAGAGTCCTTGGCTTGCAGGCAGCTTGGCTTGGTGGAGGCCTGGCTGGGAGTGCTGAGAGGCCTCCTGCTGGAGATTAGATGGCCAGCTCTTTAGGTGAAGATCTGCTCCATTGCTCCCCATGGCGGATACTGAAGAAAAGAGACAGTTTAAAAACATTTAGCTGGGCATGGTGGCGCATGCCTTTAATCCCAGGACTCGGGAGGCAGAGGCAGGCAGATTTCTGAGTTCAAGGCCAGCTTGGTCTACAGAGTGAGTTCCAGGACAGCCAAGGCTACACAGAGAAACCCTGTCTCGAAAAAAAAAAAAAAAAAAAACCCAAAACAACAACAACAACAAAAACCATTTATTGTCCTGGCGGAGGGAGAGTAGCAATGAGTAAAACAGTACCCCACCTTCCCAGGGCAGGCCTGAGATTAAATACCTTTTGCAGAGAGGAGTGTCTGGGAAGGGGAGTTTATTAGCTAAGCCTCCAGGCCTTTAGGTGCCTTCATTAAAATGGAAATCTTTCTTGAGGCTATGTGACCTGTGGTCATGTCCTCTACCTGTGAAGGGGCTTGGGGCATTGCCCTTATGTGACTGATGGCCACAAATTTAAGGAGAGTTGTGGCCTCCTCTCAGGAGCCTGGTGTACAGGAACATGGCAAAAACACCTACCATCTCTCAGGGTCTCCCCGGTTTCCAAGCTTAGCTCAACCAGAAACCAGGAGGCCTTTCACGGTCCTACAATTACTATCTTTTTCTTGTAATTTAAAGGTCTTCTTGAGCCGACTATGATATAGTGGCTTAAAAGTTACCATGGCAGTGATTTTTCTCTGTCTCTCTTAGGCAGTCATTTGTCTAAGGGGGTATCTATCATGTTAGTTTCTTGAAAGGACATTTGGGCTTGGCAAATTTCCTTTAGTTATAATCACTACTCACTCAATTTTACTGTGGTCGGACTAATTTTTTTTTCTGAACTTTTAAAGCATTATTGATATTTTAGCTTATTGATGTATGTTATGTCAGTTTTTCAAATGTTATACCAATCTCGCCGACTATGTCTAAATCCCAGTTGATTGGCACGTAATTCTTATCGACATTGAATTCAGTTTGCTAATATTTTGTTGAAGGTTTGGTATTTCAGTTAGTGTTGTATCAATTATCTTGTAATTTTGATTATGTCAAGACAGATTCTATTGTTGAGTCCAATGAAGATATTATGAATACTAGTCTTCTTGATTCTTATAAATTATGTAAAAATATTACTATTTTCTTTATTTATGTTATAATGTAATTTGCCTACCTTTAGGCCTCAGTGATTTTACTTATATACAGCATAGCTTCAGGAAACCATAGATCCAAGTCTTCTACTTAATTACAAAGTCTTTGTATTTGCACTATAATATATGAAAGAAGCCTTTTCACTTATTCTAGTGGAACTCTTCTTTTGAAATCACAATAAAATTAGAATAGAGTTTATAGGTTTTAAAAATATAAACATAAAGCTCTTCTCATACTTAATAATTCCAGGGCTTTAGACCACCTGTGTAAAGAAGAATGTATGTGGCCAGATGTGGTGGCACATGCCTTCCAGCATTCGGGAGGCAGAGGCAGGTGGATTTCTGAGTTTGAGGCCACCCTGGTCTACAAAGTGAGCTCCAGGACAGCCAGGGCTATATATAGAAACCCTGTCTCAAAAAACCAAAATAAACAAATAAATAAATAAATCTTTAAAAAAAAGAAGAAGAATATATGTGAACACTGTAATTTTATCCCAGTTTATCTACTATTTAAAGGCAAGGACTTTTATTTTGATAGTCACAGTCAATGGTCCTATTATAAATGTGATCTCTAGAATCAGTGATCTCTCTCTCTCTCCCTCTCTCTCTTTCTGGTGGACTCTTGGAAGTGTCAAATTTCATATAGTGATGAGCTATAGAATCTTATTTTATCCCTGTCCTATAGGTAGTCTAGAACCCTATCCACTGGACTGTGCTGTCTACTGGGGGCCACTTCCTTAGTCTTAAACAGGTAATCAAACCATAGTAGGCTCATATGGTAGCTAATTTCCTTTTAGTCCTCTGTTTCCCAGAGAAAGTATATGCCATTCTCCTTAACTACTACTATGAGCTTTATTATTTATGAGTAGATTTCTTTGAGCAATGGGCAGCAACAATCCAACTTTAGAATATCTGCCCAAGGTCCAGAATTCCTTCTGCTTCCAGCCTATTTGAACTCTCCATGCAGAGATTAAAACTACTCTCCTACCTGCATTTCTACTGCTATCTGGAATCATCAGTTACTCCTGCCATCTGGAAACAGATTCTTCTTCAGCTCTGGTGATTTTTAGCATTCTTATTATCCTATTTGCATCAGACATATGGGTTGATATTATAATTGTCTAATGCCTGGTGCACTGGGAAGTCCACTTCTGTGCTATTATTCTTCTAGTTCAGAACTACTGAGAAACAGCCTAGCCTGAGCTGTCCTCATGAAGGTGCCATCAATATAACAAATATATCCCTAGTAATACTTTCTGATGTATTCATTTCAGACTCGGAGAAGCTGAAAATAATAAGATTAAGCATCCCGACTTTAAATGACTAAATGAAGGTGTTTGATTATGAATGTCTAATCTCACAGAACAGTCAGAGAAATGCAACATGATGATCCCATCAATACTGCTGACTCATTGGTTCAGGATGATTCAAAGGTGAGATGCTCTATCTTTAGAACTAACTTATGCTGCTATACAAACATACCTCACTTTTTCATATCAACTTTTTCTTTGGTCCCACTGAATTTCTCTGGGACTTGATATCATTCTTAGTCTGTTCCAATTTATAGTCCTAGTGATATACCCTTGTATAATCCTGAAATATCAGAGGCATCATTAAGCATGCTGGCCCAGAGAAATCATTGATCTTAGTACCAGAAAACCTATTCCAGTGGCTGGGATACTAGTTTTCAAGGTGTCAGTCCAGCAAGCACAAAGTCATGAGTGATTCCCAGCACTGCTAAACTTGGCTTAGAAAACCAATCCTACAATTTTAATTCCTGAAAAATAGACATAAAAAGCAAACAATGAAACCCATAAAAACAAGAAAGAAAAAGAAAGAAAAAAAGAAAGAAAGAGGAAGAGAAGGAAGAGGAGAAGAAGGAGAGGAGGAGGAGGAGGAGGAGAATAAACCTCATCAAAATCACATAGCCACAGTCATGATGTTAGCTGCCCTCCTCCTCTTTCCCAAAACTCTGGTCTCATTGGTATATCAATGCACATATGACTTCTTGAATTAAAACAAAGATCCAAAAGATCCAAAGCCACTAGAGAATAAGATTCTGCAGGTATTTTTAAGTAATTCTTTTTCATCTGATTAAGATATTTCAAAATGATGCAACCCATTTATGCTTGAAAAGTCTGCGAAAGCCAAAAACCCCATGAGTGCATTGTATCCTATGAGGTAGGCACTGTTATTGTAGCCTATTGAAAAGTTTTAATATGACAATGAAAAAAACACACTGAAAGCTTTACTAGCTCTTTACTCATCTGGGAAAACTGCATCAGGCTCATAAAAGAATCCCAGACTAATGCTATCACCTTCGGGGCATTTATGATTCTATGGTACATACAGCAACCACAGAGGCCACATCTTAAATTATTGCTACACTCTAGAGCAGTGTTTCTCAACGTTCCTGATGGTTCTACCTTTTAATAGTTCCTCATGTTGTGGTGATGCCCAAACATAAAGGGTTGTTTTTGTTACATCTTCATTACTGTAATTTTACTATTATGTGAATCAAATATCTGATATGTAGGATATGTGAAATATGACTCCTGTGAAAAGACTCACAAAGTATTCATGTCCCTCAGATTGAGAACCACTGCACTAGCCATTTTACTGGATCTGGGTATGGGCTGTGTCACTTGCCCTTGGCCTTTGTCTTAAGAATAGGCATTTCTGATTTATCCTGCAAAATGAAGGAGAGAAAAAGGAAGTTTTAAAAGTATGAGATGGCTTGCCTGAGTAGGTGCATCTAAGAAGCTTTGCAATTGGCAATGCCTGTAAAGAACAAGGTCAGAGAACCATCACAAGACATTACTATATAAAAATTGAAGGTATGCACTTGTTCAGTGTTCCTTGTAGTCACAAGAAGTACTGTAGGCTTATATTTTCCAAAACATACTTTAATAAAGGTTCTTAATGCTTTAACTCCCTTCTAGTCCACCACCTGCCAGAGGTAGTAAAAAAGAAAGGTTAAGAGAACAAAGCAGGATGTGGATCTGTTTAGAAATAGTTCTTTGGAGTGAATCCAATCTGTGTTGTCAAGATATCAGCAATTCAGTTCATGTGAATTAGCAGGGCAGCAGCAGCTCCACCCAATCACAAACACCATTCATGAACCAGCAGCAGCAGTTCACGTCTCCCTTTCTATGAGGTCATGACAAATGATGATCAGCAAAGAGTGGCCAATATCATACAGTATTGTTCACAGTCGTTGGGTGGTATTTATCCCCTTTACAAACATTACATGTTCTTTCAAGTGTCTCCTCTAGCAAATCATTACATGCTCTTTACACCGTTAACAATTATCTGACAATACTGTCTCAAGAGTGCTGGCCATGAACGAGAGGATGCTGGGGCTTCTGAAAGCTGAGCCATGCTCGGTGGTAATTGAGAGCATATGTCAAGAGTCCCAACCTCTCCATCTTTAAACTACTTCCTGACTGGGGCATGTGTCTTAGACACTTTTCTACTGCTGTGAAGACACACTATGACTGAGGAAACCATTATGAAAGAAAACATTTAATTGGGGTCTTGCTTACCAGTTCAGAGGGTTAGTGTGTTATCACAGTGGGGACCATGGCAGCACACGTTGCACTAGAGCAGTACTGAGAGCTACATTTTGATCTGTAGGCATCAGACAGAGAGAAACACAGGGCCTTGCGTGAATGTTCTGAATCCTGCAATCTCACTGCCACTGAAACACTTCTTCCAGCAAGGCCACACCTTCTAATCCTTCTCAAATGTCTCTCTGATGACTTTAACACACATATATATGAACCTATGGTTACCATTCTTATCCAAACTACCACTTGTCTTCTTGAAGAGTTTATGTCACCAAATGGAAAGAACATTTGCTGTTAGAAAAAGCCTTGTTCAAATCCCTGCTCCATAATATGCTATTTTTTTTTTCATTTAAGCTTATAATTTCAAATTGTGATTTTTAATTGTATTTTCTTCTGAGCTCTTCCCAGCGCAGTTGAAAGGGCTGACCATGACTACTAGTGTGCCAGGCATGGGCAACAACAGTCTGGGATGTGCCTGGTCAGCACAGTCTTCCTCGTCACTTCTGCTCTTTGGAACAACCTTTGAATTACTCTTCCATGCTTTGGTTCTATCAAATTCTAAACTCGATTTTTCTTTCTCAAAAAAATACAGCTAAACACCAGACCTGACCTTTCCATGGCTTCTTTCTTTCCAGGCACCTCAAATGTCAGAGATTTGATTAAGGATGTTTACTTGGGACATATAAAATTCAATGTCAGAATAGCTAATATTTTTACTTATTATTCAAGGCAAGGGGATTCTGTGAGAGGGCCCTAAGCCCAAAGGGAAGGAATTGGACAAATAAATTGCAAGAGGTGTCCTGAAGGAAGCAAACCGAGCAGCTTTCCCACAGCCTGAAATGTAGTGAAATGCAAAGGCCCACGTTTTCTGCCAGAGCAACGTTAAGTTGCTTCTTCCATAGCCAGGGATCCCAAGGCACAGCTCCGCTGTACAAAAGCACAGCAAAGGGATTTCCAAACAGCCTCCCTCTCAGCTGCTAGCAAGCAGGCTTGATTGCCATCAATACGATCAAATCTCCAAGATCATGACAAAAGCCCTTGAGACCCAGTCTCCAAGCTTTTCACCAAATGCCACTTGCAGATGAGTACCAGGCATCAGATAAACATGCTAATTGTATTTCAGTTTATTAAATATGTTCATGTATTTTGTTTCTTTTGCTGGACAACTTACCTCATCATCATCAAAGGGCATTAGATAGCATTGAGATAGAAACTTTCAATTCTATTTATTTTTTTCTTTTCTGGCTTACCCACTGCCTTATTATGGTCATATTTTCTTTTTCTTTTGAGACATAAGTGGCTTGTTTGATGGAAAGCCATCTTTAACTTCTGTAGGATCTCAAATGTTTTGTGAGATTATTATTTATTTTATTTAAATAATAAAATTTCTAACTGACCCCGCTTTGCAAAGTGCCCAGTTAGGTTTTGTTCTTAAAAAATACTACGTTCCTTCAACCTTTTCTTCCATGGACAATCATTGAACATTCCATGGGGATGTGGACTTGTCTGTTTTATGGGTTCTACTCCAAAAGTTATTATAGGCACAGAGCAAACATAAAAGATGCAAAGAAAATCATTCAGGAAAGACTGCTCCATTAATTAAGAATATTTTCTCATCTTCTCAAGCACTGGAGTTCAGTTCCTACAACTCATATTTGACAGCTCACAGCTACCTGTAACTCCAGCTCCAGAGAATCTAACACCCTCCACTAGCCTACATGGGTTTCAACACATAAGTGGTACATATTCACACTTACATGTGTAAGTATAAATTTTAAAAAGAGAACAGGGAAAAACAACATAGTAGACATACAGGGAATAAGCCCCACCTCCATGTAAGAGTTTGTATAGAAGTTGAATATTGATGGAACTAATGATGAAATCAACTCCTGATGGTCAAAATACCCAGGAGAATTCACTAATTGGATTTATCACTTTAATTAAAGCTATCCAGATTCTGGGGAATGCCAGATACTCAAGGGGAAGCATGGAAGCAAGAATAGGTAGATAGTTATATTCTGATGATTCCTGCAGAAGCAGACAGAAAGAGTCCTACAACCACATCCTGATTCAGGAATGTGTGTCTGTCCTTTAAATTCAATTTCTCTTTTCAGGGACTCACTTAATGTGATCTGTTGAGTAACTATATATTTTTGGTTGTGAGCTTTTAATGGCTGAGCTATATTTCTAGCCCAGAGCCACAATATAAAATTGGTCAGTGTCAAAGATGCAGCCCCCTGAAGAAGAGCAGGTGTCAAAAGCAGAAAGAGAAACCATTGATGGAATGACCCAGACTGGGTTAGGAGGAAGCCATGGTTCAGCTTCCCACTCCTACATACTACTACTTACATACACCCATGATGCTTTCTTGCGTTTTTCCCACCTCAGGATGGCTATTTGATGTTGGGGGATGGGAAACTGTGACTAGGAAGAAGGGAATTACAGTAATTCTAGAAACATCTTTTCAAGGGGAAGGTAATAGGGTACCGATTACGTCCCACTTTATCTTTTAATGTTTAGTCCTCCCTCACAAGTTAGAGTTCAAAGATGCCATCTGAATGCATTTGAGTGACAGGTGCATAATGAGTGGCAAGTCTGCTCATAATCCTTAGATTCTCCTAAAACTTCAGGGCAGGAGTCCACACAATGCTTGGTGGGACAAGTCTTCATGTCTTCTGAGCTCACACGGCCTCTGGATTGATGAAGTCTTGTATGTGTGATGGCTGTGGTATACTATACTGTACAGGTAGGACAATCAGCAATAGAAACAGTGAAAAGGAGGCATCTATACTCTTGTGGAAATATCTATGGAAATGAGCACACTTGTTATCATTAAGACCTGACCTGCAGTGGGTGGTTCAGATTGATAATTTAATGGTATGATAACATCTTTCATGTCAGAAAGCCTACAGTCCATTTTGAAAGGCATTTTATGCATCACTGTGACTGAGGCAACCAGGAGATCTCCTAGTGTTCACAGAGCAGGTCTCTAACACTCATTCCATATTTTCTGGGGTGAAAATCCAGAATAACCACACATGAATTGGATAATGCTTTCTTTAGGAAACTGCCTTCTCATCTCTTACTTCAAATAAGATTAATTTTTACTTAATCAAGGAAAATTATCAGGTAGAAAGATGACATTTATGAATCACAGAAAATGAAATAGATTATTTTTGTAGTATTTAAACCAGGATTAAAAACACTTAAAATGTGAACATATTTAGGTCTTAAATGTTGATATACTATCTCTATATTAATCTAATTTATTTTAATTTACCATTGTATTAGATCTAATCAGCCCCTTATTCCTGCTAACCCACGCTGTTGCTATTAGTTTAGAAAATAAACACTGGCTTCATTTGGCACATGTCAACCAACAAGAACAATTTTTTTCTATCAGAAGAGACCTGTCTATTCCTAGGCTTAAAAAAAAAATCCATTGACATAGGAGTCACTCATGAGCACTATACACAAATAATACTAGGAAATACAGAATCCACCTGTATCTATATTCATAGGGCTTCCCTTGATATTCCTGTTAATGATATTTTTCTATCACATTGTTTATGCTTTGAATGTACTTACATCCATCCTTATTGAGATGCCACATCTTTACATACCTTTCCTCTGGATTTTTTTGTTTTTGTTGTTGGCGGCGGTGGTGGTGAGAATGGTCCTTATACTGTCCACCCTGCAGGTTATAAAGGTTTATGTGGTGTAGGCTCCACTGCACCCATTTTGCTCAGTAAATCCTTGCAATCAGTCAATAAAATTAAGAAATTTCTCCCCAAGAATTGTGATTATTCTCTGCATTTACTGGATTCATTCACTACAGCTCTCTCATTGCCTATCCCATGAATAGTTACTGGATACAAAGGAAGTCTGGAAAATGACTTGTATGATTAATAAAACTACTACTATTGCAGCCAAAAAATGAGCAGAAATCAGTCTAGAGATGGGTAAATTGAGGGTCACTGTTTTACAAAATAGAAATACAATAGGTCATTTATTGCTCAAGCATAATCTTGGCTGTCAACAATTTCCTAGCATGTTTTGCTTTAATACATCATATTTTTGGCACTGATTGTCAAATTAATGATTTATGTAAAGAGGCAAAAAATCTCTCAAGTGACCCTTGAATGGTCCTATTCTAAATAAGATGATTTTCTCCTTTCTTTGACATTCTGTTAGTAATTTTTATATATTTCTTATGCTTGCCTATATTAATTAGACAAGCTATAGAGGCAATACATTCAACCTTGGCCTCTATTACAGTCACTATTTTTTTTTTCTTAAAAAAATGAGAAGAGAAGAGATGTTAGGAGCACAGTACAAAAGGTATTGTGCGCACAGTTCTCCAGAGAAACCAGTAATGTTAAGCACACAGGATTGTCTTTCCAATGGGAAAGATGAAAAAAACCCTCTATTCAGAGAGCCGAGAATTGGAAGTGATTAACAGCCTGGTGGTCTGTGTTATTTATTGGTCCAAACCGTGTCAAGCTCCAGGACTGGAGGTGGTTAGAAAATATAGTGTCATAGAGCCACATATAAAACCTAGTGTCATAGAGCCACATAGAAAACCTAGTGTCATAGAGCCACATAGAAAACCTAGTGTCATAGAGCCACATAGAAAACCTAGTGTCATAGAGCTACATAGAAAACAGATTGTCATAGAGCCACATAGAAAACAGAGTGTCATAGAGCCACATAGAAAACAGAGTGTCATAGAGCCACATAGAAAACAGAGTGTCCAAGATAGACAAACCCTTGGTCAGACTCACTAGAGGGCGCAGGGATAGCATCTGAATTAACAAAATCAGAAATGAAAAGGGAGACATAACAACAGATCCGGAGGAAATGCAAAACACCATCAGATCCTTCTACAAAAGGTTATATTCTAAAAAATTGGAAAATCTAGAGGAAATGGATAACTTTCTAGACAGATACCAAGTTCCAAGGTTAAACCAGGATCAGATTAATGACCTAAACAGCCCTATATCTCCTAAAGAAATAGAAGCAGTCATTAATAGTCTCCCAACCAAAAAAAGCCCAGGACCAGACGGGCTTAGTGCAGAGTTCTATCAGACCTTCAAAGAAGACCTAGTTCCAGTTCTTCTCAAACTACTCAACAAAATAGAATCTGAAGGTACATTACCCAATTCATTCTATGAAGCCATGATACTCTGATACCTAAACCCCATAAAGACACAACAAAGATAGAGAAGTTCAGACCAATTTCCCTCATGAATATCGATGCAAAAATACTCAACAAAATTCTCCCCAACCGAATCCAAGAACACATCAAAAGGATCATCCATCATGACCAAGTAGGCTTCATCCCAGGAATGCAGGGATGGTTTAATATACGGAAATCCATCAACGTAATACACTATATAAACAAACTCAAAGATAAAAACCACATGATCATCTCCTTAGATGCTGAGAAAGCATTTGACAAAATCCAAAACCCATTCATGATAAAGGTCTTGGAAAGATCAGGAATTCAAGGCCCATACCTAAACATGATAAAAGCAATTTACAGCAAACTAGTGGCCAACATCAAACTAAATGGAGAGAAACTGGAAGCAATCCCACTAAAATCAGGGACCAGACAAGGCTGCCCACTTTCTCCCTACCTATTCAATATAGTACTTGAAGTCCTAGCCAGAGCGATTCAATAACAAAAGGAGGTCAAGGGGATACAAATTGGAAAGGAAGAACTCAAATTATCGCTATTTGAAGATGATATGATAGTATATATAAGTGACCCCAAAAACTCCACCAGAGAACTCCTAAACCTGATAAACAGCTTTAGTGCAGTAGCTGGATATAGAATTAACTCAAACAAATCGATGGCCTTTCTCTATACAAAGGATGAACTGGCTGAGAAAGAGATCAGGGAAACATCNGAAGATCTCAGAAGATGGAAGGATCTCCCATGCTCATGGATTGGCAGAATCAATATAGTAAAAATGGCTATTGTGCCAAAAGCTATCTACAGATTCAATGCAATCCCCATCAAAATTCCAACTCAATTCTTCAAGGATCTAGAAAAGACAATTAGCAAGTTCATCTGGAATAACAAAAAACCTAGACTAGCAAAAACTCCTCTCAACAATAAAAGAACCTCTGGTGGAATCACCATGCCTGACCTCAAGCTGTACTACAGAGCAATCATTATAAAAACTGCATGGTACTGTTACAGCAACAGACAGGTAGATCAATGGAATAGGATCGAAGACAAAGAAATGAATCCACACACTTATGGTCACCTGATCTTTGACAAGGGAGCTAAAACTATCCAGTGGAAAAAAGACAGCATTTTCAACAAATGGTGCTGGTACAACTGGAAGCTATCATGTAGAAGACTGGGAATTGAACCATTCTTATCTCCTTGTACGAAGGTCAAGTCTAAGTGGTTTAAGGATCTCCACATAAAACCAGAGACACTGAAACTTATAGAGGAGAAAGTGGGGAAAAGCCTCGAAGATATGGGCACTGGGGAAAAATTCCTGAATAGAACAGCAATGGCTTGTGCTGTAAGATCAAGAATTGACAAATGGGACCTCATAAAGTTGCAAAGCTTCTGTAAGGCAAAAGATACTGTCAACAAGACAAAACAGCCACCAACAGATTGGGGAAGGATCTTTACCAATCCTAAAGCAGATAGGGGGCTGATATCCAATATAAATAAATAACTCAAGAAGGTGGACACCAGAAAATCAAATATCCCCATTAAAAAGTGGGGCACAGAGTTAAACAAAGAATACTCAACTGAGGAATACCGAATGGCTGAGAAGCTCCAGAAAAAATGTTCAACATCCTTAATCATCAGGGAAATGCAAATCAAAACAACCCTGAGATTCCACCTCACACTAGTAAGAATGGCTAAGATCAAAAATTCAGGTGACAGCAGATGCTGGCGTGGATGTGGAGAAAGGGGAACACTCCTCCACTGTTGGTGGGACTGCAAGCTTGTTCAACCACTCTGGAAATCAGTCAGGCGGTTCCTCAGAAAATTGGACATAGTACTACCGGAAGATCCTGTAATACCTCCACTGGGCATATATCCAGAAGAGGTTCCTTCTGGTAATAAGGACACATGTTCCACTATGTTCATTTCAGCCTTATTCATAATAGCCAGAAGCTGGAAAGAACCCAGATGTCCCTCAACAGAGGAATGGATAAAAAATTTTGGTACATTTACACAATGGAGTACTACTCAGCTATTAGAAACAATGAGTATATGAAATTCCTAGGCAAATGGATGGATCTGGAGGCCATCATCCTGAGTGAGGTAACCCAATCACAAAAGAACTCACATAACATGTACTCACTGATATCTGGATACTAGCCCAGAAGCCTAGACTACCCAAGATACAATTTACGAAACACATGAAACTCAAGAAGAATGAAGTTCAAAATGTGGTCTCTTTGCCCCTTCCTAGAATTAAGAACAAAGCACACATTGAAGGAGTTACAGAGATCATGTGTGAAGCTGAATCAAAAGGATGGACCAACCAGTGACTGCAGCTGCCAGGGATCCTTNCCATAATCAGCCACCAAAATAAACACTATAGCATATGCCAGCAAGATAATGCTGAAAGGGACCTGATATAGCTGTCTCATGGGAGGCTATACCAGTGCCTGGCAAACACGGAAGTGGATTCTCACAGTCACCTATTAGTTGGAACACAGGACTCCCAAGGAAGGAGCTAGAGAAAGGAGCTGAAGGGGTTTTCAACCCTATAGGTGGAAGAATAACATGAACTAACTAGTTCCCCCTGCGCTCATGTCTCTAGCTGCATATATGGAAGAAGATGGCCTAGTTGGCCATCCTTGGGAAGAGAGGCCCCTTGGTCATGCAGACTTTATATGCCCCAGTACAGGGGAACGCCAGGGCCATTATGTGGGAGCGGGTGGGTAGGGGAGCAGGGCGGGGGTGGGAAAATTTCTGGATAACACTTGAAATGTAAATGAAGAAAATATCTAATAAAGAGAAGAAAAAAAAAAAAGAAAACAGAGTGTCATAGAGCCACATAGAAAACAGAGTGTCATAGAGCCACATAGAAAACATAGAGCCAGAGTCTCTCCACACTCCCACAAGGACTAGAGTACATTA
This sequence comes from Mus minutoides, assembly GCA_902729485.2. Classification (NCBI taxonomy): domain Eukaryota; kingdom Metazoa; phylum Chordata; class Mammalia; order Rodentia; family Muridae; genus Mus; species Mus minutoides. The sequence goes on along the minus strand of LR749498.1, from coordinate 3,356,074 downwards.
ATAGCCAAAATGATATCTATGCTATCTGTATGAGTGAACCCAGCCCATTCCTTCTCTTAAATCCTATAGCCTATCTCTAGAACCCATCTTTCTGGAAGAAATGACTTGTACACCAAATCAAGTTTTGATGTAATTACACTTCTTTGTATATGGTATATTATATTACACCAAAAACATTTTTCCAAATTATACTGGTTTAATTTATTGGGAATAAACTTCCTGGGATGAGGCACTGTGAACTCTTGGTTTAGATTGATGAAGACAATATGAACAGAGTTTCTATTCTCGCCTCTTTGAGGTTTGCTTTCCTACCTGTCTGATACATGCTGAGACCCCCTTATCACCATCCACAGTTTAAGTGCACAGAATGCTATGGGTTTAGTGTGTAGTAACTTCATATTAAAAGTCTGAAATCTCCTGGGCATATACCCAGAAGATGTTCCAATTGGTAAAAAGGACACATGCTCCACTGTGTTCATAGCTGCTATTCTGCTATTAAAAAATGAATTTATGAAATTCTTAGACAAATGGATGGAGTTAGAAAGTATCATCCTGAGTGAGGTAAGCCAAACACAAAATAACCCACATGGTATGCACTCACTGATAAGTGCATATTCATCCAAAAGCTTGGAATACCCAAGATACAACTCACAGACCATATGAAACTCAAGAAAAAGGACGACCAAAGTGTGGATGCTTCAGTGCTTCTTAGAAGGGGGAACAAAATACTCACGGGAGAAAATGTTTAGGCAAAGTGTGGAGCAGAAACTGAAGTAAAGGCTATCCAGAGGCTGCCCCACCTGGAGATCTAGTCCTTATACAGACACTAAACCCAGACACTATTGCAGATGCCAAAAAGTACTTGCAGACAAGAGCTTAATATAGCTATCTCTTGAGATGCTCTTCCAGAGCCTAACAAATACAGAGGTGGAAGTTCACAGTCAAGCATTGGCCTGAGCATGTGATCCCCAATGGAGGAGTTAGAGAAAGGACTGAAGGAGCTGATGGGGTTTGCAACCCATAGGAAGAACAACAATATCAACCAACAAGACCCCCCAGAGCTCCCAGGGACTAAACCACCAACCAAAGAGCACACATGCAGGGACCCATGGCTCCAGTTGCATATGTAGCAGAGGATGGCTTTATCAGACATCAGTGGGAGGCAAGGACCTTGGTACTGGGAAGGCTTGATGTCCCAGTGCAGGAGAATTGGAGGGCAGGGAGGCGGGAGTAGGTGGGTTGTTGGGGGAGCACCCTCATAGAAGCAGGGGGAGGGAGGATGGGATAGGAGGTTTCTGGAGGGGAAAACAGGAAAGGGGATTACATTTGAAATGTAAATAAATAAAATATACAATAAAAAAATTCAAGGTCTCTGAACTACTGGCTCTAATAAAGCAAAAATAACTTAAATATTGTCTTACTTCAAGAGACAAGATCCAGGGAATAGTCACAGACTGAACAAAGCAAAACCACCCTCCAACAGTGTAAATAATTCAGTGTCCAATATTTGGATTCAATCACAATTTTCTGGGTTCTGCCTTGGGTCGCTTCTCCAATTCAACCCTCTGCAGCACATACAGTTCCTCTTCCCTATAGGATCCAGCTGGCTCCACTTCCCTGCTGCTGTTCTCAGTTCTTGCATGGCACTGCATCTCAAAAATGCTGGGGGTCTTTTTGCTGCAACTGGGCTGCAATTTCAACAGTAGCCTATCTTCATGATGCAAAGCCTTAACTTTTCTCCATGTCTCCTTCAATCCTGAGACTTCCATTGCTACTCTGGCTTCACCTTCTCTAGTGGCCTCTCCTGGCCTCTCACAGTGCCAAGGTTCAGCTGCTGTCCATGACCCTTTCATGCCCTCAAAAGCAGTATCAATTGGGATTCTCTTACACATGATCAAGTTTGGATGGCAGAACAAAGTACAATCTTGGCCACCTTCGAACACAGCCTCTTCTTTAAAAAAAATTTTTTTTCACTTCAGCATTTTAACAGCAAAACACACCAGAAGCAATTTAAAGAACACAGCTTCTTTATGCTGGCTTTAAGAAAACTTTCTAGAAATTTTCACTTCAATGATGCTGATCTCTTATAATTCAGAGCTAACCCTTAAGCCCCAGCTGATCAACAGCCATTGTACCAGCAAAACAAAGGTTTTGCTTTAGTGGTTCAGGTCTCTTGTTAACCACAGATGATTCTTCAGCTCCAGATGCCAAGACACCACAGATTCTTCACACAAATAGCCCTGCAGAGTCCTTGCTTTCCTCTGGAACATCACAAACCAGGCCTTCCTCATCTGCATTGCTGTTAACATTCATATCTTCTAAGCTCCTACAGAACAACCCACAGATCTCTCAATACTCAATGTCTTTTCTAGCCTAACGTTCCAAAGTTCTTCCACCAACCACCCCCACCCCCGCTGCCAAATTAAAAAAAAAAATGCCAACACGGTCAATTCTGTCATATAGCAATACTCCTCTATTCCAGTGCCAATTTCTGTCTAGTTCAGGTTACTATTGCTATTATAAAATTTGGGTAGGTTGTTCTGTGCTATAGGAGAAACCTATTTAACCATGAGACTTTATGAGAACTACAGATTGGTCCTAAAACCAGCATTCCTCTATGGTTTTGATTTGAATTACTCCCCTGACTTCCCTCAGTGATGGACTATGACCCGGAAGGAGAAGCCAAACAACCCTTTCCTCCTCTAAGTTGCTTTTGGCCAGAGTATTTTATCACAGAGACAGGAAGAAAATTAGAATACCACCCACAGCCATATCATTCAAGCATCCATTAGAGCACCCTTCATAATAACCCAAAAGTAGAAGCAGCCCAAATGTCCAGCCATAACAGATGGATCACTAAAATGTAATGTATCAATGTAATTGTGATTGTCAATATGAAGAAATAAAGCACCAGAATACACTGCAACATGAATAAGTCTTACAGAAATCATGTGGCTGCAAGCACACCAGATGAAAAACAAAAAAGCTTATTGTTCAGTATTACTTATATAAAGTGTCTAGCAAAGTGATCTATAGGCATAGAGGATCTATTTGTGGCTTTCAGGGATGACAGTATGACTGAATAGTGAATGCAAAGGGCAAGTGGAGCAACGTTTTGGGTTAACAGAAATTACTTTGTAGTAAAGTCTACACAACTGCGAATTTATTGTCTTAATTGTATACTCAAAGTGTATATGACACATAAATTTTATCCAAGTAAATCTACTTATAAGCAAATAAGTTAATACATAATTTGATAAGATTACTAGATCTGTACAACCAGTGAGAAATTTTCATTTTCCAGAAATGACAGCTGAAGTATTTGAAGGGAACAAATGGCCTTCCTCAATCTCAGTCAGGTTTGAGAAAAAGAGGCAAATGCAGGGATTTAGTATACGAAAACTCAAGACTGTGCTTGAGATTTCAGACTTTTTTTTTTTCAAATTTTTATTAGATATTTTCTTAATTTACATTTCAAATGCTATCCCAAAAGTTCCCTCCCCCTCCCACCACCCTGCTCCCCTGCCCACCCACTCCCACTTCTTGTCCCTGGCATTCCCCTGTATTGGGGCATATAAAGATTGCAATACCAAGGGGCCTCTCCTCCCAATGATGGCCGACTAGGCCATCTTCTGCTACATATGGAGCTAGAGACATGAGTTTGGGGGGTTCTGGTTAGTTCATATTGTTGTTCCTCTTCTAGGATTGCAGACCCCTTCAGCTCCTGGGGTTCTATCTCTAGCTTCTCCAATGTGGGCCCCGTGCTCCATCTTATAGATGACTGTGAGCATCCACTTCTGTGCGAGACAGCTTTATCAGGGTCCCTTCAGTAAACACTTGCTGTCCTATGCAATAGTGTCTGAGTTTAGTGACTGATTATGGGATGGATCCCCCGGTGGGTTAGTCTTTGTATGGTCCATCCTTTCATCTTAGCTCTATACTTTGTCTCTGTAACTCCTTTCATGGGTATTTTGTTTCCTATTCAAAGGAGGAATGAAGTATCCACACGATGGTCTTCCTTCTTGATTTTCTTGTGTTTTGCAATTTGTATCTTGGGTATTCTAAGTTTGTGGGCTAATATCCATTTATCAGTGAGTGCATATCCAATGACTTCTTTTGTGATTGGGTTACCTCACTAAGGATTATATCCTCCAGATACATCCAGTTGCCCAAGAATTTCATAAATTCATTGTTTTTAATAGCTGAGTGGTACTCCATTGTGTAAATGTACCACATTTCCTATATCTATTCCTCCGTTGAGGACATCTGGATTCTTTCCAGCTTCTGGCTATTATAAATAAGGATGTTATAAATATAGTGGAGCATGTATCCTTGTTATATGTTGGAGCATCTTTTGGATATATGCCGGGGAATGGTATAGCTAGGTCCTCAGGTAGTACTATATCCAATTTTCTGAGGAATCACGTGACTGATTTCCATAGTGGTTGTATCAGCTTGCAATCCCACCAGCAGTGGAGAAGTGTTCCTCTTTCTCCACATCCTCTCCAGCATCTGCTGTCACCTGAGGTTTTGAGCTTAGCCATTCTGACTGGTGTGAGGTAGAATCTCAGGGTTGTTTTGATTTTCACTTCCCTGATGACTAAGGATGTTGAACATTTCTTTAGGTGCGTCTCAGCCATTTTGTATTCCTCAGTTGAGAATTCTCTGTTTAGTTGTGTTCCCCATTTTAATAGTGTTATTTGGTTCTCTGGATTCTACCTTCTTGAGTTCTCTGTGTATATTAGATATTAGCCCTCTATCAGATATAGGGTTGGTAAAGATCTTTTCCCCATATGTTGGTAGCTCTTTTGTCAATGCTGAGAAAGCATTTGACAGAATTCAACACCCCTTCATGATTGGAAAGATCAGGAATTCAGGGCCCATTCCTAAACATAGTGAAAGCAATATACAGCAAACAGTAGCCAACATCAAACTAAATGGAGATGAACTTGAAGCAATGCCACTAAAATCAGGGACTAGACAAGGCAGCCCACTCTCTCCCTACCTAGTCAATGTAGTACTCCAAGTCCTAGCTAGAGCAATTAGAGAACAAAAGGGGGTCAAATGATACAAATTGGAAAGAAAGAAGTCAAAATATTTCTATTTGCAGATGATATGATCATATACTTAAGTGACCCCCAAATTCCACCAGAGAACTCCTAAACCTAATAAACCACTCCCGCAAACTGGCTGGATATAAAATTAACTCAACCAAATCAATAGTCTTCCTCTAGTGGTGGAGGAACTGGTGGATAGACACACTGAGAAAGAAACTGTTCTTAGAGCCTGAGATACTAGCATTCTGTTTAGGAAATTGTCTCCTGTACCAATGAGTTTAAGGCTATTCCCCATTTTCTGTCCAATTAGAATTAATGTATCTGATTTTAAGTTGAGGTCTTTGGTCCATTTGGACTTGCATTTTATTCAGGGTGGTAGACATGGATCTATGTGCCTTCTGCTACATGTAGACATCCAATTAGGCCAACACCATTTGTTAAAGATGCTTTCTTTTTTTCATTGTATGGCTTTGATTTGTAAAAAATAAATGTTCATAAGTATGTGGGTTTATTTCTGGGTCTTTGACTCTATTGCACTGATCAACCTGTCTGTCCCTATGTCAATATCATGAAGTTTTTATTGTTATTGTTCTACAATACAGCTTGAGGCCAGGGATGGCCTCCAGAAGTTCTTTTCTTGTTCAGGATTTAGCTATCCTGGATTTTTTTTTTTTCATATGAAGTTGAGAATTGCTCCGTCAATTTATGTAAATAATTGTGTAGGAATTTTGATGATAATTGTATTGAATCTGTAAATTGTTTTTTGTACGATGGTCATTTTCACTTTGTTCATCCTACCTCAGTTTCTTTCTTCAGCAAGTTGATGTTCTTCTCATACAGGTCTTCCCTTCCTTGGTTAGAGTTACACCAAGATATTTTACATTATTTGTGGCTAGTATAAATGGCATTGTTTGCCTAATTTCTGTCTCTGCCCATTTATAAATGAAAGAGAGCTACTTATTTTTTTTAAAAGTTAATTTTCTATCCATCCACTTTGCTAAAGGTGTATGAGTTCTCTGGTAGAATTTTTGGCATCATTTTTATATACAATTATATCATCTGCAAATAGTGATATTTTGATTTATATCTTTCTATTTTTGTATCCCCTTGATCTCTTTTAATTATCTCATTGCTCTATCTAGAATTTCTAATATTATATATTACATATTACATACATAATGATAGGAAGAGAGTGGGCAGCCTGTCTTGTCCATGATTTTAGTGGAATTGCTTTAAGTTTCTCACCATTTAATGTGATGTTAGCTATTCATTTGCTATATATTGCTTTTATTGTGTTTAGGTATGTGCCTTGTATCCTTGACGTCTCTAAGAATTTTACCATGAAGGGTATTGGATTTTGTCAAAGGCTTTTTTAGCATCTAATGAGATAATCATGCGCTTTTTTTTTTTTTTTTCTTACAGTTTGTTTATATGGTAGATTCCATTGATGGATTTTCATATATTGAACCATCTATGTCTCCTTGGGATGAAGCCTAATTAGATTATGGTACATGATGTTTGTGGTTTTGATGTGTTCCTGGATTTGGTTTGTGAGTATTTTATTATTTTTGCATTAATATTCATATGAGGAATTGGTCTGAAATTATCTTTCTTTGTTGAGTCCTTAGTTTAGATATCAGGGTGACTGTGACCTCATAGAATGAGTTTGACAGTGTTCCTTCAGTTTCTGTCTCATGAAAAATTTGTGGAATATTAGTATTAGCTATTCTTTGAAAATCTGGTAGAATGCTGCACTAAAACAATCTTGCCCTGTGCTTTTTTTTTTTTTTTTTTGGGTTGGGAGAATTTTAATGACTGCTTCTATTTCCTCAGGCATTATATGGCCATTTAAACAGTTTACCTGATATTGATTTAATTTTGGTAAGTGGTATCTGTTTAGAAAATCATCCATTTCATTAAGATTTTTCAAAGTTTGTGGAGTACAGTCTTTTGAAGTCAGACCTAATGATTCTTTGAATTTCTTTAGCGTCTGTAGTTATGTCCACCTTTTCATTTCTGATTTCATTTATTTGGATGCTGTCTCTGTCTTTTAGTTAGTTGAGCTAAGGATTTGTTTACCTTATTTTCTCAAAGAACCAGTTTTTGGTTTTGTTGATACTTCTATGATATTCTTTGTTCCTAATTGATTGATTTCAATCCTGATTTTAATTATCTTCTTCCTCTACTTCTTTCTTGTGTGTTTGCTTCGTTTTTGTCTCGATCTTTCAGGTGTACTTTTAAATTGCTAATATGAAAATTTTCTAATTTGTTTATAGAGGAATTTCATAAATTTGGGTATGTTGTGCCTTTATTTTCTTTGAATTTTAGAAAGTCTTTTATTTCTTCCCTGGCCCAGAGATCATTGAGTAGAGAGTTTCTCAGTTTTCATGAGTGTGTAGGCTTTTTGTTGCTTCTTTTGTTGTTGAAGTCCAGCTTTAATCCATGGTCTGATAAGGTAGAAAGCATTATTTTAATTTTGTTGTGTCTGTTGAGGCTTGATTTGTGACTAACTATATGGTCAGTTTTGGAGAAGGATCTGTGAGGTGCTGAGAAGAAGGTATATTCTTTGCTGTCCTGGCGAAATATTCTGTAAATGTCTATTATTTGCATTCAGTTCATAATGTTGGTTAACTTCATTATTTCTCTGTTTAGTTTTTGTCTGAATGATCTCTTAATTGTCAAGAGTAGGGTATTTAAATCTTCCACTATTAATGTTTGAGATTTAATGTGTGACTTAAGCTTTAGCAATGTTTCTTTTATAAATGTGGGTGCCCTTGCGTTTGGGACATAGATATTCAGAACTGAGATCATCTTGTGGATTTTTCCATTGAGTATGAATGTCCTTCCCTGTCTCTTTTGATTAATTTTGGCTGAAAATCTATAAATAAAAATTAGGTATTAGAGTAGGTACTCCAGATTGTTTCTTGGGTCCATTACCTTGGAAAGCTGTTTTTGAGCTTTTTACTCTGAGGTAATATCTGTCTTTATTGCTGTGGTGTCTTTTTTTACATACAGGAAAATGATATATCTTTTTTCCCCCATCCATTCTGTTAGCCTTTGTCTTTTTATTGGAAGATTGTATCCATTGATGTTGAGAGATATTAATAACAAGTGATTGTTAATTCCTTTTATTTCGATGTTGGTGGTAGTAGTATGTGTGTGTGTATTTGTGTGTGCTTCCCTCATTATTATTTATTTTGTGTATTTTCTTGAATGTTGGAGTTTTCCTCATTGAGTTGGAATTTCCCTTCTAGTATTTTTTGTCCAATTGGTTTTGTGGATAGATATTATTTAAATTTGGATTTTTCTTGTAATATCCTTTCTCCATCTATGATGGTTGAGAGTATGGGTGGGCATAGAAGTCTAGATTGGCATCTGTAGTTTTTCGAGGTTGTAAGACATCTGCCCAGGCCCTTCCAGCTTTTAAAGTCTCTGATGAGAAGTAGGGTGTAATTCTGATAAGTGTGCCTTTGTATGTTACCTGGCCTTTTCCTCTTGCTGCCTTTAGTATTCTTTCTTTGTTTCATAGATTTTATGTTTTGATTATTATGTGGAGGGAGGATTTTCTTTTCTAGTCCTGTCTAATTGGTGTTCTATAAGACTCTTGTGTGTTTATAGGCATACTTTCTTTATGTTGGGAAAGTTTTCTTCTATGATTTTGTTGAAGATATTTTCTAGGCCTTCGATCTGGGAGTCTTCATCTTCCTCTATTATTCTTAGGTTAGGTCTTTTCACGATATCGCAGATTTCCTAGATGTTTTGTGTCAGGAATTTGTTAAATTTAACATTTTCTCTGACTGATATATCAATTACTTCTATTGTATCTTCTACACCTGAGAGGTTTCTTTCTTCCACTTTTCATATTCTGTTGGTGATGCTTGCATCTGTTCCTATTCTCTTCTCTAGTTTATAAATCTCCATGATTCCCTCAGTTTGTGTTTTCTTTATTACCTCTATTTCCACTTTCAGGTCTTGAACAGTTATATTTATTTCCTTCACCTGTTTAATTGTATTTTCCTGTATGTCTTTAAGGGATTTATTCATTTCCTCTTTAAATCTTTATAAGGATGAATTTAAGGTCATCTTCTGTGCTTTGATTGTGTTAGAATATCCAGGACTTGCTATAGTAGGGTACCTGTGCTCAAGGTGTCCTATTGCCCTGGCTTTTGTTGGTTATGTTCTTTCAAGGGTTTTTAGCCATATGGACAGCTTCAGTCCCTGGATGTTCCTGTTTTTGTAGGTATTGGCACATAACCTCTATGATCCTGGTGTGGAGACCTAGTGTGGGTATCCCTGGACTGTATGTTTCTGGATCAGCATGTCTGATAAATATGGGTTGAGAGGTGGCAGGAGAATGAGTATCCAGTGGGGATAGAAAGCTGCTCAGGGGAAATAGGGATGCCTGTCCCAGAGGACTCAGTTGGCAGGGAAGATGGGTGTTGAAAGGGAATCTAACCTATATGGTTCCAGATCAGCAGGTCTGATGAAGTTAGTCAGTAAGGTAGTGGCATAATGGAGAGACACTGGGGATAGCAGGCTGCTCAGAGCAGCTAAAGGGTGCCCCAGAGGACTCAGCAGGCAGGGAAGATGGGTTTGGGAAATTAATCTTACCAGTATGACCCCAGATCGACAGATCTAATGAAGGTGGGCTGAAAGGTGGCAAGACAGTGGAGGTCCGCAGAGGATAGCAAGTTGCTTAAGGCATCTGGACGTGTCCCAGGGGACTCAGTGGGAAAGGAAATGGGTGTGGGAAGGGAATCCAACCTGTATAGTTTCAAAGCAGTAGATCTGATGAAGGTAGACAGGAGATCTGCTGGGGATAGGTAGTCACTCCAGTTTGTATCAAATTTACTTTTTCTTTTCAGGTAGAAAAATTATGTGGCTTCAGCATAAAACTGAGTAGACCTCCACATATATAAATTGACCTCTTTCTCCATTTTAAAAACACTTTATTTGTTCAAAATAAATTAAGATGAAAGAAAAGCTTTCTGTTTTTTTTTTTTTCCAAATTCCAATTTCCATTGTATTTGAGAAGTCACTTTGCGTGCAGTAATCCTTCTAATATATTTTCCCTTTCCCACCCATGTTTATTGACTGTTATTTTTGTGTGTGTGTCGTTCAGGTTGTATGCTATTACTTTCTTTAGGACTTTCTTAAGTTCCTCAAAATCACCACAATGTTCATTACCTACAAATTTGTTGTTTCCATTGGTCGTCTTTCTTGGATTTATTACAAGAATAAGCAATAGCTTATTGTGTGTGTGTGTGTGTGTGTGTGTGTGTGTGTGTGTGTATGTGTGTGTGTGTGGCTTCTGTCTCTAACACTTAGAATCTTTTGTTCAATCAGCAGGTAGCCTTGGGGAATGGATGACCTCCAAGTTACTTGATACCCATATTCTCTTAGACCAAATGCAGGGCACCAAATGCTTCTCCTTTATCAACTCACAATAGTTAAGAAATTAACATTTATTATCTACTTATTATGGCCAGGTGCTGTGATGCACACATCATATAAAATCACTTATTCAACCAGTTGTTACTTGGTTAGTAGATATTATGCTTACCTCATAGAGAAGAAACTTGGAGCTCAAAATGTTAAGTAATTTACAAGCTCTTCCAACATAGGCAAAATGTCTGCCTTCTCTAGAGGTCACAGTTTTCTGTTCCACTGGTTCTTAAACTATGCTACTTAGCCACAGATTCACATATTTCATGTCTCCGTTTATTGAGAGCCTCTGGGAAGAATTTATGGTCTTTAGGATTTTTTTTAAAGGTATATTCCTAAATTAATATCTGAGCTTTTATTTGAACTGAAATATGTAAGCCAGGGTACCTATTCCAAGGACACTGTGATTTCATGTGAAAAGGAAAACATTTAAATATACATATTAAAGTGCTTTTTGATTACCATAAATTGCATAATATTTTAAAACAGTTAATTGGCCTTATCTTGAACTGCCAGTTTCACATGGAATTGTTTTTTATCATTTTTCCCTCTGAATTTGTTGCAATGAGAGTAGAAAAAAATAAATGCTGACAATGTTAATACACTTATTTTTAGAATCCATAATAGGTTAATGTTGATGGTCTCTTCAATCTGTTTTGAGTGTCCTTGGCGTTTATATTTTTCGCTGACTGGAGTTATTTATAACTGTCTTAACAAGCAATTCCAGCTAGACTTGCTTCCATGTCACTAGTACAAGGAATTATTCGTGTAGAAAATGATGTAAGGGGTGAAGCATCATTTCAAATATTTAAATTAAAATATGCTGTTAATGCATAGTTCCTCATTTCATTTTTCACAATAAATGAAACAACTGCATCAAAAATACTGAAATACGTTGAAGAAATGTCTTCCCTTTAAGAGAAGGCTAAAATTCACCTATTCGATGTGAAGCCCTCTCAGGGAAGCCGTTTTAAATAGCTTCTTCCCACCATATGTGATGGACCACTTTGTCTTCCTTCTCCAGCTTATCCTGTAGTCGCCAGCAATGCTGAGTTAGAGGTAACTGTTTGTGGCAATCTATGTCCTAATTCTGTAATGGCTTAAAACTTCAACAAAATCTATACACCTTCTTCTGTGTGCACAGAAGGCAAAGTAGGAGAGAAACTGTGGATGTACTTTATCTTAAACTTGGTAGTTTTGTAAGTCGTTATGATTCTGAAATGGAGATGTCTGCTGTGGCTGGGAAAATGATTCTCCCTCTCCCTCTCCCTCTCCCTCTCCCTCTCCCCCTCCCTCTCTTCCTGACTGCCTGCTGCCTCTTTCTTGTTAAGTTTGCTTTTGTTTTGGCATTTTCATGCATGTATATATGTATTTTAATTATTCTTTTTACCCCCCTTTATTTACCTTTCACACCACTCACTTTCCCAGTTTCATGACTTTGGAGTTTGTTTTATGACCCCAAAGAAAAGATATGACCCACATAGAAATGACATTGCGAGAACTAGATTGGAACTCTACTAAAACTTGGTGGGTTCACCAGTGGTTATGCAACTGAAGACAATAATGTCCCCTTTCTCAGTCTATTAGAAAGTAGATCAGCAACTCCTTCCATGGGTATTTTGTTCCTCATTCTAAGGAGGAATGAAGTATCTACACAGTGGTCTTCTTTCTTCTAGAGTTTCATGTGTTTTGCAAACTGTATCTTGAGTATTCTAAGTTTCTGGGCTACTATCCCCTTATCAGTGAGTGCATATCATGTGAGTTCTTTTGTGATTGGGCTACCTCATTCAGGATGATACCCTACAGATCCATCCATTTGCCTAAGAATTTTATGAATTCATTGTTTTTAATTGCTGAATAGTTCTCCTCTGTGTAAACGTACCACATTTTCTGTATCCGTTCCTCTTTTCAGGGACATCTGGGTTGTTTCCAGCTTCTGCCTATTATAAATAAGGCTTCTGTGAACATAGTGGAACATGTGTCCTTATAACCAGTTGGAACATCTTCTGGGTATATGCCTAGGAGTGGTATTGCTGGATCCTCCGGTAGTACTATGCCCAATTTTCTGAGGAACTTGAGGTAGAAGGAAGGACCATCCAGAGACTGCCCCACCTGGGGATCCATCCTATAACCAGCTACCAAAAGCAGACACTATTGCATATGCCAGCAAGATTTTGCTGACAAGACCCTGATATAGCTGTCTCTTGTGAGGCTATGCCAGTGGCTGGCAAATACAGAAGTGGATGCTCACAGTCATCTATAGGATGGAACACAGGGCCCCCAATGGAGGAGCTAGAGAAAAGTACCCAAGGAGCTAAAGGGGTCTGTAAGCCTATAGGAGGATCAATAATATGAACTAACCAGTATCCCCAGAGGTCATGTCTCTAGCTGTATATGTAGCAGAAGATGGCCTACTTGGCCATCACTGGGAGAAAAAGCCCTTGGTCTTGCAAAGATTATATGCCCCAGTACAGGGGAATGCCAGGGCCAGGAAGCAGGAGTGGGGGAGTTGGGGAGCAGGGCTGGAGGAGGGTATAGGGGACTTTTGGGATAGCATTTGAAATGTAAATGAAGAAAATATCTAATAAAAATTTTGTTTAAGAGAGAAAGGAAGGAAGGAAGGAAGAAAGAAAGAAAGAAAGAAAGAAAGAAAGAAAGAAAGAAAGAGAGAAAGACAGAAAGATCAGCAATGAAGAGTAAGTTCTCCTGAATTTCCCCTCTAATCAGTAGTCAGGCATGAAATTGCCAAAAATGCAGACAATCACAGCTGTGTGAGCTCACATTTCAACTGGGTTGTCTTGCACAGAAGGTAGCATTTTGCAGAGTTTCCGCCTATCTTCTTGTGATTATATTCTTTCTCCTCTATCCCATTCATTGTTCCCTGAATTTTAGGAGGATGTATTGTTATAGTGAGTGAGCTGTCATTAGTCCCTCATCTGCCGGCTCACTGTTTAGTCATGTGTCTCTGCACTCATCACCATTCACTGCAAAGAGCAGTGGACATAGGCTGAAAGTAGAATTTATTTACTAAAACCAACAAAAATATTTAAAAAGCATCCATCCATTCATGTACTCACCCTCTTTGTCAATTTAGGTAAATGGCAGTTTTTGGCCTTCCCCTTGGGCCTGTATCTGACTGGCAATTCTCCCCCTCCTCCATTTTACAGTCAATACATGGATCCCTTCTGTGGAGTAATCATGGAATCCATTCCAGTAGTGTCATTATTACAAGTGTGCCTTAATCATCAGGGAAATGCAAATCAAAACAACCTTGAGATTCCACCTCACTCCAGTCAGAATGGCTAAGATAAAAAACTCAGATGACAGCAGATGCTGGTGAGGATGTGGAGAAAGAAAAACACTCCTCCATGCTGGTGGGATTGCAAGCTGGTACAACCACTCTGGAAATCAGTCTGGAGGTTCCTCAGACAACTGGACATAGTACTACCTAAAGATCCAGCAATACCTCTACTAGGCATATACCCAGAATATGTTCCAACTGGTAATAAGAACACATGCTCCACTATGTTCATACAACCTTCTTTATAATAGCCAGAAGCTGGAAAGAACCCAGATGTTCCTCAACAGAGGAATGGATACAGAAAATGTGGTACATTTATACAATGGAGTACTCACCTATTAAAAACAATGAATTTATGAAATTCTTGTGCAAATGGATGTATCTGGAGGAAATCATCCTTAGTGAGGTAACCCAATCGCAAAAGAAGTCACTTGATATGCACTCACTGATAAGTGGATATTAGCCTAGAAACTTAGAATACTCAAGATACAACTAGCAAAACACAAGAAAATCAAGAAGAACGAAACCAAAGTATGCATACTTCATTTCTTATTAGAATAGAGAACAAAACACCCATGATAGGAGTTACAGAGAAAAAGATTGGAGCTAAGACGAAAGGATGAACCATCCAGAGATTACCCCACCTGGGGATCCATCCCGTAATCAGCCACCAAATCCAGACACTATTGCATATGCCAGCAAGATTTTGCTGAAAGGACCCTGATATAACTATCTTGAGTGAGGCTATGGCAGTGCCTGGCAAACACAGACAGGGATGCTCACATTCATCTATAGGATGGAACACAGAGCCCCCAATGGAGGAGCTAGAGAAATTACCCAAGGAGTTGAAGGGCTCTACAACCCTTTAGGTGGAACAACAACATGAACTAAACAGTACCCCCAGAGCTCGTGTCTCTAGATGCATATGTAGCAGAAGATGGCCTACTTGGCCATCACTGGGAAGAGAGGCTCCTTGGTCTTACAAACTTTATATGCACCAGTACAGGGTAATGCCAGGGCCAGGAAGTGGGAGTGGGCGGGTGGGGGATCATGGCAGGAGGAGGGTATAGGGAACTTTTGGGATAGCATTTGAAATGTAAATAAAGAAAATATCTAATTTAAAAAACAAACAAACAAACAAACAAAAAACCAATTGTGCCCATCTTGCCTGGCGTGTTGGTCTCACAGTTGGTAGGGCTTATAGCTGGGTCACAGAGGTAAGGCCTTCTCCCTGAAGCTTGCATAGCACTCTAGAATATAGCAGGCAGGGAGGATGCTTCTAATTCAGTTTCCGCTTGATTCCTCTATATCAAGCAGTCCTTGCTTTTCACTGCATTTATTCTTATCCTTTGTAAGTTGGATCTAAGTACACTTTTTTTTTTTTTTTTGCATTTTCTTAACTTGGTTCTTCATTATTTCTTTGCATATACTGATAACCCATTCTGGTTTGTTTTTTTGTGTTTTGTTTTGTTTTTTTATAATTTTTAAAATAATTTTTAAAAAATTAGATATTTTTTATTTACATTTCAAGTGTTATCCCCTTTCCTGGTTTCTCCTATGAAAACCCCCTATCTCTTCTCCCTCCCCCTGTTCATCAATCCACCCAATCCTGCTTCCTGGCCCTGTCATTCCCCTACACTGCAGTATAAAGCCTTTACATGACCAAGGGCCTCTCTTCCCTTTGATGAGCAACAAGAGCATTCTCTGCTACATATGCAGCTGGAGCCATGGGTCCCTCCATGTGTACTCTTTGGTTGGTGGTTTATTCCCTGGGAGCTTTGTGGGTACTGGTTTGTTCATATTGCCGTTCCATCGATGGGGCTGCAAAATCCTTCAATTCCTCAAGTCTTTTCCTCCATTGAGTACCACATGCTCAGTACAGTGGTTGGCTGAGAGTATCCAAGTCCATATTTGTCAGGCACTGGTAGAGCCTCTCAGGAGAGAGCTATATCAGGCTCCTATCAGCAAGCACTTGTTGGCATCTACAATAGTGTCTAAGTTTGGTGAGTGTATATGGAATGAATCCCCAGATGGGGCAGCCTCTGGATGGTCTTCCTTCAGTCTCTGCTCCATACTTTGTTTCTGTAACTCCTTCCATGGGTATTTTCTTTCCTCTTCTAAGAAGGACCGGACTATACACACTGGATTTCCTACTTCTTGAGCTTTATGTGGTGTGTGAATTGTATCTTGGGTATTCTGAGCTTATGGACTAATATATACTTATCAGTGAGTACATATCATGTTTGTTCTTTTGTGATTGGGTTACCTCACACAGGATGATATTTTCTAGTTCAATCCAATTGCCTAAGTATTTCATTAATTCATTCCTTTTAATAGCTGCGCAGTACTCCATTGTGTAAATGTACCATATGTTCTGTATCCATTCCTCTGTTGAGGGACATCTGGGTTCTCTCCAGCTTCTGGCTATTATAAATAAAGCTGTTATGAACATAATAGATCATGTGTCTTTATTACATGTTGGAACATCTTCTGGGTATATCCCTTAGAGTGGTATTTCTGGGTCCTCAGGTAGAATTATATTCAAATTTCTAAGGAACTGCCAGACTGATTTCCAGAGTGAGTGTACCAGCTTGCAATCCCACCATCAGTAAAGGAGTCTTCCTCTTTCTCCACATCCTCAACAGCATCTGCTGTCACCTGGGTTTTTTATCTTAGCCATTCTGACTGGTGTAAGGTGGAATCTCAGGGTTGTTTTGATTTGTATTTCCCTGATGATTAAGGATGTTGAACATTTCTTTAGGTGCTTCTCAGATACTGGGTATTCCTGAGTTGAGAATTCTTCGTTTAGCTCTGTACCCCATTTTTAATAGGGTTATTTGGTTCTCTGAAGTCTAACTTCTTGGGTTCTTTGTATATATTGGATATTAGCCCTTTATTGGATGTAGGGTTGGTAAAGATCTTTTCCCAATCTGTTGGTTGCAGTTTTGTCCTATTGACAGTGTCCTTTGCTGTACAGAAGGTTCACAATTTTATGAGGTCCCATTTATCAATTCTTGATCTTAGAGCATAAGCTATTGGTCTTCTGTTCAAGAAATTATCCCCTGTGTCCATATCCTCAAGGCTCTTCCCCACTTTCTTTTCTATTAGTTTCAGTGTATTTGGTTTTATGTGGGGGTCCTTGATCCACTTAGACTTGAGCTTTGTACAAGGACATAAGAATGTATCAATTTGTATTCTTCTATATTCTTACTGCCAGTTGAACCTGCACCATTTGTTGAAAATGCTGTCTTTTTTCCACTGGATGGTTTTAGTTCCTTTGTCAAAGATCAAGTGACCATAGGTTTGTGGGTTCACTTATGAGTCTTCAGTTCTGTTCCATTGATCTACCTGTCTGTTGCTGTACCAGTACCATGCAGTTTTTACATCACACTTACTCTGTAGTACAGCTTGTGGTCAGGGATGTTGATTCCACCAGAGGTTCTTTTATTGTTGAGAATAGTTTTTGCTATCCTAGGATTTTTGTTATTCCAGATGAATTTGCAAGTTGCTCTTTCTAACTCTGTGAAGAATTGAGTTGGAATTTTGATGGGGGATTGCATTGAATCTGTAGATTGCTTTCAGCAAGATAGCCATTTTGACTATATTAATCCTGCCAATCAATAAGCATCAGAGATCTTTCTATCTTCTGAGATCTTTGATTTCTTTCTTCAGAGACTTGAAGTTCTTGTCATACAGATGTTTCACTTGCTCACTTAGTGTCATGCCAAGGTATGTTATATTATTTATGACTATTGTGAAGGGTGTTGTTTCTCTAATTTCTTTCTCAGTCTGTTTATCCATTGAGTAGAGGAAAGCCACTGTTTNTTTTTTTTTTTTTTTTTTTTTTTTTTTTTTTTTTTTTTTTTTTTTTTTTTTTTTTTTTTTTTTTTTTTTTTTTTTTTTTTTTTTTTTTTTTTTTTTTTTTTTTTTTTTTTTTTTTTTTTTTTTTTTTTTTTTTTTTTTTTTTGGTTGGGAGACTATTAATGACTGTTTCTATTTCTTTAGAGGATATGGGACTGTTTAGATGGTTTATCTGATCCTGATTTAACTTTGGTACCTGGTATCTGTCTAGAAAATTGTCCATTTCATCCAGACTTTCCAGTTTTGTTGAATATAGGTTTTTGTAGTAGGATCTGATGATTTTTGGATTTCCTCAGATTCTGTTTTTATATCTCCCTATTCATTTCTGATTTTGTTAATTTGGGTACTGTCTCTGTGACTTCTGGTTAGTCAGGCCAAGAGTTTATCTATCTTGTTGATTTTCTGAAATAATGAGCTCTTGGTTTTTGTTGTTGTTGTTGTTTGTTTGTTTGTTTTTGGTTTTTTTTTGAATCTTTGTATAGTTCTTGTTGTTTCTATTTGGTTGATTTCAGCCCTGAGTTTGATTATTTCTTGATGTCTACTCCTCTTGGGTGCATTTGCTTCTTTTCGTTCTAGAGCTTTCTGATATGCTGTCAAGGTGCTATTGTATGCTCTCTCCAATTTCTTTTTGGAGGCACTGAGTTTTCCTCTTAGCACTGTTTTCATTGTGTCCCATAAGTTTGGGTATGTTGTATCTTCATTTACACTAAATTCTAAAAAGTCTTTAATTTATTTCCTTATTATTTTCCTTGACCAAGTTATCAGTGAATAGAGTGTTGTTCAGTTTTCATGTGTATGTGAGCTTTCTGTTGTTTTTATTGCTACTGAAGATCAGCCTTAGTCCATGGTGATCTGATAAGATGCATAGGATTATCTTAATCTTCTTATATCTTTTTAGTTCTGATTTGTGAGCAATTATATGGTCAGTTTTGGAGAAGGTACCATGAAGTGCTGAAGAGAAGGTATATTCTTTTAATTTAAGATGAAATGTTCTATAGATATCTTTTAAATCCATTTGGTCCAAAACATCTGTTTGTTTCACTGTCTCTCTTTAGTTTGTGTTTCTTGATCTGTCCATTGATGAGAGTGGGGTGTTGAAATCCCCTACAATTACCTTGTGAGGTGCAATATGTGCTTTTAGCTTTAGTAAATTTATTTTGAATGTGGGTGCCCTTGCATTTGGAACATAGGTGTTCAGAATTGAGAGTTCTTCTTGGTATATTTTTTCTTAAATGAGTATGAAGTGTCCTTCCTTACCTTTTGTGATGACTTTCAGTTGAAAGTTGATTTTATCTGATATTAGAATGGCTACTCCTGCTTGTTTCTTGGTACCATTTTCTTGGAAAATTATTTTCCCATCCTTTAATATGTGGTAGTGTTTGTCTTTGAAACTGAAGTGTATTTCCTGTATGCATCAAAATGTTGCATACTGTTTACCTATCCAGTCTGTTGATCTATGTCTTTTTTGGGGGGAATTGAGTCCTTTGATGTTAAGAGAAATTAAGGAAAAATGATTGTTGCTCCCTGTCATTATTGATGTTATTTTTATGTTTGTGTGGTTATCTTTCTTTGGGTTTCTTGAAAGAAGATTACTTTCTTGTCTTTTCTTTTTCTTTTCTTTCTTTCTTTTTTTTTTTGAAAAATTAGGTATTTTCTTTATTTACATTTACATTTCAAATGCTATCCCAAAAGTCCCCTTTACCCTCCCCCCTCCGCCCTGCTCCCCTACCACCCACTCCCACTTCTTGGCCCTGGTGTTCCCCTGTACTGAGGCTTATAAAGTTTGCAATACCAAGGGGCCTCTCTTCCCAATGATACCAGACTAGGCCATCTTCTGCTACTTATGCAGTTAGAGACACAAGCTCTGGGGGTACTGGTTAGTTAGTTCATATTGTTCCACTATAGGGTTGCAGACCCCTTCAGCTTTTTGGATACTTTCTCTAGCTTCTCCATTGTGAGCCCTGTGTTCCATCCTATAGATGACTGTGAGCATCCACTTCTGTATTTGCCAGGCACTGGCATAGCCTCATATGAGACAGCTATATCAGGGTCCTGCTTTTTCTAGGGTGTAGTTTCCCACCTTGTGTTGGCATTTTCCATCTATTTTCCTTTGTAGGGCTGGATTTGTGGAAAGATATTATGTAAATTTGTTTTTGCCATGGAATAACTTGGTTTCTTCACTTATGGTAATTGAGAGTTTGCTGGGTATAGTAGCCTAGGCTGGCATTTAGGGTCTGTATGAGGTCTGCCCAGGATCTTATAGCTTTCATAGTCTCTGGTGAGAAATCTGGTGTAATTCTCATAGGTCTGCCGTTATATGTTACTTGACCTTTTTTTTTTTTTTTCTGCTTTTAATATTTTTTCTTTGTTTAGTGCATTTGGTGTCTTGATTATTATGTGACAGGAGGAATTTCTTTTCTGGTCCCATCTGGAGTTCTGTAGGCTTCTTGTATGTTCATGAGCATCTCTTTCTTTAGATTAGGAAAGTTTTCTTCTATAATTTTGTTGAAGATATTTATTGGCCCTTTAAGTTGGAAATCTTCACTCTCTTCTATACCTACCATACGTAGGTTTGGTTTTATCAATGTGTTTTGGATTTCCCGGATGTTTTGGGATAGGAGCTTTTTGCATTTTACATTTTCTTTGACTATTTTGTCAATGTTTTCTCTGGTATCTTCTGAACCTGAGATTCTCTCTTCTATCTCTTCTATTCTCTTGGTGATGTTGCATCTATAACTGCTGGTCCCTTTCCTAGGTTTTCTCTCTCCCTTTATGATTTCTTTATTGTTTCTATTTCCATTTTTAGATCCTGGATTTTTTTTTTTTTCAGTTCCTTCACCTGTTTGGTTATATTTTCCTGGAATTCTTTAAGGGATTTTTGTGTTTCCCCTTTAAGGTCTTCTACTTGTTTACCCATGTTTTCCTATATTTCTTTAAGGGAATTATTTATGTTCTTCTTAAAGTCATCTATCATCATCATGAAATGTGATTTTAAATCGAAGTCTTACTTTTCTGGTGTGTTGGGGTAACCAGTGTTTGCTGTGGTGGGATATCTGGGTTCTGATGATGCCCAGTAGTCTTGGTTCTATGTACACATTTAATTTTCACTTTATTTACTATGAACTTGATGTTCGCTTTATAAGTAACTGGCAAGTGAGTTTGAAGTTAAGTCCTGTGATGTATTCAAATCTGTATGAATAGAGAAATTACCTCCTTTTCCAACACACAAGATATGTTCAGGTAATTGTTTCGAGTCATTTTCCACTAGATATATGACTTAGTAATGGCAGCAATTTTTTACTTTTAATTTTTGGATCAAAATTGGCTCATAATAACTACAATATATACAAATAGATATTTGTATATATACAAATATACACAATATATACAAATATTGTACAAATAATTACAAAATGAAACATTAAACTGATATCTTTGTATTACTGCTTCCCTCTGTTTTCTCTTCTGGTTTTCACCTTTTTATGTATCATTTACCTACCCATGCATTCACCTACTTTTCCACCTACCATCCCTCATCTATTAACCTTTTCTCAATCATCCACCCACTCTCCTGGTCAAATGGGTACTTCAGGATTTATAATCAATTACCTATTGACTCACTTTGATCAATTTCCCATGTTAAACTAAAAGTACTTTATAGAATTTATATGTTCTTCTGAAGTTTATATTTTGAAACAACACTTGCATGTATCTGTGTCATTAATCAGCTTCAAATATGAGCTGTAGATTTTCTGATGTGCTTTTTATATATAGAATACTTTGAAATTCTCCCCCATTTTCTTATACATAATGCAGTTTATTCTCAGTTTCTTTCTTAGTTAACTTCATGCCTTTGAGATTCTGCTTCTGAGTTAGTCACTAGCTGGGTAGCATGTCTTGGGCAACTCATGGTGTGAGGGGATATTAGGAACCTGTATTTTGCCCTTTCTTTCTATAAATGCCAAACTTCTTTTCTTATCTTCACCTTTATTTTAAAACTTCAACCTTGTTATTGCTTTTTTTAACCTTAATTAAATGTTGTGTGCTTTGTCTTGCAGGTCAGCTAAAAGTTTAAAATCTATAAAGTGCATTTATTTTGTCGATTAAAACTATCCAGTGCACATCAATGTCAATGACTTGGTTCTTTTTACAAACACAGTTTGGAGTATTCTCCCTGTTGTTTTCAATTTAAAGAAGGAAATAGAAAAGAAAAAGTCCATCTTTGTATTCTTGATTATCAATTCTCAATACAAATACTTTCTAAGCCCCAAACTACTTTCCTGTTAGACGGTTTCACTTCTGGATGGAGAATATATATATATATATATATATATATATATATATATATATATATATATCAGCAAAAAGAAAGAAAACAATAATAAAACACTTGCCAAGTAAAAATTATTCCACATGTGTTTGTGTGTGTGTGCATGCATGCATGCATGAGTGTGTGTGTGTGTGTGTGTGTGTGTGTGTGTGTGTGTGTGTGTGTTTAAGGCAAGAAATCTTAAGTGAGCAATTAAGAAAGCTATCATTAAAAACAACTGTGATGAAGGAGTTTAAATCAAGAGCACTATTGTTAGGCCTTCCTGAATCCTTTTAGGTCGGCCTTCTCTCCCTGCATTGGATTGGATCGTGACTCTCACTCATCTGTTCTTGGACCTGTCCCAACATTTTTCTGGAGCACATATTTACAGAACTTTTAATAAAAAAGTAAGCAGACAATTTTCTAGATTTTTTTATTACATCTAGATTTTAAAAATTACATTTAGAACATCTTATTCTGAGCTCATTATTGACTTGTATGCTTTCTGGGTTAAATGGTCTAGGTCAAAAAACACTTTCCTTTGTGGGCATGGAGGTGTTGTTAGTAATAAAGCTGTTTATTCTCTGTATAGTCTGTATAGTCTTCCTGCATGTCTCAGAATCTTCTCTTTAATATTAAAGAGATTAATTTTTGATGTTCTGAAGTTATACAAGCAGACACAGTCTAGCAATGGATTTTATTATAAAAGTCTTACATCAATATTGGTCATCCTCTAACCACCCCGTCATTCCTGTAAATTTTATTCTATTAATATTTATTTCTCTTTATCCTTTCTCTTCTCTAACATTGATAGCCTTGACTTAAACTCCTTTATTGTGCTTTCTTTGCCTGTCTTTTCATATATATATATATATATATATATATATATATATATATATATATATAATTTTTATTAGATATTTTCTTTATTTACATTTCAAATGCTATCCCCCAAATCCCTATACACCCCCCCGCCCTGCTCCCCAACCCACCGACTCCCACTTCCCTGCCCTGGCATTCCCTAGTACTGGGGCATATGATCTTCACAAGACTAAGGGCCTCTCCTCCCATTGATGATTGACTAGGCCATCCTCTGCTACATATGCAACTAGAGACATAGCTCTGGGGGTTACTGGTTAATTCATATTGTTGTTCCTCCTATAGGGTTGCAGACCCCTTTAGCCCCTTGAGTACTTTCTCTAGCTCCTTCATTAGAGACCCTTTGTTCCATCTGATTAGAATGGCTAAGATAAAAATTTCAGGTGACAGCAGATGCTGGCGAAGATGTGGAGAAAGAGGAACACTCCTCCATTATTAGTGGGATTGAAAGCTGGTACAATCACTCTGGATATTAGTCTGGTGGTTCCTCAGAAAAGTGGACATACTACTACCAGAAGATCCAGCAATACCTCTTCTGGGCATATACTCAGAAGATGTTCCAACTTGTAATAAGGATACATGCTCCACTATGTTCATAGCAGCCAGCCATATATATATATATATATATATATATATATATATATATATATATATATATATATAATAGCCAGAAGCTGGAAACAACCCAGATGTCTCTCAATAGAGGAATAGATACTGAAAATGTGGTACATTTACACAATAGAATACTACTCACCTATTAAAAACAATGAATTTATGAAATTCTTAGGCAAATGGATGGATCTGGACGATATCATCCTGAGTGAGGGAAGCCAATCACAAAAGAACACACATGATATGCACTCACTGATAAGAGGATATTAGCCCAGAAACTTAGCATACTCAGGATACAATTTGCAAAATACATGCAACCCAAGAAGAAGGAAGACCAAAGTGTGGATACTTTGTTTCTTCTTAGAATGGGGAACAAAATACCCATGGAAGGAGTTACAGAGACAAAGTTCTGAGCTGAGAAGGAAAGAAAGATCATCCAGAGACTGCCCCACCTGGGGGTCCATCCCATATACAACCACCAAACCTAGACACTATTGTATATGCCAACAAAATTTTGCTGACAGGACCCTGATATAGCTTTCTCTTGTGAGGCTATGCCAGTGCCTGGAAAATACAAACATGTTTTTCTTCATTGCTTTTTTATTGCAGCAATTTGTCATTGTTGTCTCGCCTTATGTATACAGTGAGTGGCTTCTTATGGGTGGTTCTACTTATGTGCTATCTGGAGCACCCTCTCTCCATCCAGGGAGGCCCCATCGCTGCCCTGCCTGATGCTCTAGTTGGTGCTTTTAGAGTTCCTCTTCCTTTAACATGATACCAGTCCCTTCCTTGGGTGCAACGGATAAGCAAGGACCTGTGTATTAGGTAGGTTGAGACTAGAAAAAGAGCTGGTTTCATTCTTCAATCTTAGATATATCTAAAGGACCATAGCAGCTTTTAAGAATCCTCTCGTGTTACCTAGGGTATTTGGTATTCTGCATAACATTTGTTTCCTTCTCATTTTGCTTAAGCTTGTTTCCCATATTCTTCTGTTCTTCATTTGAAAGTACAGAAACACTTCTTTTAGAGTCTGTTTCTTTTGAACCCTTGTCCAAGTACATAACATAAGGTATGCACAGGGGTGTAAGAAGATGGAGAGGATATCTTGGAACCATAGTTAATCTTTCTTCCCAACCCTCTTTCTCTCCCTACTCTCCATTTTTATGTCTTCATATCCCATGTCTGCCAGTCTTATGGTAACACTTTGCATCTCTTTGGTTTGGTTAGTGTATTCCATTTGTTCAGGAATACATTATTTATCTCTCTTGTTAATGTTCTCTCTTCTCACTTGTTTATTTGTATCACTGAGCTTTTTATTTCTTTCAGTCCTCTCTGTGGTCCAAAGAAGAGGAATGTATTTACTGTAACCTAACCCTGGTCCTTCTCTGGACTTTTGTTTGGCTTCCAGTAGGATTGTTATATTACCAAAAGCACAGTGATCTAAATATTATAGATTTCTCTCAAGTCCAAGGGGTTATTGGAGAAAGTTACTAGATTCAAATAAATGTACTTGATACCACTGAGATTGGGATTTAGGATGACATGTAATTTTAGTCACTTTATATTTCTAGTGAATGGGCAGACAATGACTAAATGTGATAACAAAACATAACAAAAATCCCCCAGAAAAGAAATAAACAAGCAAAACAATGTACTAATTTATAATTTCTAGGAATAAATAAAATTTTGTTAAGCAAAAGGCCAAGGTTAGCTAGTAACATTGTGGAAGTCATGCTTTTGGGTGCTTATAGTATGCTAACCCCATATTTATTGAATTTACATTTATTAACAACTGAGTATTCACAACAAACTTACAGAATTATTCTCTTCTCT
This sequence comes from Mus minutoides, assembly GCA_902729485.2. Classification (NCBI taxonomy): domain Eukaryota; kingdom Metazoa; phylum Chordata; class Mammalia; order Rodentia; family Muridae; genus Mus; species Mus minutoides. Next base: position 3,330,777 of record LR749498.1, on the reverse strand, counting down.
ACCTCTCAGATGGCCATACTGTAGTATTTGCCCAAGGACTAGAAGCAGGTAAGTGGTGAGGTCAGTGAGAAAGTCCTAGAAGGAATTTACCATCTTAGCCAGGTTGTTCCTCGAGAGATAGGCGGCAGAATTTAGGCCAGCACAGAAATTGGAAACCAGACTTGTAATGAAGTTATAGGTGAGACCTGAAGTACTTCCTTGCTTGGTTTTATTTCTATGAGGAGAAGATTTGCCAGATTTGGAAGCATTTCTTGGTAACTTTTCAGATAAATCCTTCCTATGAACTGAAGTCACTCACTTATGCCCTTTAACCAGGCTCTTGAAATTGACATTAAATAAAGCTCATCTGGATATGTGTGACCTTTATTACCTTTTAAAAATAATTTTTATATTTAAAAAATTAAAAGTTCTCAAAACTGTATTCAAGTATTTGTTGTTATTTTGTTTTGTACATAGAAGAAAATACTGAATCATGAAGAAATATTCCATATACCAGTTTTATAAAAATGGCAATCAGAAAATATCAAGTATTAATGTCATCATGGAAATGTAGAAATTCACATAGAGTGTTCATGGATGTAACTTGAAAATACTTCAGAAAATTAACTACTATTTCTTAATAATTGTTCATTTCCTGCAAACAAGATTTCCCATATTTATTTTACAGTAACAGGAAACATGATTCCAGAGGGCATGCAGAAGACATTCAGTCTTTGCTTATTATAGCAAAAATGTGAACGAGATACAGAATAGCTAAATCAATCATAATACATCCATAAATGGGAAAGAAACTAAATATAAATATACAAAGACATTTTATAGTTTCCTATTTCTGTGGTACATTTCATAAGGGAACATCCTTAGAAAAAATAATAACAATATATTTATAACACAATATTTTTAAATTATGTCTAGAGGAATGTAAGATTTATATAATGTCATAGTATCACCTTTATAATTAATGTAACATTGCTTAAAATAATCATAGCAAAATTGTCTAGCTAGCAGACTCTTTACTAAAGACTAAAAAAGAAAGAAAGAAAGAAAGAAAGAAAGAAAGAAAGAAAGACTACCAATCAAGAACTTTTTATTTATTTTTTAATCCTAGTGGAGCTCTATGGGAATCCAAGATGAAAGAAATCCTTTTTCTTCATTGTTTTGTTCTTCCAAATGGATGCCCAAGGAAGAAACTTGAGCTATCCAGGCAAAAGATATAGCCGAGTGCATCACACACACAAAAACACCCCCCCCCACAGAGAGAGAGAGAGAGAGAGAGAGAGAGAGAGACAGAGACAGAGACAGAGACAGAGACAGAGACAGAGACAGAGAGAGAAGAGTTCTTTCTGGCAAGGAGAATCTTGCTCTATCAGATTCCTTCTTCTGGCTGATTCGAGCCAGGTTGGCTTTGAAACTAGTTTGTTAAATCCCTGGATGTGTTAGGTCATTAGTACAACAAACATTTTAAACAGAGGCCTTTCATGCATTTGTCAGTTCACTAACCTAACAAGTATTTGTTTGCTAAGAAGCACTTTCTAGTCTGTGTGCTGTAGAGATGATTCTGAACAAGACTGGATGGCTCCTGTTCTCCTATAACTTTTTACTTAGGAGTGATACTTAGGAGTGACCAGGTTGAGAAATAAGACACAGATTACATGGTAATCCTTTGCTTAAAGATGTTCCAGGTAGAATAAACCCACAAATCAAATATTTATGATATTTTCCTGGTCATTTTTGTCTAAATCAGGCATAAACTCTAGCTCTCTACTATGCATTGTGACCCCCAAAAGATAGAAGTTAGCCCTAAATGCCAATCTGCAAGAAAGCAAACTCTTATAAAATCCCAAATTCATTTTCTCTCCCACCTCCCTTCCTCTCCCTCCCTTCCTTTTCCCCCTCTCTATTCCCTTTGCCTTCAGAAGTAGTTTAGGATGCGTGCACTTCCTGGGAGCCACTTTCCTCCCCTTGCAGACTTCCAAGTCTTTCCTGTCACAATTGCTGCTGATGCAATAGGGCTCTAGCATCTCATCCCGTTTTGTTCTCTGTTCTTCGAAGCAATGACGAAGCTGCAGTTCCTTGACTGTTGCAGTGTAAACACTCACTGAAAGGCTGATTTGTCCTCTAGGCAGATGCTCACTCATAAGCTGCAATGTAAGCATGAGGACCTATGCTTGGATCCCAGCATCCGCATAAAAGCTGCCTTTAGTGATGGTAGTCATCTATAAACTGAGTTCTTAGAAGACACACAGACAGGGTTTTTTGTTTTTTGTTTTTTTGTTTTTTTTTTTTTTTTTTTTTTTTTTTTTTTTTTTTTTTTTTTTTTTTTTTTTTTTTTTTTTTTTTTTTTTTTGGCGCTGATTGACCAACATGTATAGCTAAACCTGTGATTTCCAGGTTGATATAAGAGACCCTATATCCAAATAATAATGATGATGATGATGATGATGTGGAAAGTAATTGAGAAAGACACTTGGAGATCTCTGGCATCCACATGCACAGATATTCATATGAACATGCAGACATGGCAACTGCAATTGAATATGCACAGACACACACACACACACACACACACACAAACACAAACACATACACACACACACAAACACATACACACACACACACACACACACACACACACACACACACACACAGATAGAGCCAGAGAGAGCCAGAGATAGATAGAGACAGAGACAGAGACAAAGAGAGACACAGAGAGAAAAAGAGAGAGACAGAAAAAGAGACAGAAGACATAGAGAGACAGAGAAAGAGACAGAGACATGGAGGCACACAGGTAAAGAGCAGAGAAAGAAACAGAAAGAGACATAGAGAGATAGAAAGAGACAGAGAGATACACAGAGAGACACAGAGAGAGATGACATAGAGAGACAAACACACACAGACAGAGAGAGAGAAAAAGAGGGAAGGAGTGAGGGAGGGACAGAGAGAGAGAGAGAGAGAGAGAGAGAAAGAGAAAGAGAGAGAGAGAAAAATACTCCTCTATACACAGGGAAGAAAAAAGAAAGAAAAATATTAGCTACTTCATTCTCACTTCATAAAATTCTCAGAATTAGAGGACTTTATTTAAAAAAAAAGTTATACTTAATTTCAACCCTGTGACCTTTCAACTATGAGCTAAGCAAGAAAAAAGAATATGAAGGTGGTTTTTGTCATAGGTCATACTAGTTTCCAAGTGCAAAGAATAGTGACAGGCAAAGAAGCTTGGCACTGTGCTGGGGTGAGTTCTGTGCCATGGACACAAATCAAAGGCTTTATTTCCAAATCCTGTAAAATCTGTTATTGAAAGAAGCTACACACTTGAACTGTCCATTCTTTTCTGCACTCTGAAAATGTTTGTTGAATGCCAACTTATTGTCTGTAAATAGTTCATAGCATTAAACTCTGAGGACAAGAATATGTTTTTCATGTGCCAGGAGAATAGTGAAAGAGAGGTAGTCGATAAATGGACAAATAAAGAATACAAACTTTGATAAGGACAGTAGCAATGAAGAAGGGGCTGGAATGATGACTCGTAGCCTATGAGTGCTTGCTCCAAATGGATGAAGAACAGAGTTCAGGTCTCAGCACTTATGTCTCAATCTGAGAGATACTCTCTGTAAAAGACTATAAATCAGGGCCCTTTCAGCAATATCTTGTTGGCGTATGCAATAGTGTCTGTGTTTGGTGGCTGATTATGGGATGCAGCCCCGGCTGCAGCAGTCACTGGTTGGTCCATACTTTTGTTTCAGCTCCACACTTGATCTCTGTAACTCCTTCAATGTGTGCTTTGTTCCTAATTCTAGGAAGGGGCGAAGTGTCCACCCTTCAATCTTCATTCTTCTTGAGTTTCATGTGTTTAGCAAATTGTCTCTTGAGTAATCTAGGTTTCTGGGCTAATATCCACTTCTCAGTGAGTACATGTTATGTGAGTTCTTTTGTGATTGAGTTACCTCACTCAGGATAATACCCTCCAGATCCATCCATTTGCCTAGGGATTTCATAAATTCATTGTTTTTAATAGCTGTGTAGTACTCCATTGTGTAAATGTACCATGATTTCTGTATCCATTCCTCTGTTGAGGGACACCTGGGCTCTTTCCAGCTTCTGGCTATTATAAATAAGGCTGCTATGAACAGCAGCTGGTGTGAGGCTATACCAGTGCCTAGTAAACACAGAAGTGGATGCTCACAGTCAGCTATTAGATGGAACACAGGGTTCCCAAGGGAGGAGCTAGAGAAAGTACCCAAAGAGCTGAAGGGGTCTCCACCCCTATAGGTGGAAGAACAATATGAACTAACTAGTACCCCCAGAGCTCATGTCTCTAGCTGCATATGTAGCAGAAGATGACCTAACTGGCCATTATTGGGAAGAGAGGCCCCTTGGTCATGCAAACTTTATATGCTCCAGTAAAGGGGAACGCCAGGGCCAAGATGTGGGAGTGGGTGGGTAGGGGAGCAGGGCGGGGGATGTAGGAGGGTTTAGGGGACTTTCGGGATAACATTTGAATGTTAATGAAGGAAATATCTAATAAAAAGTGGAAAAAAAGACTATAAATCTAGATCAATATAGATAGAGATAGGAGGGGTCTTTGGAACTTGGTGGCCTATCAGAGGTTTCAGCCTCAGAAGAAATAAAAGACCCTGTCTCAGAGGTACATGTATAGAGGAATGGAACAGGATACCTGATAACCTCTTCTGGCCTCCATGTTCAAGCACAAACATATTCTCCATACCCACAGGTGCCCACATACTTACACAGACACACATAAATAAATATAAATCTTTAAAAATTAATTATATAAGTGAAATAGGTAATGGACTATGATTATTGAGTGTGGCTCCCAATGACCTAGCTCAAAGCCATATTTGCTGCCTAAGTTCAAGATCTCATGCATATCTCTCCCAGTGCGTTTCTCATCTACTGAAGCAAAAATCTTTGTCAAATTCACTGCAGTAGTGTAAGCCATACTTGCCGTCTATATTGGACCCTTGTGCAATTGTAATCTTTACCTTCTGAATTAGCATTGGATGATTTAGAGCTTTTGAAAATCATTATCTAATTAATTTGTGCCAAATAATGCCAGTTGCCAAGGAAACAAGTCTTAATGGGATCTTTCCCACTTTCCACATTTAATTCTCTTTCAGAGTTATAGGCTTATGCATGACCTATTACCATTAATGATGCTTTAATGAACTTAGATGTAATACCTGACCATGTATCATTTATCTTTTGGTGCACTTAGGATTTATTTGAGGTTCATACACTGGAGGAAGTCCAATGCATACCAAAATATTACCATGGTTCATATATCAGAAAATATCACACAGGATCTATTCCATTAGAACCACATGGACATGCATATGGAAATCTGTGTGTAGACACTGACTGACTGGTGGCTAGATTTAGGATATCACCATCTACACGACTCTGGTGTCATTCCCCAGAATGAGCTTCTAGTCCCTTGCTACAAAGCTGGGTGATGATGATTTACAGGGGTAGCTTCTAGTCGATGATCTTCAGTGGAGGCATGTATAGCCTTGAATCTTGATTAAAGTAAGACTCCCCTGAAAAGCACCCTGTAGGATAGTGAAAAAAATCTTTCAGAATGTTGAGACAGTGAAGGAGAGTAACACACAAGGGTCACACATGTAATCGAGAGGGAATGGAAAAGGCCACTAAACACTTGCTCATCCAAATCTGTCTCCTTTAGTGTCTGTTCCGTTCTCTCTCTAGAAACCATCTGAAACTTATACAAAGACACAATGGCTTCTCTTCCTCTACCCTCGGCCTCTGTGTAAATTCTCTGTCAATAAGTGTTGCTCATTTGTTCCATATAGAGTTGTCATTTCCTCTTTATGGTGTTCCAATGCCAATGTAAAGAGTTCAAACATCCTTATAGGCTATTTAAGTACGATAATTCCAGTAAATTAGGAAGAGAGGCCCCTTTGTCTTGCAAACTTTATATGCCCTAGTGCAGGGGAACACCAGGGCCAAGAAGTGGCAGTGGGTGGGTTGGGGAGCAAGGTGGGGGGAGTGTATAGGGGACTTTCGGGATAGCATTTGAAATGTAAAGGAAGAAAATATCTAATAAAAAATTGAAAAAAAGAAAAAATAATTCCAATAAATTTTTCTTTTTAGCACAGCACTTGTGTATATTTTCTTCAGCAAAAGCATTTGTTGCTAAGCACTGACATTTTGTACTTGGCTATCGACACACCTATATTCCCCACTGGACTGATCATGAGATATGTAGACAAGGGCTAAGAAGGGCATTCAGGGCTGACAATTTCTTAGTGGTTGACATGTGACCCACAGTATTTTTCAGATATAGGTCTCCAATTAGTGTGTCCTAGGAATATATCTCTGTAGAGCAAGAAGCTGTCAGTCAAAATGTAGCCTATATTGAAAGGGAGTTGCTTTTTGGTCCTCATGAACTGAGGAAACTTCAGGACTAGTTGCTGGCCTTGTAATTTTGGCATGAGAGGGCAGGTGTTACTAGAAAAATATACAGATGTGGAAATCTCACTGAGCATCTAAGGAGCTGAGTTTGAAGAAACAATTTAGAGTTACTATCAACAGAGATTCTTTTGCATATGAAAAGGGGTTGGTGTCCCTGACATCTTGGCTATGTGGCAAACCATGGGTGTATGTCTGCAAGATGTGTCCATGGAAGGATCTGTGCCATGTTTGTGAAAATAATGCAAACTGCTTCTCTGACTGTCAGTCTGATGCTGTCCTAAGAACCACCTCTGACAACCTGTGGCCTTACTGAGGTGAATATTAAGTAGAGACTGGCTCAGGAGTCTTCTCTTCCTTGGGATTCTTCTTATGTGTTATTCACACTTGTCTCTCAGCAGACTGACGGATGGATAGGCAGACATAGCTTTCATAACATTCCAGTAATCATCTGTCCATTTCTACAGGTTCTGCAGATAAATGCTATTTTCATATTTCAAGAACCTTATTAAAATTGATAGGTATCAAATAAGTAGAAACAATGGTGGGCTAGAAATCAAAATACCCATGGTTCTGGTGCATGTGCCTGACAGTTCTGATCCCTCTTCTGACAAGTCCTGTGTACTGAGCTCAGTACAATTTTTTATAAGTGTCATTATTGTGTTTGTTAAATAATAACAATAGCCCCTTTTAGAGCTTCTTTTGTGTTGCAGAATATTTGATTACATAGTGAACCCCAAAATATTGTTATTTACTGAAAAAAAAAAAAGAAGCTTTTTGTTACTTGTAGTGTGGCCCAGCCCTTAGTACATAACTTTACCTCTCTGGCTAGAATACAGATATGCCCTTAGTACACACCTTTAATACCAGTGAAGGTAAAGGTACTTTGTAGAAGGAAGCATACAAGTTTGAAATTGATGTCTAATTGAGTGGCAGACAAAGTGACAAATAGAGAAAGATTTGTCAGGATAGAATATTCCCAACTCTTATGAGAAGAGAGAGGAAACGAAAGTTACTTAAGAGAGAAGTACAGAGAGAGAGAGACAGAGAGACAGAGAGAGACAGAGAGAGAGACAGAAAGAGTGTGTGTGTGTGTGTGTGTGTGTGAGAGAGAGAGAGAGAGAGTGAGTGAGAGAGAGAGAGAGTTTTATTGGGACAGTTGTACAGAGATGGGTTGCAGAGATAGAGGAGAAAGAGGAGAAGAAGAAGAAGAACATAAACAAGAACAAGAAGGAAAGGGAAAGGGAGAGGGAGAGTGGGAGGGAGAGGAAGAAGGAGAAGAAGAAAGAAGTCAGAAGATTAGAACATATTGCCAAAGTTAATATGAGACCAAGCAGAACAATTCAAAAGAAGCTGAGAGAAGCCAGATTGAATCAGTTAGCTTAGAGAGGAGTTTTGAGCCAGAACAGCTGAGTTAAACCAGCCAGCCAGAGCTCAGAAAGAACTAGAAAGGGTGAGCTTATTCTGAAACAAGTGTCAGAGACAGAAAACATTCTAGGCCTAGATTAGATTGTACGGAGGCTAGAAGCTTCTGGGACTAGGCCCAGGTTAGCAGATGGAGTCAGTAAGCCTCGGAAACAATAATTCCCAGAAGGAGTATAAAAGATACTTCTATACTTTAGTTTGCTATGTGACTCTGAAAATTATTATTTTCTTCATTTTAAAGATTGAAATAGCTTCTCCACGGGGGGCCATGTGTTCCATCCAGTAGATGACTGTGAGCATCCACTTCTGTATTTGCCTGGCACTGGCATAGCCCCACTCGAGACAGCTATATCAGGGTCCCTTCAGCAAACTCTTACTGTCCTATGCAGTAGTGTCTGAGTTTGGTGACTGATTATGGGATGAATCCCTGAGTGGGGTAGTCTCTGGATAGTCCATCCTTTCATCTTAGCTCTAAACTTTGTCTCTGTAACTCCTTTCATGGGTATTTTGTTCCCTATTCTAAGGAGGAATGGAGGAAGTATCCACACATTGGTCTTCCCTCTTCTTGATTTTCTTGTGTTTTGCAAATTGTATCTTGGGTATTCTAAGTTTCTGGGCTAATATCCACTTATCAGTGAGAGCATATTTAATGACTTCTTTTGTGATTGGGTTACCTCACTAAGGATGATATCCTCCAGATACATCCATTTGCCCAAGAATTTTCATAAATTCATTGTTTTTAATAGCAGCGTAGTGTTCCATTGTGTAAATGTATCACATTTTCTGTATGCGTTCCTCTGTTGAGGGACATTCGGGTTCTTTCCAGATTCTGGCTATTATAAATACGTCTTCTATGAACATAGTGGACCATGTGTCCTTATTACCAGTTGGAACATCTTCTGGGAATATGCCCAGGAGAGGTATTGCTGGATCTAGTGGTAGTACTATGTCCAAAAACATCCAAGGAGCTTAAGGGGTCTGCAACCCTATAAGAGGGAAAATAATATGAACTAACCAGTACCCCCAGAGCTCGTGTCTCTAGCTGCATATGTAGCAGAAGAGGGCCTAGTTAGCCATCACTGGGAAAAGAGGCCCCTTCGTATTGGAAACTTTATATGCCCCACTACAGGGGAATGCCAGTGCCAAGAAGTGGGAGTGAGTGGGCAGGGGAGCAGGGCAGGGGGAGTGTATAGGGGACTGTCGGGATAGCATTTGAAATGTAAATAAAGAAAATATCTAATAAAAAATAAAAATGGGAATAATAATATGTTCCTCTAGGGACATTTGTGAGAATTAAAGAAGACACCTCTATTTGAGGTGTTTATAGTAGGTTCTGGCATAAGGACAATTCACTCTGTCTGTAATGTACTCACAGATGTTGATGGATTGTGATTTATAGTGAGTTATTATGTGAAAATAATGTGGTGGTAGCAACCACACAGACTAGTTGTACTGTGGAATATTTTGGTTGTATCTTCCTGGTGAAGTATTTGGAGAAAAAAGTTAGGTCTTTGTTCAAAAGCTAGAAGAAGCTGAGGAGGAGGGCGGCCCCATGGAAAGATGAGCAGTCTCAACTGAACTGGACCACGAGATCTCTCAGGCACTGAGCCACGAACCAGGCAGCATACACCAGCTGATATGAGGCTGTTGGTAGCCACATCACGCCTGCAATGCCTGCAGTCGCCATTACAAGATGGCACCCATATCCGCTTGCCCGTTGGTCGTTAACAGGTTCTGCACCTGCTCTTGGGAAATTCCCGGTTGCATAACCCATGAGGTAATCTGGCCTGATCCAGCCACTGCCAATGAGTGATTGCCACGTCCTAGGCGGTAGCCGAACCCTATATAAGCACGGGCCCTGTGCGGCTCGGGGTCCTTCCATTCTTCCCCTTGTAAGCTGATGGTCTCACTCTCAAGACGCATTAAAGCTTTGCTGCAGAAGGATCCGTTGTGTGCCGTGTCGTTCCTGCTGGCGGGAGGTAGCACGGGACATGAGGCCCCTGACATCTATACAGCAGAGGACTGCCTGGTCTGGCCTCAGTGAGATGTACTTAACCATCGAGGCACTGGAGGTCCCAGAGAGTGGGGAGATCTGGTGAGGTGGGGGTGGAGGGGTGGGGACATTCTCTTGAAGACTGGCAGAGGAGGTATAGGATGAGGAGTGGTCAAGAGGCAAACCAGGAGGGGGATGGAGACTGGACTCTACAAAAGGATTAAAGAATAAAAATAAATAAATATATAAATAAAAATTTAATAATGCATTTACTACTACTACTACTACTACTAAGTTGTGAAAAAAGTTAATTTTGACGAATATATGTAGAATATTGATGATATTTCTATCAACCTACACACACACACACACACACACACACACACACACACACATACACACACAGAGAGCTGGAGAGAAAAAGATCATTGAAGCTGTTTGATCTCTCATGGCTTTTATATTAGCTCATGTAGAAAAATTTTCACCCTATTCTGCGATTTCTCTAGAGTGGACCATGAGGAAATAATTAGTTATGTGTGCTTGTTCTCCACTTACCAAGAATTAGAAGTCTTTTCCTTAATCACTTTTTAATTTAATTAAGAATCTAGGGTTTTAAGATGTTAATTTCCTTTTCTCTCTTGATTGCATTAAGATTTTTTCAAGTAAAACTGTGTTGTACTTAAACAGTTTTAATATCATATATGAATTATATATATTTATAACATACTGTGTTTCCTTTTTTACATTTTTATTAGATATTTTCTTCATTTACATTTCAAGCGTTATCTCATAAGTCCCCTATACCCTCTCCCCACGCTGCTCCCCTACCCACCCACTCCCACTACTTGGCCCTGGAATTCCCCTGTACTGGGGCATATAAACATTGCTAGACCAAGGGACTTTCTTCCCAATAATGTCCAACTAGGCCATCTTCTAATACATATGCAGCTAGAGACATGAGCTCTGGGGATTCTGATTAGTTCATATTGTTGTTCCATCTATAGGGCTGCAGACCCCTACAGCTCTTGGGTACTCTCTCTAGCTCCTACATTGGGGACCCTGTGTTCTGCCCTATAGATGATTGTGATCATCCACTTCTGTATTTGTCAGGGACTGTCAAAGCCTCACAGGAGACAACTATATCAGGGTCCTTTCAGCAATATCCTGCTGGTGTATGCAGTAGTGTCTGCATTTGGTGGCTGATTATGGGATGGACTACACGGGTGGGACATTCTCTGTATGGTCCATCCTTTCATTTTAGCTCCAAACTTTGTCTCTGCACCTCCTTCCATGTATAGTTTAATCTCTATTCTAGGGAGGAATGAAGTATCCACGCGTTGGACTTTCTTAATTTTGTTGTGTTTTGGAAATTGTATCTTGGGTATTCTAGGTTTCTGGGCTAATATCCACTTATCAGTGAGTGCATATCAAGTGACTTCTTTTGTGATTGGGTTACCACACTCAGGATGATATCCTCCAGATACATCCATTTGCCCAAGAATTTCATAAATTCATTGTTTTTAATAGCTGAGTAGTACTCCATTATGTAAATGTACCACATTTTCTGTATCCATTCCTCTGTTGAGGGACATCTGGGTTCTTTCCAGCTTCTGGCTATTATAAATAAGTCTGCTATGAATATAGTGGAACATGTGTCCTTGTTACCAGTTGGAACATCTTCTGGGTATATGCCCAGTAGAGGTATTGCTGGATCTTTTGGTAGTACTATGTCCAGTTTTCTGAGAAACCACCAGACTGATTTCCAGAGTACCAGCTTGCAATCCCACCAGCAATGAAGGAGTATTCCTCTTTCTCCACATCCTCGCCAGCATCTGCTGTCACCTGAATTTTTGATCTTAGCCATTCTGACTGATATAAGGTGGAATCTCAGGGTTATTTTGATTTGCATTTCCCTGATGATTAAGGATTTTGAACATTTTTTCAAGTGCTTCTCAGCCCTTTGGCATTCTTCAGTTGAGAATCCTTTGTTTAGCTCTGCACCCCATTTTTAATGGGGTTATTTGAATTTCTGGAGTTCAGCTTCTTGAGCTCTTTTTAAATATTGGATATTAACCTCCTATCAGATTTAGGATTGGTAAAAATTCTTTCCCAATCTGTTGGTGGCCTTTTTGTCTTATTGACAGTGTCTTTTGCTTTACAGAACCTTTGCAATTTTATAAGGTCCCATTTGTCGATTTGTGATCTTACTGCACAGGCCATTGGTGTTCTGTTTAGTAATTTTACCCCTGTGCCCATATCTTCAAGGGTTTTCCCCACTTTCTCCCCTAGGAATTTCAGTGTCTCTGGTTTTATGTGGATGTCTTTGATCCACTTAGACTTGAGCTTTGTACAAGGAGATAGGAATGGATCAATTCACATTCTTCTTCATGTTGACCGCCAGTTGTGCCAGCACCATATATTGAAAATGCTGTCTTTTTTCCACTGGATAGCTTTAGCTCCCTTGTTGAAGATAAGGTGACCAAAGGTGTGTGGGTTCATTTCTGGGTCTTCAATTATATTCCATTGGTCTACCTGTCTGTTGTTATACCAGTACCATGCAGGTTTTTTTTTTTTTTTTTTTTTTTATCACAATTGCTCTGTAGTACAGCTTGAGGTCAGTCATGGTGATTCCACCAGAGGTTCTTTCATTGTTGAGGATAGTATTTGCTATCCTAGGGTTTTTTTATTATTCCAGATGAATTTGCAAATTGCCCTTTCTATCTCAGTGAAGAATTGAGTTGGAATTTTGATGGGGATTGCATTGAATCTATAGATTGCTTTCGGCAAGATAGCCATTTTGACTATACTAATCCTGCTAATCCATGAGCATGGGAGATCTTTCCATCTTCTGAGATCTTCAATTTCTTTCTTCAGAGACTTGAAGTTCTTATCATACAGATCTTTCACTTCCTTAGTTAAAGTCACATCAAGGTATTTTTATATTATTTGTGACTATTGTGAAGGGTGTTGTTTCCCTAATTTCTTTCTCAGCCTTTTTATCCTTTGTGTAGAGAAAGGCCACTTACATGTTTGAGTTAAATTTAAATCCAGTTATTTCACTGAAGTTGTTTATCAGGTTTAGGAGTTCTCTGGTGGAATTTTGGGGTCACTCAAGTATACTATCATATTATCTGCAAATGGTGATATTTTGACTTCTTCCTTTCCAGGTTGTATTCCTTTCATCTCCTTTTGTTGTCAAATTGCTCTGGCTAGGACTTAAAGTATTATTTTGAAAAGGTAGAGAGAAAGTGGCCATACTTGTCTAGTCCCTGATTTTAGTTGGATTGCTTCAAGTTTCTCTCCATTTAGTTTGATATTGGCAACTGGTTTGCTGTAGATTGCTTTTATTATGTTTAGGTTTGGGCCTTGAATTCCTGCTCTTTCCAAGACTATTATCATGAATGGGTGTTGGATTTTGTCAAATGCATTCTCAGCAACTAACAAGATGATCATGTGGTTTTTGTCTTTGAGTTTGTTTCTATAGTGTATCACATTGATGGATTTCCATATATTAAACCTTCCCTGCATCCCTGGGATGAATCCTACCTGATCATGAGTGATGATCATTTTGATGTGTTCTTAGATTCTGTTAGCAAGGATTTTATTGAGTATTTTTGCATCGATATTCATGAGGGAAATTGGTCTGAAGTTCTCTTTCTTTGTTGGGTCTTTGTGTGGTTTAGGTATCAGAGTAATTGTGGCTTCGTTGAATGAATTGGGTAGAGTACCTTCTGTTTCTATTTTGTGAAATAGTTTGAGAAAAATTGGAATTAGGTATTCTTATGTTTTATTTTTATTATTTTTATTTTTCAATTTTTATTAGATATTTTCTTCATTTACATTTCAAATGCTGTCCTGAAAGTCCCTATATACTCACCTCCTGCCCTATTCCCCTACCCACCTAGTCCCACTTCTTGGCTCTGGCATTCCCCTGTAGTAGGTCATATAAAGTTTATAAGACCAAGAGACCTCTCTTTCCAATGATGGCCAGCTAGGCCATCTTCTGCTATATACATAGCTAGAGACATGAGCTCTGGGGCTACTAGTTAGTTCATATTATTGTTCCACCTATTGGGTTGCAGACTCCTTCCTCTCCTGAGGTAATTTTTCTAGCTCCTCCATTGTGCGGCCTTGTGTTCCATCCAATAGATGACTGTGAGCATTCACTTCTGTATTTGCCAGGCACTGTCATAGCCTCACAAAAGACAGCTATATCAGGGTCCTTTCTGTAAAATCATGCTGGCATATGCTATAGTGTCTGCATTTGGTGCCTAATTATGGGATGGATCCCTGGGTGGGGCAGTCTCTGGATGGTCCATCCTTTTATCTCAGCTCATCTCCTTGTACAAAGCTCAAGTCTAAGTCGATCAAAGAACTCCACATAAAACTGGAGACACTGAAATTTATAGAGGACAAAGTGGGGAAAAGCCTCGAAGATATGGGCACAGGGGAAATATTCCTGAACAGAACTGCAACGGTTTGTCCTGTAAGATCAAAAATCCACAAATGGGACCTCATAAAATTCCAAAGCTTCTGTTAGGCAAAAGATACTGTCAATAAAACAAAAAGCCCACCAACAGAGTGGGAAAGGATTTTTACTGATCCTAAATCTGATGGGGGACTAATGTCCACACCTTGTTTGAAACCATTTGTTTTTAAGAGTTCCCTTTCATCACAGAGTTTTTTCAGAATTCATATGCTAAAATGTTATCTTCATATGCCACAATGGTACTTCATAAATGCATAGAGGCAATTTTATCTATGTAAAGAAATTTGCTGCTGGGCACGTTTTCCTGAAGCATAGGTCATGGTATTATATCTATGGAAAGTGCTGGACAAAACACAAATTCTTCCAAGGTTTTTATCTTCAATGCCAAGACTGAATGATTGGGTGGCAGGTGTGTGGTCACTAGGAAGGTGAAAGAAGGCATGAACATCAGTTGAATCCATGGTACAGTGGGACTGGCAAGCATATAACCCTGAGAGCATGCCTGAAATAGTCTAGGAGAGCACTCTCCACCCTGTCAGCTCTCAATATCCCACAATCTCTGCATTCTCACTGCAGTTCCTTGGTTTCCACATGTTCTTCTTGTCCTCTGTGTCTAGCTGGATTTTAGAGTTAAGTTTATGATTATGAGTTAAAAAGTAAATTAGTAAAAATTGTAATCATATATAAAAGTAATGACCATTCTTTATAATCTTATATTTAACAAGGGCAAAGAAATCTAAAAAAATATAGTGTATAACATAATTAATATTTTAAAGTTAAAAGCCCAGATTGTCATATTAGTGAAATATTTATGTTTATTACATAGAAGTATTAGCAACTTAAAAATATAACTTTCATAAATTATCATAAAATATAAGAATGATAAATTCAGATATGTAGTATTAATAAATAAGAAAAAAGTGATTTTGTGTAACATTAGTAATCTTTAAGAAGGATCTTATGATGAATTGGTTGTTATAATGTAGACTATAAGGTGTAAAATATATTTAGTGATATGAGTTAAACACATTTATAAGACTGTTTAATATACAGATTCAAAATATTGTGTGTATGTGCATGTTTGTGTATGTGTACATGTATAAATGTGTACATATCTATGTGCATAATAATTTGGAGGCCAGAAGTCAACCTTAGGTGTCATCTCTTAGTTTCTGTTTCCCTTGATTTTGGGGACAGAATCTTTCATTGTACTGAGCTCCCCAAGTAAACTAAGCTAGCAGGTAACTTAGTCTCAGCAGGCCTCCTATCTCTATCTCTATCTCTATCTCTATCTCTATCTCTATCTCTATCTCTATCTCTATCTCTATCTCTATCTCTTCAGTAGAAAAATTACAAGCATACTCCACCAATCTGGCAGCGGGTATTGAATTCAGGTTCTCCTGCTTTGCTAGGTAAACCCTTTCCCAACTAAATTATCTTTCCAGACTAACAAGATTTGTTGATTGAAATTTTGTAATATTGCTAGATCCTCAACCATGGAAAAACTTTTAGTTCTGGGAAATATGGAATGTGACAAAATATTCCTGTGTCATTTAAAGTAATAAAGTATACCCATCTCATTTGGAGAAAAAGGTCAACTGATAGAGATGTATTATGTCTTCAATAATGACTGAGTATGTTAGGCACGCATCTCTCTGACCTAATATTTAGTTTTCAAACTCCTTGCTTTGACTTGAGTACTGTATACAATATTGACTAGTATACTTCTTTCTCTTACATATGGGTATTGTATTAGTTATGGTTCTCTAGAGGAACAGAACTAATATAGTGAATATATGTAAGTATATTCTTATATATGGACATACATATACATATACATATACATATGCATACACATGGAGAGAGGGGGTGTGTTATTAGAGTGCCTTTCAGGCTGTGGTTTAGTTATTCTGACACTGGATATATATATATATATATATATATATTATATATATATATATAATAGATACAGATATAATAGATATAGATATAATAGATATAGATATAGAATGTACAAGAATCAGCTGTTTTTCAGTCCAGAAGACTTGATGTCTCAACTGGTCTTCAGTACCTGCTGAATCCCAAAGAAGTACTCTGTAATGACAGTGAGTGAATGAGCTTGCCCATGAGAACAAGGACAAGCAGGTAAAGAGCATGCTTCCCTTTTCCATGTCTTTATATGGGCTGCCAGCAGAAGGTGTGGCCCAGATTAGGGTGTATCTTCCAACGTCAAAAAGATTCATATTTAGGGTGGGTCTTCCCACTTCAAATGTGTTAATTAAAAAAAAAAAACCCTCACAGGAGTACCCAGCCACTTGGTCTAAGTTAAATTTAGATATAGTCAAGTTGACAACTAAGAATGGCCATCTCTGGAACATGTTCTACAGATTGCATTGTGGCTTTGTGGTGGAAGAGAAGCAAGAGATGAAAATGAATGTAGCATGGCTTTTCGTTGCATCATACTTTATATTTCCAAAAAGGATGTTAAGCAAATTTGCAGGAAAGATGTGAGTTTTTGGAGGTAGAGAGGTGTCTATCTTATAATAGTCATGCAGATTCTCTGTTTTACTATCTGCAAAGTGTTGGTCATAAGAACTATTTTTCAGATTTTTAAAAATAAAAATTATACGGTGAGAGAGGCATCTTGGGTCCCAGGTCGCTCAGAGTCCAGTCTGCGCAGGTCAGCTTGTAGGAGTAGATGGAAAAGAAGATTTTCAACTTAAAGTGCCAGCAAATATCTTCAACAAAATAATAGAAGAAAACATCCCAAAACTAAAGAAAGAGATGCTCATGAACATACAAGAATCCTACAGAACTCCAAATAGATTGGACTAGAAAAGAAATTCCTCCAGCCACATAATAATCAGAACAACAAATGCTCTAAACAAAGATAGAATCTTAAAAGCAGTAAGGGAAAAAGGTCAAGTAACATATAAAGGCAGGCCTATTAGAATTACACCAGACTTCTCACCTGAGACTATGAAAGCCAGAAAATCCTGGACAGATGTTATACAGACCCTAAGAGAACACAAATGCCAACCCAGGTTACTATATCCAGAAAAACTCTCAATTACCATAGATGGAGAAATCAAAGTATTCCATGATAAAACCAAATTCACACAATATCTTTCCACGAATCCAGCCCTTCAAAGGGCACAGGGAAACCACCAAAACAAGGACGGAAACTACACCCTAGAAAAAACTAAGAAGTAATCCTTCAGCAATTCTAAAAGAAGACAGCCCCAAGAACAGAATCCCAACTTTAACACCAAAAATAACAGGAAGCAACAACTACTTTTCTTTAATTTCTCTTAACATCAATGGAATCAATTCCCCAATAAAAAAGACATGGACTAACAGACTGGCTACACAAACTGGACCTAACATTTTGCTGCTTACAGGAAATGCACCTTAGGGAAAAAGACAGACACTACCTTAGGGTGAAAGGCTGGAAAATAATTTTCCAAGCAAATGGTCCGAAGAAAAAAGCTGGAGTAGCCATTCTAATATCGGATAAAATAGACTTTCAAGCCAAAGTTATAAAAAAACACAAGGAGGGGCACTTCATACACATCAAAGGTAAAATCAACCAAAATGAACTCTCAATTCTGAATATCTATGCTCCGCATACAAGGGCAGCCACATTCATTAAAGAAACTGTAGTAAAGCTCAAAGCACACATTGCACCTCACACAATAATAGTGGGAGACTTCAACTCCCCACTCTCACCAATGGACAGATCCTGGAAACAGAAACTAAACAGAGACACATGGACACTAACAGAAGTCATGAAACAAATGGATTTAAAAGATATCTACAGAATATTTCATCCTAAAACAAAAGGATATACCTTTTTCTCAGTGCCACATGGTAACTCTTCCAAAATTGACCATATAATTGGTCACAAAACAGGCCTCCACAGATACAAAAATCTTGATATTATCCCATGCATCCTATCTGACCACCATGGACTAAGGCTGAACCTCAATAACAACATAAATAATAGAAAGCGAACATTCTCATGGAAACTGAACAATACTCTACTCAATGCTTCCTTGGTCAAGGATGAAATAAAGAAAGAAATTAAAGACTTTCTAGAGTTTAATGAAAACAAAGCCACAACATACCCAAACTTATGGGACAAAATGAAGGCAGTCCTAAGAGGAAAACTCATTTCCCTGAGTGCCTCCAAAAAGAAACTAGAGAGAGCATACACTAGTAGCCTGACAGCACACCTAGAAGCTCTAGAACTAAAGGAAGCAAATTCACCCAAAAGGCAGGAAATAATCAAACTCAGGACCCAAATCAACCAAGTAGAAACAAAAAGAACTATTCAAAGAATCAACCAAACCAGGAGCTGGTTCTTTGAGAAAACCAACAAGATAGATAAGCCCTTAGCCAGACTCACTAGAGGGCACAGGGACAGTATCTTAATTAACAAAATCAGAAATGAAAAAGGAGACTAACAATAGAACCTGAGGTAATTCAAAACATCATCAGATCCTACTACAAAAGGCTATACTCAACAAAGCTAGAAAACCTGGATGAAAGGAAAATTTCCTAGACAGATACCAGGTACCAAAGTTAAGCCAGGGTCAGATTAATGATCTAAACAGACCCATTTCCCCTAAAGAAATAGAAGCAGTCATCAATATTCTCCCAACCAAAAAAAGCCCAGGACTAGATGGGTTTAGTGCAGAATTCATTCAGACTTTCAAAGAAGACCTAATTCCAACTCTCCTCAAACTATTCCACAAAATAGAGACAGAAGGTACTCTACCCAATTCATTCTATGAAGCCACAATTACTCTGATACCTAAACCACACAAAGATCCAACAAAGAAAGAGAACTTTAGACCAATATCCCTTATCAATATTGATGCAAAAATACTCAATATAATCCTTGCAAACTGAATCCAAGAAAACAACAAAACGATCATCCATCATGACCAAGTAGGCTTCATCCCAGTGATGCTGGGTTGGTTTAATGTATGGAAATCCATCAATGTAATCCACTATATAAACAAAATCAAAGACAAAAATCACATGATCATCTCATTAGATGCTGAGAAAGCATTTGACAAAATCCAACACCATTTCATGGTAAAAGTCTTGGAAATATCAGGAATTCAAGGCCCAAACCTAAGCATAATAAAAGCAATCTACAGCAAACCAGTAGGTAACATTAAAGTAAATGGAGAGAAGCTGGAAACAATCCCACTAAAATCAGGGACTAGACAAGGCTGCCCACTTTCTCCCTAACTATTCAATATAGTACTTGAAGTTCTCCCTAACTATTCAATATAGTACTTGAGCAATTCGACAACAAAAGGAGATCAAGGGGATACAAATTGGAAAGGAAGAAGTTAAAATATCACTGTTTGCAGATGATATGATAGTATATATTAGGGACCCCAAAATTCTACCAGAGAACTCTTAAACCTGATAAACAGCTTCAGTGCAGTAGCTGGATATAAAATTTACTCAAACAAACCAATGGCCTTTCTCTACACAAAGGATAAAAGGGCTGAGAAAGAAATTAGGGAAACAACACCCATCACAATAGTCACAAATAATGTAAAATTCCTTGGTGTGACTCTAACTAAGGAAGTGAAAGATGTGTATGACAAGAACTTCAAGTCCCTGAAGAATGAAATTGAAGAAGATCTCAGAAGTTGGAAAGATCTCCCATGACAAGGGAGCTAAAATCATCCAGTAGAAAAAGGACAGCATTTTCAACAAATGGTGCTCTCACAAATAGCTGTTATCATGCAGAAGAATGATAATTGATCCATTCTTATCTCAATGTACAAAGCTTAAGTCTAAGTGGATCAAAGGCCTCCACATAAAACCAGAGACACTGAAATTTATAGAGGAGAAAGTGGGGAAAACCCTCGAAGATATAGGCACAGGGGAAAAATTCCTAAACAACAGCAATGGCCTGTGCAGTAAGATCAAAAATAGACAAATGGGACCTTATAAAATTGCAAAGCTTCTGTAAGGCAAAAGACACTGTCAGCAAGACAAAAAGGCCACCACCAGATTGGGAAAGTATTTTTACCAATCCTAAATCTGATAGGGGACTAATAATCAACATCTACAAAGAGCTAAAGAATCTGGACTCCAGAAAAACGAATAACCCCATTTAAAAATGGGGTGCAGAGCTAAACAAAGAATTCTCAATTGAAAAATTCCGAATGGCTGAGAAACACCTGAAAAAAATGTTCAACATCGTTAATTATCAGGAAAATGCAAATCAAAACAACACTGAGATTCCACCTCACACAAGTCAGAATGGCTAAGATCAAAAATTCAGGTGCAGATGCTGGTGAGGATGTCAAGAAAGAGGAACAGTCCTCCATTGCTGGTGGGATTGCATGCTTGTACAACCACTCTGGAAGTCAGTCTGGCATTTTCTCAGAAAATTAGACATAGTACTACCAGAGAATCCAGCAATACTTCTCCTGGGCATATACCAAGAAGATGTTCCAACTGGTAAAAAGGACACATGCTCCACTATGTTCATAGCAGCCTTATTGATAATAGCCAGAAGCCAGAAATAACCCAGATGTCCCTCAACAGAGGAATGCATACATAAAATGTGGTACATTTACACAATGGAGTACTATTCTGCTATTAAAAAATGAATTTGGCAGGGCGCAAGGCCTGGGGGCCGTGCACCCACCCAGGTTTCCAGCTCTCCCAGCGATCCGGACCACCGGTAAGAGGAACACACATCTGCTCCACTCCAAACTCGTGGGACTTGAGTCTGCAGAGGGAGATAGACAGGCGGAGGGCGGAGAGCAGCCTCCTTCCCTTCCGGCCCAGACCGCTCCAGCGCAGGGCGCAAGGCCTGGGTGCCGTGCACCCACCCAGGTTTCCAGCTCTCCCAGCGATCTCCGGACCACTGCGATCTCCGGACCACTGTCCAAACTCGTGGGACCTGAGTCTGCAGCGGGAGATAGACAGGTGGAGGGCGGAGAGCAGACCCCTTCCCTTCCGGCCCACACCACTCAGCTCCAGAGCAGGGCGCAAGGCCGGGGTACCACGCACCCACCTAGGTTTCCAGCTCTCCCAGCGATCTCCGGACCACTGCGCAGGGCACAAGGCCTGGGTACCGTGCACCCACCCAGGTTTCCAGCAAGACTCTCCTAACAATCTAAGGACCACTGGTGAGCAGCTGAA
>LR749498.1:3254129-3290336 GCA_902729485.2 Mus minutoides | reverse complement strand
TACATGTTATGTGAGTTCTTTTGTGAATGGGTTACTTCACTCAGGATGATGGCCTCCAGATCCATCCATTTGCCTAGGAATTTCATATATTTATTGTTTTTAATAGCTGAGTAGTATTCCATTGTGTAAATATACCAAATTTTTTGTATCCATTCCTCTGTTGAGGGACATCTGGGTTCTTTCCAGTTTCTGGCTATTAAGCCCACACCCACGGTGACACACATATTCCAAGAAGGCCACACCTCCAAATGGAGTCACTCCCTGGTCCAAGAATATACAAACCATCACAATGTTCCAACTGGCAATAAGAACACATGCTCCACTATGTTCAAAGCAGCCTTATTCATAATAGCCCAAAGCTGGAAAAAATCCAGATGTCTCTCAACAGAGGAATGGATACAGAAAATGTGGTACATTTACACAATGGAGTACTACTCAGCTATTAAAAACAATGAATTTATGAGTTCTTAGACAAATGGATGTATCTGGAGGAAATCATCCTGAGTGAGGTAACCCAATCACAAAACAAGTCACTAGATATGCACTCACTGATAAGTGGATATTAGCCCAGAAACTTAGAATACCCAAGATACAATTTGCAAAACACATGAAACTCAAGAAGAAGGAAGACCAAAATGTGAATATTTCATCCCTCCTTTGAATGGGGGAACAAAATACCCATGTATGGATTTACAGAGACAATGTTTGGAGCTGAGATGGATGGAAGGACCATCTAGAGACTGCCCCATCCAAGGATCCATACTATAATTAGCAAATGCATACACTATTGCATATTCCAGCAAGATTTTTTTGATATGACCCTGATATAGCTGTCTCTTGTGATGCTATGCCAGTGCCTGGCAAATACAGAAGTAGATGCTTACAGTCATCTATTGGATGGAACACAGGGCACCCAATGGAGGAGCTAGAGAAAGTACTCAAGGGACTGAAGGGGTCTGTAACCCTATAGGAGGAACAGCAATATGAACTAACCACACACCTGAGCTCGTGTCTCTAGCTGCATATGTAGCAGAAGATGGCCTTGTTGGCCATCATTGGGAGGAGAGGCCCTTGGTCTTGCAAAGATTATATGCCCCAATACAGGGAAATGCCAGGGCCAGGAAGCAGGGGTGAGTGGGTTGGGGAGCAGGGCTGCGGGGAGGGTATAGGGGACTTTTGGGATGGCATTTGAATTGTAAATGAAGAAAATATATATAATAAATCAAAAAAGTAAAGCACCAGACATTAAGGAGAATATATCCCCCACTGAGGCTTTGTCACTAGTCTTTGTCCCTTCGAAGCAACAGAGTGACAACAGAAGGGATCCCAAGCCAGGGTGACTGAGGTGGGCACTAAGATCAAGCCATCTCTGGAGGAATGAAGAGCTAAACCAGTCTGTGTACCATGGATGGTATAAGGATATAATGCTATCCTCCAAAAGCTTCTTAAGCCACAGTATCTGCAGTGGCCTTTTCCCTCTGAAGGATGCCAACAGGCATCCTGTTGAAATGTGAATCTCTGGGCTTCCCAGTCTCAAGTTTATACCAAAGGGCTCAAAGGCAGGAGCATTGATGCCCCCCCCTTGCTCCCCATCCCTTCCCTGCCTCCTGCCTGGGCATCTGATTTCCTTGCTTTAGTCTCCTGCTGCGAAATAGCCACATATTATCTTTAGAAGATGAAAAAAGAGACCTCCACTTCTTCTACCTTTAGAGCCTCTGACATGTTGTTGTTGTTGTTGTTGTTGTTGTTGTTGTTGTCATTCTGTCTGTATATCTGTGGCATTAGTAAATCTAATAAACTTCTTACCCTCAATGACCTATTTCAGTGCCACCTTGGGCCTATATTTGAGAGTTTGGGGGGCACTGTGAACTGAATGGAAGTCCAGGTGCTGATTCTACAAGGCTCTGGTTGTCCTTGTCCTGTTCAGTGATGCCATCTTTGCTATTTTGGGTTTGAGACATTGGGACCTACTGATGTAGTTGTTGGTGATTTGGGGTCTCTCATTGAGACCACATGAAAACACATAGTTGTGCCTTGGAGTGCTTCTAGGTGCTCATTGTTATTTAGTTTGATGTTGAGCTTAGGAAGTTTCTTCCTTCTTAATTTTCTTCAAACTTGAGACAGTGTCTCACATATCCTAGACTGGTTCCAAATTCAATATGTATAGTCAAAGGGGACTTTGAACACTTGATCATCTAGCCAAAGGACTACCCTCAGGGGGGAAGACCCACCTTTAGCTATGTTTAAGATGTGGGAACAATAATTTTCCCTTTAATCAGGTAATGTATTGTTCATTACCAGAATTCCTGCCTCATAGCAAACTCTCTATGAGCCATCATGAAGTACTCTCGAATCCTGGGTGTCAAAGGCATAGCTATTTTTCTTACTGTGTGTTTTTCAGGTGTTGGTCAGAACCTGTGTATTCTGTTTCTGGTACTCTGGTGTCCCTTCCTTTTTCTGCCACATGGCTGAGCTCTATGCATAATGGTATGGCTCTCTTTCTGCCTCTTAATCTCCCATCTAAAATGAACTCTTATATAAAACTCACCCTCACCATGGGTTTCAATCTTCAATTTCCAAGATAAGACTCAGAGACCACTGGCTCAGAGAGGTTTTGGTTGCCATCAACTTTTTAGGGCCCCAACTCACAAAAATAGTCAAAATTCTCAAAGGCATGCCAATATTCCTGCATCATCTTAATTGATCCCAACTCTTGAGGTACCTGATTAATAAGGACAACCTAAAGTAACTATAGTTTTTGAAAACTAACTATAGTTAGGTTTCTTCTAAACCTAAAGTAACTATCGTTAATGAAAAGATCTTCAAATCCTTTAATCACTGCAAAGGAGGGTCACTTACTTGACTTCCTTCATCACAAGCAGCTAAAGTCCTAAGACTTCTCCATTATGGTACTCCACATTAGCATAAGTATGTGTGTACATATCAGCAGGCAGGACACTTCCCAGGGACCTCAGATCACAGCTCAGCAAGGTTTTCATGAAGGTAACACTCTCCACAGAATAGGCTCTTCAGTTTTTCATCAGCATAGAAATCTGATGGAACAGAACCATAAATTTATTTTTCAAAGGCATGCACACACGCAGAAGTAGCAGGAGCGTTAGTTGTTCAGAGAAACAAAGAGGACAAAATAATTAATTCTCTATCTGAGGAAGAAGCTGTGACTCTTACTATCTAGCCATTCCTCAGTAGTTTTTTTAGCAAGAGAAAAACGAATTCTGATCTTAATGCTTTTACCCTGAAGAATTTTGTTCTTAGCATAGAGCTGTTTGTGGCTCTTTCCCTTTCTCTTTACATTAAAATTGCACCAGGTACTCATAGAGCCTGGTATTAACCCAACAAAATTGGATGCTTTCTTTGCAATTAAATTTAGGGCATAGAGAGGCCTCTGTGGACCTTTCATACAGAGTGGGCCCTGGAGTGTTTAGAAGACCCAAGTTCGAACATATACCCTAGAGTGTAATAGATTCTTACTGTTAAATAATCAGAGTCCTGGATGAATTAAAGGATAGGGGGTCACCCTAGTAAAAATCACTGTGTTTTGAGAACCCACCAGGTAGCTGTCACTGAACTAACAATGTAAAAAACAGAGAAACAAAAACAAAGTGAATACCAACCAGTAGGAGCAGAGGCACTGCTAAACAACACAGTGAGAGGCCTATGTAGCATGTCCTACCAATTCACTGAAAATGACTTATATCCCCATTGTGGAAAATCAGGCAGTGACTCACATACAAAATTTCACCTGTCATAACTTTTTATCTCCTGGGCTGTAACTCTGACAGATGAAATAGTTCTGCTCTGAAACGGTGAGGATGAGGAATTACATAGTACATGTTTTGCTTCCTTGAGACTCTTCAGTACTTCCATGAGGCCTCACCCCTCCTGGCTTCCTTGAGGTAGCCTGATTTTATTACCTAGGAGCTAGATGCCCTGGGAAGAAGAGCCTCTGATCTTATGAGCTCATCTAGGAGGTTTGTGCATCATGTCTAAAATTATCTGAAGGTTGACAATTTCATAATAAGCTGGCTGATAATTTTGTTATGAAAAACTTGTACAAGACTTTAACATCACTTCTTTACTGTCTCACATTTTAACTCTGCTCCCAGTCCATCACTGACCAG
The DNA here is from genome assembly GCA_902729485.2 of Mus minutoides. Classification (NCBI taxonomy): domain Eukaryota; kingdom Metazoa; phylum Chordata; class Mammalia; order Rodentia; family Muridae; genus Mus; species Mus minutoides. Next base: position 3,286,194 of record LR749498.1, on the reverse strand, counting down.
TTAGCTAGCATGGCCTTTGCATTGTGGGTGCCAATGCTGGCTCTGAGGACAGGTGGCACATCTGATTCCAGGTATACTTTTTTGCTATGCAACCATGGTCAAGTTACTCAATGACTCTGAATGCAAGTGTTTCCTTAAATCAATATGAGTAGGACTAGTTCCAACCTTAAAGACTGTGATGAAAATTTAAAAATGTTAAATGATGTTAGATACTATTGAGAGCGCCTAACATCATTCACGTGGAGCAAAGGCTATCCACCTAAGGAATAAAAGCTGTGCAAGATTAAATAGTGAATACTGACTTAGGCTGATATTGGAACAGGGAGAACAGATGCAGTGGAAGTTGTCAAGAAGAAACATTTCTTTCCAGATCATATGGCAGCTAAAAATTCCACTAAGAAGAACTGTGGTGGAGTACTTGCCTAGCATGCACGAAACTTTAGGTTAGATTCTTATGAATGAAAGAATAAAACAAAGGGGAGGGTGGGAGGGAAAGGAGGAAGTGTTGGAGGAAGTCCTCACAGATCACCTCTATAGATTTCTTACTTGTGGCTCTCCAAGATCCATTTGGTTCATCTCCAGTATAGCTGGGTATCCAATCACGACATCACCTTCACTCTTAGTTAGGCTCTTTGTGTCTTAATACAGCTGCAGCGAAAGTAGCCAAACCTAAACAAATACCAGCTTTGCTGGCAAACATGTCAAATCTGAGGCTACATGAAGCCCAGGCTAACAATTAGTACAGCTGAAGATATGGTTCTTGAACATGAACTTTAACATTCTTGGACTATCTTCAAAATCCTTCAGCAGAGCTTCAGATCTTAAGACAGATCTGGCATTTTAATGCTTTGGTTTTCCATTGTTTATCCTCAGTTCCTTAAATTAATTAGTCTCATCCAGTAGACCCATGCCTGGTGGGTGTCTTTGGAAGTAGATATTTCTTCCCATGTCTGTAGTTGGCATTGTAATATCATCAAAAGCAGGAGAAGGCTATTTGGAAACACAGAGAGGCATCACATGCATCCCACAGAAACTTTATTTATTTGTCACTTATTTAAAATGAGGAGATATTTTGTGTGGAATGTGAGTAGTAAGTGGAATAAGATGGGAAGAAATCATGATCTTCCAAGAAATCCAAGTTAAATTGTTGATTTGTGAAGTTTATGCATTCACAAAGCAACTAGCCACTGAGTTTTGAAAAGTAAAGAAATCCAATGGAGAGTATAATCTTCCTATAAGCGGAGTGTGAGCTGCTGAAAAAGATGTAGTTTTTCAAAGCAGAGGGGAGAAATTGCTTCACTGAAAGCAAAAAGTATTTGAGTAATTCTTCCCTGAGCTCAGTTTTGGAGAACGGACACAGAGTTGAGTCCTGGTTTCTGCTGGGGGTTGAAGAGAGTATGGCCATGACAGTGGCCCTCAGTGAAAACCTCAGTGAAGTTTAGAAAACTACCATGAAACAGGTCAAGGTGACCTTTCTATGCAGGTTTCTGGTACCTTTTCCCCAAGAGTAATATTGAAAATGTCCTCTGGTGGGGGGAAAAAATCAGTGTTCCTATCTTGATGGAAGAAGTTCACATGTCAGTTTAAAGAAAGATTAAATAAAGATGGGAATGGAGAGGCAGAATATAACTCACCATTAGTGAAGTTAATCACCTTTCAAAGACATACAGTATGTAACATTTGCAATATTATAAGTAGCATAGCACTTTGGAAGACAGAAAAAACAAAGGCTAAGAAAGAAAAGTTTTGTAACAGAGAAGCCCTGAAACAGTCTTTGAAAAATGGGTAGATTAGAAAGGGCATGCAACATTGAAAACAGTTTGAAGGCAGAAGAACATGAATCTGGGAATGGTGTAAGGTCTGTTTACTCACTTGCAGAAATGTAGCTGGACCTGGTTGTCACTATTCTGTGTTAAATAAACTGGGCTCAGACAAACATCAAATGATCACATTTAAATACGGGCTCACAATAAAAACTGACCTGGTAGAATCATGTTTACCAGAGACTGATAACTGGTGTTGAAGAAAGAGGGAGGGATGAGGCTCCAGGTCATAGTGAGATTGCATTTAGAAGGTTAGAGTTAGATAGATATTCTTTTGCACAGTATAAAAACCGTTGATGATAGCTAACCACTATGAATGGAAATAGTAGTGAACACCTGTAATCATAGCACTTGGGAGGATGTAGAAAGGCCAGAAGTTCAGGATCATCCTTGGCTACATTAAGTCAGAGGCCAACTGTATGAGACCCTGTCTCAAAATCCAAGACAAAGCAAAAACCAACCAACCAACCAACCAACCAACCAACCAACCAACCAAACAAACAAACAAACAAATAAACAAACAAACACCGAAAACCAAAGAAACAAAGCAAAGCAAAACAAAAAACAAACAAAAAAACCCTCACTAAGCTAAGACAAAGAATTTTGAATGTTTTCTTAATAAAGAAATGGTAAATATTTCATAGGTTGATGGATCTGTTATTTACTTTAATTTCATCATAACACAATGCATACATTTATATAAGCATCATAAGATACTGTGTAGATACACATAATTTTATGCGCTAATTTTTTTCAAGTAAAAATATTTAGTTTTATAAAAAGCATATTTTTAAAGATAAATGGGATAAAACAATAGTTAATCATTTCTGGTGAAAAGGTTGGTCCCTGATAAGTTCTTCTGGATATTAGCTTTTCATCATCTTTGTGGTCTGGATGTCAGATGCAATGGTCACCTTCTGGGATCACAGAAGAGTTGGAGACCTAGACAACACAGGCAATCCTTTCTGTCTTTAAATCATGGTGCCAATGGAATTTTCTTTCATGATGGAAATGTTTGATATCTGCTACTGAGCATTTGAAGAATGGTGAACATATGGAACTGAATTTTGATTTGAAAGTTTGGGTTAATTCAAATTTAAATCCATACAGGTAGGTGCAGGTGTGTAGTGGCTCCTATATCACACAAAGCAGGATTGACTGACTGACTTGGGATCTCTGTAGTAGATGCTGGTGTGACATTAATGATGTTCCTGTAATTGAAACCGATGTCTAGAAATGAACCAACTTTAGAATCAGGCTTCCCATTAGAAATTAAAAATAATGCAAGTTGCCAAATTCAGAACTCCTTGGGATTGAGTGTTTCTAATTTCCAATCTCAATTGAATGTTGATAGAAGGGCTTAAAAACATCAAACAAACTATTGCCAATACTCTTGGTTATTTACCAGAACTATATAGCAATACCCAGTTGCTAGAGATTACACATACTTTAGTTTGTAGGACATAGAGAAACTGGTTTAGAAGTGAGCTATAAGCTTCTTTAATGATAGCTAGGTTTCTCTGTGTGGGAAGGTGTTATGAAGACTACTGGGAGAGAAAAGTCTTGCCCAGAGGTAGATTTTGTATACTAAATCTCTGACCCACCAGGCAAGATACACATACTGTTTCTATGTTACTCTGTTTTCTATTGCTGTAATAATCACCATGACCAAAATCAGCTTGTGGAAGAAAGCGTTTATTTAGCATGGATGTCTCAATCACAGTCGATCACTAAGAGAAGGCAAGGTTGAACCTCAGTATAGGAGCCTGGAGGCAAAGGCTGAAGCAGACCATGGAGGAGTGCTGATTATTGGATTTTTCCCTGGTGACTTGCTCGGCCTGCTGTGTTATAGAATACAGGACCATCAGTCCAGGAGTGACACCGCTGCTACTGTGCTGGGATGACCTACATAAGTTATTAATCAGAAAAAAAAATGCCTTACAGAGTTATAGGTCAGTCTGATAGGACATTTTCTCAGTTGGGGTTTTTCTCTATCCAGATAACTCTAGTTTGTGATTAGTTGCCAGGAAAAAAAAAAAACAAACCCAGTCATCATAGATTTTTTTATATGAGTACCTAATAGCTTTCTGATTGGATTTGAAGTTTGAATAAAGAATTCATGGTACCATAAATATGATCAATATGATCAATAGTCTAAACGGTATGTGTAGGGGAGGACCAACTATTGTTTTGCTAAATTGATCTGGTTTCAACTTGCCTTGTACATATTCTAGATGGATACTGTGCTTAGCCTTGGCCAGATTGCCGTGAGCAACAGTTAATGCATAGAGCTATAAATGCTAAGAAGAGTGATTGTTGAATTTTCATCCCTAGTGAGAATCTGTATCCCTAGTGCAAAGGCTCGGAGAACATGGTAGAATATGGGTCAGAAAACCTTTAGATTCTAATAAATGGGGAGAAATTCTGAGAAATGCTTTTTACAGATATGCCATGTCCACTACACACACAAACCAGAGAAGTTGTGGTTGCCTGCACAAGACCTGTACAAAGTTGGACTGTCAATATTCTCTCATGATGGGGGAAGGCTTTATTAGGCTCCATTCCTTCCCATGGAGATATTGTTTGTTAATTGCTCCTTAGAAAAAAGAAGTCATTTTTCTCTAGTATTATAGCTTTTGGTAAGTTGCTAATGCTTCAATAAATAATCTCCCATTGATGTTCAGTCAGGCAACCCTAATGAAACTCAATGGCTCTTAAAAACACAAAAGTAGGAGGCTTTCCTAGTTATCTTTAACCATCTACTGGGCACATTCTAGAGTTACCTGAGAAGGAAGTCACAACTAGAGGGATTGTCCAGATGGATTGGCATTTGGGTGTGTCTGTATCAGCTTGCCTTGATTGTTAATTGATGTAGGATGGCTAAGGTAATATTGAACAGTACCCTTGCTTTGGCAAGTAATACTGGGCTCTATAGTGAAGCTGGATAAGTGTAAGCCTGAGAATAAGGCATTAAGCTGTACTTCCTTGGATAAGAGTAAGTTCCTTGTTCAGGGGTAACATTACATGAAATAGCAAGCAATTGTTCCTTCAGGTTCCTGACTTGAGTTCCTGCCCTGATGTGCCTCAATGATGGAAATTTAAGATGAACTAAAACCCTATTTACAGAATGTTTTGTCACCATAAAAGAATAAAACTGTAACAGAGTAGGATTTGAGAAGAAGAAAGTATTCAGTTAGAATGAGAGAAGGATAAGAGAGAATAATGGGTATGAATATTATCAAAATTATATATATATATACATATACATATATACATCATATGTATATGTGTATGTGTGTGAACGTGTCAAAAATACAAATAAGTTCATTTTTTTAAATAAAATGAAAAACCTAAATATCAGAACCCCATCGAATCAACCAACCAACCAAACAGAACAAACTTTAGGGACAGTGTTGAATTACTTAAATGATGACAGTTGATAGATGTGACCACAAGGTATGTGTTCCTGTTGTGATATGGTAGAGCAAATCTATTTAAAGCAAAGGGAAGACTTTAACAACTATCGCTTTCATGCTGTTAATTAAAATATTGTTAATTACTCATTAAGGGACTTATGAATTTCTGGTGTCTCTTTTGAAAATTAATTTGCTTTGCTTCTCTCACAGTATTATGTACCTTGGTTTGGGAGGGTTTGCAGGGTTGTATAAGTTGAGTCTGGTTTTTGACTTAGGGTGTTATTCACAGGTTGAATCTGATACTGGTGTTCTAAGTGGGCATATGAACAGATAGGCCAGCTGTTAGAGATGTTAGCCAGGCTTAGAGGCCTAGCCTCTTTCCCTGTTGCCTTCCTTCAGCTCAGGTTGATATGTTATAGTCTTGCTGCTTTCTTTGTTTTGTTTTGTTTTGTTTTGTTTAGTTTTTTGTTTTTTGTTTTTTCGAGACAGGGTTTCTCTGTACAGCCCTGGCTGTCCTGGAACTCACTTTGTAGACCAGGCTGGCCTCGAACTCAGAAATCCGCCTGTCTCTGCCTCCTGAGTGCTGGGATCAAAGGCGTGCGCCACCACGCCCGGCTTGCTGCTTTCTTGTAAGCGTAAGACTGAGGTTTGTTTGCCCAGTCACAGCAGAGTAAAAATGCGAACGGCAAATCCCACTCCTTGACTTTCTATTGGGCCCTGTCTTCCTGCTAGAGGTGGGCTCTATAAGTTCCCTCTCCCTACTGTTGGGCATTTCATCAAAGGTCCCTCCCAAGACACAGTCCACAGAACTCAAAAATGTCAACTAGCTGAAGTGTCCAAGTGAGGATGCCTCAGTCCTACTTGAGAGAGAGAGAGAAGAAAGCAATCACAAGTGGGGAGGGAGGGTCCTTGGAGGAAAAGTGGATGTGGGATGGGGTGGGTACCTGATCTCTTATTGGGTGAGGAGAAATGACTGAAGCCCTGGGGGCCAGCAGAAAGAATGTAAACAGCAACCTCAGGAAAAAGGAGGTTGGGGGAATCCCCCAAAATGCACGAGAGACCTGGGAGGTGAGAGACTCCCAGGACTCATAGGGAGGGACTGTAGATGAAAAGCCCAACAGTATGGAGAGGGGACTTATAGAGCCCACCTCCAGCAGGAAGACAGGACATCAAGGGAGGAATTGGGTTGCCATCCCTCAGTCACACCTCTGACCCATAATTGTTTCTGTCTGAAAGAATTACAGGGATGGAAATGGAGAGGAGCCTGAGGAAAAGAAGGTCCAGTGACAGGCCCAAAGTGGAATCCAGCTAAAGGGGAGGTCCCAAGTTCTGACACTATTACTGAAGCTATGGAATGCTCACAAAAAGGGACCAATCATAACTGCCCTCTGAAAGACCCAAGAAGCAGCTGAAAGAGTCAGATGTAGTTATTTGCACCAACCAATGGACAGAAGCAGCTGACCCCTGTGGTTGAAGTAGGAAAGGCTGAAAGAAGCTGAGGAGAAGTATGATTCTGTAGGAGGAACAGCAGTCTTAATTAATCTGGACCCTGAGAACTTTCAAACACTGGACCATAAAACAGGCAGCATACACCAGCTGATATGAGGCCCCTAACACACATACAGTAGAGGACTTCCAGGTCTGTGTTCATTCAGAGCTGAAGCACCTAACCCTCAAGAGACTGGAGGCCCCAGGGTGTTTAGAGTTAGGTTGGGTCGGGGTGGGGGCATCCATGTGGAGATGGGGTGGGGTGAAGAGGAGGTGTGAGATGTGGAGCAGTTGGAGGGTGGATGGGGGGCAGGGAATGGAATATGGAGTGTAAAAAAAATGAATTACAAATAGAATTAAATTTTAAAAAAAGACAAAAGGAAAGAATAGAAAGATTCTCTATACATAATTCATCCTAATCTATCTTCTCAAAGACAAACAATGCAGAATCTTGCCTAGCCAAATAATGTACTTGGCTAAGGATATTCCTAAGGACTCCATTGGTATTGATAACTACAGCAATAAAAATGTTTCTCAATTGCAAAGTGTATTGGTAAAAGCCAGAGATCAATCTTCATTGCTAAAAACGTATTTGGTAAAAATTTCTGCTTTAATGTTCTAAAAAGGGGGAGCCTTCTGAAAAACAGGCTTTGCATTTAAGGCTTTGCAGTCCTACATGCAGAGTAAAATAGATGCATTAAGGATGGTCTCCATAAGCAGTCTGTGACTGAGTTGAGATTCCACATTTTGCTCTGTGACATTTTACCAAGTTTTATTTAACTCAGAATTTTTTTCTTGAATTAGATTAGTGCAAGCTATATTTCAACTTGGTTTTTTTGCTTAGGGAGAAGAAAGTTCTTGGGCTTATTTTAAATTATTAATTTAAATTGCTGTGCTAAATTACTAATTTTAAATTATTTATATTTTAAATTTATATTTTGCATAGGATGTCATTTATTTATTTACATATTTAACTTAATTTCCAAGGTGATGATTATGGCTTATATTTAACATAAGCCTCTTCTTTCTCGTTTTCATTCCTTTATCCTACCCACCTCTCTCCCTCCCATTCCTTCTGATAATTTTAGCTCAGGGTGCAGCTCTTGCTACAGCCCAGAAACAAATCAATATTCTGTTATGCTTTCTATAATACTTACTATTATATTGTTTCTGGCCTGATTGAGCCATGCCAGAAACATAGGTAAATATTCTGTATCAAATTTTAAGAAGTTACAGTTGTTGGCAGATAAACATATAAATAGTGCCTGTATTAATATGAAGACAAACTCAAACCAACTGGAAAAGAAGCTGCCCGTGTTGTGGAGTCAGTGTGAGAGGAAGCCGGATAGCTGAGTCCAGCTAGGCACTGAAAGATAGAGCAGAGTCCAGGGTTGTAATGGGTGGATAGATGGCTGATAGGTACAGATTGGTGACAGGATAGGCAGCTGAGGAGGCCATGTCACCAATGGGGATCAGGCAGCCCTTGAGACAGGAATTCTCTACCTGTCAATTCTTTATGAACATACTGGATGTCAAATGAGAGGTCATCAGGTAGCCATTGCCATCAGAATGGTAGGTGTCTACCTTTTCACAGGCATTCAAAGCATGTGTGTGTGTGTGTGTGTGTGTGTGTGTGTGTGTGTGTGTGTGTGTGTGTGTGTGTGTGATATTATATCATTTCTTTGTTCTGATGTTTCTGATAAGTTTGGGGGCTTTGTCTGTCTGGTAGGGATTTAATAAGTCCATGTGGTCCCATATTCTCCGTTCATCTTGAAAAATTTGTGGTGTGGCACTATTTCTGCTCACAGTCTGGGCTACTTTTTCTATATTAGTCCATGGAAGTGGTAATGTCAGGATCATGTTCCTGTGGATTAATTCAGGCAAATTGTTATCCTCCACCCTGGAAATGGAGTCAAAAGCTACCTATAAAATGAAGTCTCTAGAGCAAGGCAGTTTGAAAAAAAAATTACTGTTTTACAAAATATCAAGTAACTTAAACCAGGGCAGAACCTTATATAAACAATTATATATTTTTTCATCCTACTAATTTACTTTATATGAATATTTTTATAGTCTTCAGTACTTAATTTAAATTTTTGAGGTTGTAGGGAGATGTCCTTTTTGGTTTTTCTGAGTTTATTGAGATCCTTTTTTGTTTTACAGTTATTCTGCAATCAATTTTTATAAATATATTATGGATACTTGAAAAGAAAGCATATATTTTGCAAAGCACAGCCCTATTGATTAACTCTTCTTTTGTCCTTGAAATTACCAATGACTACAGGATGGACTTTGAGTAGTATATAAAACTCTTCCTCAGTATGCGTATTGTTATTCTTAACCTTCTTAAAAACTTCTTTTTGTATTTTAAATCTCTATTTCTCACATAGATTTTACAAATGAGACTTTCGTTGTGTCTGAACCCATTAATTAGAGCTAATTTCTTCTCTCTGTTCTACTTTTAGTATTATAAATTCATTTGACACTTCATTGTTACAGTAATGTCTCATTTATATTTGATTTACTCACCACACTTGTGTCTTAGCTTTATTTTATGAATGATGAGTGTGTCTCCTATGAGCAAGGTTTGTTGTTTTTGAATGACTTTGCCTTTGACTTATGATTTTTAGATTTTCTTCCTAGTTACTGTTTTCCTTGGTAGCTATTCTGATTAGTTACATTAACATTAACTACAATATTTTTTGGTAACACAATATTTTAAAATAATAATGCAATTTTGAAAGTTTCTAAAATATAATTAAATAAACAATTTTGAAATAACAGAAGTATAAATGTATCTAAATACTATCATTTTATAGCTGGGAAAGTGAAAGTCATGTGTACTGAATATTCTGTGAACTCTTTCTTCCTTACTAGAATCATAGAATTTTGGATATGGAACAATATTTTATGAAATACACTTATATAATAAATATAATAAATACAAATGCATCATACATATACCAGCAGCTATTGAACGTGAAAGTAAGCCCTGTAAACTTATGCTAATAATCAATGGAAAATGATGATTTTTCTTCCATAGCATTTAAATAATTTAGCTCTATTATCATTGGACCTATTAATTGGATAGGGAAACAAAACAGAATGTTATGTATTAGTTACTTTTCTATTATTGTTTACAAAGCAAAATGACCAAGGCAACTTAATAGGAGAGAGGACTGGTTTGGGTTTACACTCTTACAGGGGTAGAGTCCCTGGTGAATAGTGGAGGACGGCAGCAAGCATAGTGGTTGGAAATAGCAAACAGAGGGCACATATCCTTAACTGCAAGCAAGAAGCAGAGAGAGTGAAATAGAAACTGTGTGAGGGTGTGAGTCTTTAAACTTCCTTTTCCTTTCTCTGACAAGGCCACTGCTAAAGTCTTTCCAAACAGTGCTGTTAACTGAGGCCCTAGCATTTACATGCCAAGAGAACAGGGGCATCTCATTCAAAACACTACAATATATTTATTGATTGAATGGTAATTAAAGCATAATGGGTTTTGACATATAATTCACATCCTACCAGATTCAGCCTTTTATGTGTGTGATCAGGTAGCTTTAGCTCATTTGAAGTCGTGATCTACCAGAACTTCCCAGTAGAATCTCATCACTATGCTCAGTAGCAACTACTCCTCATTCTGCTTCTTCCAGCCTACCAACCGTCTATGGATTTACCTCTTCGGGACATTGTATGTAAATTAAATGTGTCATGTGTGGTCTTTTATAACAAGCTTCTTTTACATAGCAAACATGTTGAGGGTACATTCATGTTGTAGTATGGAACATAGTACTTTATTCTACTTTAAGGCCAAATAATATTCCATGGAATGGTTATCTATCTTTTTCTGTCTCTCTCTTGATGAAAAAATTTTATGTGACCCAATAATAAAATCACAAGAGATCAAAAAAACGTAAGCATTCACATCTCTTCTCTGCTAAAAGTTTTGACCATATTTTTGAAGATCTGCCAATAAATTCAGGAAGAAAATATTCCAGCTGTCTTGCAACTTAGCTACTTTTTGGATTTCCAGTAAAGTTGCTGACAATGCGTAGATTTACAGTTTACTGTATGTATTTGTTATGCTTACCTATTTGAAACTGTTTAACACCATGGCAGTGCCACAGGGGCATGACAAATGAAAAGGGGAACATTGTCCCTTCCGTATGTAAGTACTGGGTTCTCTTGTGTAGTAAAATGTTAGTAATGGAGTTTCCAATTTCATGATGGAGTGAAAGGTGATAGCGATTAATCAGTGAATCCAGGTCCTAACATCTTTTTAATAATGAAAGAATTGAGATTAAGCACTAGTCATCCTTAATAGAGTAGCTATGTAGTATGCCAGGGCAGAGAATTTCAATTTATTCCCTTGTGATTTTGTAAGTTGGGGTTTACTTTCCTCTTGTGTGTTTTTGAGACCGATTCAAGCTACAGAATAGAAACTGAAGCGTCTATGGGCACATTTTCAGAGCTGTGTGGACATAACTATGTCACATATGTGTGGCTGTGGTGTGATGTATGCAAGTGCACCTGTGTGTGCTGTCCTGCAAACCTGGAGCTCAGAGGAAGGTGCCAGGAATTTTCTTCCTCTACCACACTCCATTTATCCCCTTATGACAGGGTGTCTCACTGAACCACTTTTGTGGGACTGGGTTACTTGGCCATAAGTTCCATACCTTCTGAAATATCCCCAGCTATGGTTCCAGCACTGGAGTTAGATGTACACATGGTCACATCACAGCCCAATTTATCTTATTTTATTGGTGTTGATATGTGTGTATTTATGTAAGTGAATGTCCTGTGTGTTCAGGAGCCTGAGGAGTTCAAGAAAGGACATCAGATCTCCTGGAGCTGGAGCTACAGGCACTTGCGAAGCCTCAGATGTGTTTCTGGAAGCTAACATATGTTTGTTTGGAAGAGTAGCAAGTACTTTTAACTGCTAAGCTATGTCTACAGCTCCCAGACCTCTGTAAATGTATGCTAGCTCTTCAATCTGAGGTCCTAGTGCTAGCTCCCCAGCCCAATACCAGGTACTTTTAACTCTACTTGAAAGGATTGACACAGAGATAAATCCTACACTGACATTGCTTAGACAACAATAAATGGCACCAGGGGACACAAGGATGTTTTTAGGGTTTTTGTAGTAAAAAATAAAAGCCCACATGAAGTTATAAGAGTAGACTGCAGACAAAGATCTAGCTAAGCAAAAATTGATTACACAGAACTAAATGAACTGTTTAACACAAACTAATTGTGGCCATTCATCCTGGAGAGTCACCGCCTCTGTTTGTAATGCTCTGGTGTATTACCAAAATATGAGGAAGTCTTTTGCTTCTTTTTTTGATTAATCTCTAACACTCCTCTTAGCAGACAACACCAGTAAAACCTTTTTAAAATGACATTCTGTTTTACCTGTCTACCAAAACTTCTGTTTTATTTTCTGATAGAGTGGTTGTTTCCAAAGATTCAATAGAAGTATGTGAGGTTCTGTAAGACCGCCTGCGGCTTATGCTATCTGGGTTCCTGAGGAGGTGGCCAGAGCTGTATAAGAGTGAACAGTCGAGAGAAATAATGGAGGCCAAGACGTATTTCTGTTCAAGGCCACTAGGTTTAATGCTTCGAGTCATAGGTTATAGCAGGGTTTTCCATCCACCCCGCCATCCAGTTCCGGGGCCCCTGGCTCCATCTTCCTGGACCTTCTGGGCAGCTCAGGACAGGCCAGCAGCAGAGACTTGGAGGAGTGTACTGGTAGTTGCACAACAAAAGGAGCCAGCCTAGCTGGAGGGCCAGCGCCACTGCCCCCCCTCCCCCATGGCATCAGGTCTGAACTCCCAGCCTGGAGCCCACATGGGGGATGGGGACCACAGAGGTATTATTGTGCAATAAAGAATATTCTCAATTATCATCTTTGAAAATATGTCTAATTCATTAGTTATGATATATTCACCATTATGGAATAATAGTATACTTCCTGAATGGAACTTGCATGCAAAACACCCCCCTAGAGGCCTGTTCTTGTGCCTGATCATGACTGAAAGAACTCCAGCTTTGCTGATAAAAAGGTCAACATCCTTGTAGGCCATGCACTTTAGAAAATTTGTGAAGTATTTGATCATGGTGGCTCTGCCTTGAAATCTTACCATTTGTCAGGCTGAGGTGAAAATACTGTCAGGAGTTTGAGGCCAGCCTGGGTTACAGAGTTGATTTTAATCCAGCCTGTGAGACTCTATTTCTAAGTACCCAAGATCTGGGGAATGTTGAAGAAAGAGGAATTCACTCTCATTTATAGATTAGTCAGATGAAATAGTGTGAGAATAATGCTTTAGGATTTGGTTTCTTAGCCTTGGAGGAAAAGTGCAAAACACCAAAAGCCTTTTTAAAGCTGACTAAAATTCACTAGAGAGCCCCTTGAGTAGTGACACCCTGGGTCATCACCCTAGATTTGCTGTATTTAGTGCTATACCAAATTATTGTTGTTAGTAAATCCATTAGGCTGACACACCAGCGGGGAAGCCTATGGGGTAGCATCACCTTTTTTAAATTACTGTTGACCACCAGAGTTAAGAAGAATTACGTCAACACTTGGAAATAAAAAAAAAAAATGTCGACACCTTTCTTTTCAAAATTATGGCATATCAAGACCATTTAGTACTCTAAGGCTTTAAGTTTTTAAGTTGCCTAGAATTGGGTTCTGCACTGTCCTAATGCCGTGACGCTTTACTCTTGTCACTTAAGTTGTGGTGACCCTCAACCATAAAATTACTTTGTTGTTACTTCATAACTACAATTTTACAAATACAATTTGTAGTGCAAATACCTGATCTGTATCCCCCAGTGGGGTTGTAACCCACTGCTATAGAAGGTATTCACATAAGAAGTAATACATTAAATTGTGGAATTTAGACAACAACAAATGGCACCAGGGGACACAAGGATGTTTTTAGGGTTTTTTGTAGTAAAAAAATAAAAGCCCACATGTCCTGTAGAGATCAAATGTTTCTGCTCATCCAAAAAGATAAAAGCACACACCGAAGTCTCATTGCTCTGTGAGCATGAGTCATGTATCTAGCTCGACAACCTTCATCCTGATGTTGGCTTTTATCATCCACACGCATCCATATTCATCTGTATGTATTTTTGAATTCTCTCATAAGCCAGATTTATCTGGCCAGATCCTCTACTAGCTAAGTGACATGTTTTTATTCTGAAATATTATGAAAGTTGTATTTCTAACTCTGAAATTATATTTTGACACTCTTATCTTCATCTAGCTTTGGTATTACGCTAAGCTAAAAAAAATCAAATGATTTTTCTCTTTATTTATTTTTCTCTTTTTCTGATGTGACAGATTTTTGAAACTATAGGTTAACAATGCATCTTTGGTTTTGTTTGATCTGTGAGAGAGGAGCCTGTGTTTCCTGGTTTAAGAGGTGCCATATTTCTCTTGGCATTCTCCATGGATGGTGGATAGTCTCCGAACAGTTTTAAGCCATGTCTGATCAAGTGCAAAGCCCCCTTTAGTGATTGACAATTACTCAGCCTTGAGAGACAGCCTAAGCAACCTAGCTTTTTAACTATTGGAAGTAATGTTTGCCTCCAAGGCAGTATGCTCCAAACCTGATTTAACTGCCTCTATAAAAGAACTTTTAAAGTATTCAATTCTTGATATTTCTTGATACTTCACTGCATTTTTAATCTCTATTGGAAAGGCTTGGAGGTTTTGGAATTCATATTTCTTAATATCTTCTTAGTTCATTGGGATAGAGCTTGTGAAAAACTAAATCCATCGATGACATTTCTAGTTCTGGTTGAACCTATGTCCTAACATATGGTCTTACATCCAGGATACATGAACAGCTCTGCTGGCTGTGCTCTTCGCAGAGCCATTTCTCATGTCTAAGCCTTGTCGCACAGTGGAGTTGAGTTGCAGTTTACAAAGAGATGTGGCTGTCAACAGCAGAAGGTTAGAGTGAACCTTGGTTTTGTTTGTTTGTTTGTTTGTTTGTTTAAAGGAGCCTTCAGAGAACAGGTATATGATTTTCAGTTTTGTACAGGACTAGGCCAAGAGTAAAGACTGGAATACCTTCACTACTGTTTCTTAGATAAAAAATATGGACTGTCACAAGGATGATTTTTCCTTACTCGGCTATCTGACAGACCTGTTTAAGCGGCCTACTCCCCTACCCCATGCTCAAGCACACCTTATTTTCCTAGAAAGTGGACCCCATGAGGACATTAGCTGTGCTTCCATGACTCTGTCCACATCACTTGCACAGAGCCTGATCCATAGCAGGCATTGTGAGTATGAGGGAACATCCAGATGAAAGGATTTGATGATGTTTAATCCCAGCAAATGAGAGTAAAGACTATTAGCCAAATTCTCTGATCAAATTATGCAAGCTTTATTTTCTGTCAGATTGGGTTATCTTCCCAAAGTAGGGTTTGTTAAAATAGCAGTGGGGTTTATATACCCCCCCCACACCGACAAAAAACCTGAAATACTCTATGGGGTTTCAAAGATTAGGGATTTCCAGAGGAATTTTGGTAACACATAAAGTTGGCTGAACATTTCACAATTATTTGGCAGAATATCTTATCTTATCAGAATATAGTGTGTGGAACATGTCAACCCCCCCCCTCCCCAAATGGGTCAGGACCTAGTGCACATTGTATTTAGAAGTCCACTACCTGAGCTTAACAGGTTGCTGGGATTACAGGTCTGAGAAGCAGCATTACCTTCTCAAAGGAATCTTACAGAATTTTCTGTTTTGTATCCTATTGCAAAGAAACAAAAATATAATACCAGCTTGGGCTCTAACTTCTAACTCCTTTTATTGGAAACTCAAAGATGATTAATGACATAGAAGGATATTTTTCTTCCTTGGGATTAGACATGATCATAAAGGAACAACAATAAGTAAAATGAGAAAAAGAAAGATAGAAATTGCTTTATTCTGGATGCTCAAAGTATGTGCCATCTGTCTGGAGATTTTTGAAGATTACTCTTGCTGATCAGAATTTGAGTTATAATGGACTCTTCTCTTTTTTTAACTCCTCTGACCTCTTTGTTTTATGTTTCGAGACACAATCTCACTATGTAGCTTTGACCGACCGTAACCTCACAGAGATCAGTCTGCTTCTGCCACTCAGAGTGCTGGGATTAAACGTGTGTGCCACATTCCTGACCTTCCAGTAACATCTTTGGAAATGAGTTTTTAACACAAATTTGCACATCCTAATTTGAATACAAATTTGGAGTTTAGAAATTGTGGTTAGGATCAGGTAGCCTGAAAGACGAGCGATGATACATTCTTTTAATCCCAGCACTCTGGGATGAAAAGGCAGAACAGTCTCTGTGAGTTCAAGATCAGCTATGGCTACATAGCAAGTTCAGCGCTACAAGAGACCCTATCTCAACAAACAAACAAAAGACTGAGTGGACATTGAAGAAAGACTTTACTCTTCCATTGAGGAGAGTGAGGTACTGCCTATCTATGATAACATTCATGCATTTTATTCTAGCCATCCTCAGTGACCCTGCCAAGTTTCTGGAATTGTGTTCCTGGTTTGGTAATTTTTGAAGAAATGCGTAGCTTCAAAATGGGTTTATTTTTAAAGTCTTTTTTTTTTTCTTAATCTGTAGCTGGATTTCACAAAGCAAATCCCCAGGATGAGGGTATAGACCATGGCTGGTTTTCCATGAGCACTACCACAAACCTCTGTAGTCCCACTCTTACCAAACTGTCCTCATAAGGAAAGTGCTGTTCAGAGACTAGCATCCTGGACACTTGAGCCATGCTGTGCAGGTTCACAGCAGTGGGAGGTATGACCCTGGGGGTGAAGGAAAGGATAGACTCTCTCTTCCCAGGACTTTCAATAGTAAGGTATCATCATTACCTGCTGACACTGACAACTGACATTCTTTTCACTATCTTGCTGATTGCAGAACATGGCTCTTGCTAGGGGTTCATCTCTGTACCTCCAAATAAGTCACAAATGCAAATCTCTTTCTTTTTATCTTAAAAACTTAAATTCATTTTCTTTTCATTAGAGACATTCATTTCTTTTTCTCTTTACAAAACACTTCAGCATAGCTTTAGTGACATTGGTCATTCTCCACCAATAGGCCACTGTTGGGACTGTTTTATTTTGTCATTTTGAAGATCAACTTTCAGACTCCTACATGGATTTTCTAGCTTCATATATAACTAAACCCACAGGGTGTATTGCAGTTAGAAGCTAGCAGTAAGTCAGGGTCTCTCAGATGGGAGACAGCCAACCAGAATTATGGTTTTTCTGACTATGTCAGATACTGATTTTAAATCTCAGGTAATAGGTTTGATCAAAACTCTTAGATAAAAAAATATCCCTTGGAAAACTTGTGTGAGTTTCCAGGTGGTTAATTAGACATTCCCAAAGGAGGAGAGACAACCATCATCTCACAGAAGCACTGAAGATAAACATGTGTGAATGGCAGAGGGCATAGACTTCAACCACACTGAAATCAGTCATTCCTTTTATTCTTTACTTTCAAATATGACTTATTTGGTCATATTTGGACCTTGGAATGTAAACACATGAGGTGAAAAAGTGAAACTCTTGCTTTTTCAATCAGATTTTAGACATCGATTTCCACCTTAATACCCAGAAAGCTATTGATAGTCTGCAGCCAGGCAATAACGTTAGATAGAATAAAATGTTCAGTCAATGCTCCCTGATTTAGTCTGGTCACATTGGCTGCTCATTTTCTACTGGGAGAACCACGCTGCATCTTGTCAGACAATGCCAACTTCTAGAAAAGTACTTTCTGAGCTACACAGTACTGGAGCCCTTCTTCAGGGGATCTTTGTGGCTCTAATTTTGGCTCATTTGTTTATTTTCAGAAAACCTGTTTTTGTATATTCTAACTTTCATCAAGGTTATGAGAGGAGTGTTTTGTTCTGGGCAATCTGTAGGGGAAAGTTTGCATTCTCACTTCATCTTTCCCATAAAAACTGGTGTGCTTCCATAGGTTTTCTTTCCCGAGCTGCAGAAAGTTGCTTCTATTCTTTTTTTTTTTCAGAATGCCCTCTGCTCTTTCTCTGTGATTAGGAGAGATCAAGGAATTAGTGCAGTGTTTTATTGAGTTAGAGGCAGTGTTAGGGTTGAATCCTGGGTCTCCTTAATGTTGATCTTTATGTTTGATTTTTCTTCCAGTAAACTAAATGTCTCCTTTTTCAACATTCAGCTTCAAAATAAAAATCACTTTTCAGTTTCTAAGCTCCTTTTTTGGGGGAACATGAAACATTAAATTTTGATGCATAACCTACCACAAATATCAAAAAATTCAGTAATTAAATGAGGCAGAAAATTCTGGACTTGATAGGAAAATATAAAACTAATGCATCTTAAATTTTTTTGAAAGGATTAAAAAGTGCCCTAAGATCTTAAGCCATCATGGAAATAATGATCTTCTTTTCTTTTCTTTTCTTTTCTTTTCTTTTCTTTTCTTTTCTTTTCTTTTCTTTTCTTTTCTTTTCTCTTCTCTTCTCTTCTCTTCTCTTCTCTTCTCTTCTCTTCTCTTCTCTTCTCTTCTCTTCTCTTCTCTCCTCTCCTCTCCTCTCCTCTCCTCTCCTCTCCTCTCCTCTCCTCTCCTCTCCTTCTTTTCTTTTCTTGCTTATAAAATAGAAACAACTCTAATTTTTTAATGTGAGCATATTTAGGCATATTGAGAAGTTCGGAAGTCTTTCATTATATGCAGATTATCAGTCATGTGCCTTTCAAACTGTTGTATAGTATTTTCTCTCAGCTTGAAACATTTCATTAGGCAGGAAGGCTCCATGAGATAGGAAGTAAACTATTCAACCTAGCTTCAGGAAGTCCCTAAAACTAACCGGATTTCCAGGCCCTTCCCAAGGCAACAGTATATACACTAAAGACTTCTGAGAGCCATCAGATAAGCCAAGCTGCAAAGAAGTCTATCAGATGGAAAAGCAGAAACCATCCAAACTGCCTAGACTATCTGGGTTGTTTGAAGACATGCAACGTGCCCAAGGTTTCTACCTTTTATGAAAAAGCTTGGTTGGGCCTTGATGATGCAGCTATCTTGGTTCATTTATATTTCTGTAAAGAACCTCTCATCTATATTCCTGTAAGTAATGCCAACAATAAAACTCATTGGTTCACCAAGTTGGATTTTTATGGTATCCATACTACAGTCAGTTATCAGTTCTCTGCCTGGGGTGAATGGATGTTTGTTCAAATATCCCTGGCAACAGTCTTTCACACAACCTTCTTTCTCTTCCTTGGAAGGATATATTGATAACATGAAATGTCTCTACTGCTCATATGTACTGACTTTAATTTTTGGCTAATATGCATTCTTAGGTAGGTACTATCTTATTTGAGATAGAAAAGGGATAAAAATCTTTAAAGCTCTTGGTGTGATTTGTTGAGGGGCCTGGGGATAAGGCAGTGATATACATTCTATATTCTCATTCAGTCCTGAGGACCTGAGTTCTGATTTTCTAGGATAAAAGAAGAGATACAAGAAGTGTCTTGGAAGATACTTGGAGAAGGAAGAAGTAGAAAGAGAATATATTCCCTTTTTCTACTGTGTTCTATCCAGGCATCAAAATATTTCCTATCACCTTGCTTCTTCTTGATTTATTCTACTGATGTGTATAGTCACCTCATCCAAAAACACCTGCCTAGGTATATCCAGAAATACCATTTTCCAGCTGTCTGGATGTCCTTTAACCTGGGCAAGTTGACACATAAAATTATCTACTGCGAATAACTAGCCCATATAGTAGCTACTTGTATTTCTGCATTATAGGGGAATGTTTTAGTGTTTCATAGGAAGAGCTGACATTCCATCTTTATTTATTTAAGCAGCTTTACCAACTGATGTGGCAGAGTACATGGTGTCTAAGTTGGAGGCTTAGCCATTCCTTGGTATTGTAATTGTAAATAAGAACATTGACATTCATGCTGACTTCAGAGAGGTAACCTGGGGGAGAGATCAATGCACTGATGATTACATTAGATCAGTGGTTTGTTTGTTTGTTTGTTTGCTTTTAACATTTATTTTGTTGTTATCTTTTTGCGGAGGACTTCTTTCTTTCACATTTTTCCAGACAATTTTGGATTTGTTGCTTTTGTTTATCCACTCCTCCAACCTCTTCTATTTTATTTCTTGTTCTCTGCTTTCCTGTGGGTTATCTGAACATGAGTTAGGAGTCCATTTTTCTTTACTTATAATATTTTGAGTGCCTTGCTTGATATAGTTCTTTTAATGGTTGCCCTTGGCATTATATCCCCCCCTCTCTTGCTCTCTGTCTCTAACTTTAGTCTCTTAGCATTAACATTATGCTTTTTTAATATTTCAATATAACAAGAAACCTCACTTTCACCTTTATATCTTTGTCATCAAAATACCATTGTTTTGAATTTCAGAATAGAATGAGCACTTGTTTCCTTTACTCCATATTCAGACCTTGAAACCCTAATACCCAGAGTGGCTATGTTTGGGAATAATAGTGATTAGAAATTAAGATTAAATGTTATCTTGAGTAGGAACCTGAACCAATGGGATTAATGTTCTTATCAAGAGAAATACAAGAGAGCATTCCTACCCTTTAGTTCCCTCTTAGCAAGCTAGCAGCAAGGGAGTCATGTAAAGACAGGAAACAGAGACAGAGACCTCTATTCTCATGACAGAAAAAGAACCCCTGTAATGTGATCTTGGACCTTCTAGTCACAGAATTGTGGAAAACAAATGCCTGCTATTTAAGGCATAAATCTGTAGCATTTTTACTGTAGCCTGAGATCATTTGTATAGATTGCATAATAATATTTATTTGAATTAACTATGATTTATAAGATTCATCAGAAGAAGAGTCTATGTTGGTTCAATTCATTTTTTTAAAAAGAAGAATGGACTCTGAGCCCAGCGGACGCAGCTAGGGCCTGTCCCGTGCTTCCCACACCCCAGGACTTTGAGATCACACCCGGGTTACGAGTGAGTGGAGTGCAGCTGTGGTTTTGGGAGCAGTGGGTCAGCAGTTGCCCACAGGGGCAGGATCTGAGAACTCCACCCCACCGGAGGCTGGGCCTCTCCCAGCCAGAGTAACCCCACCCTGCCATCTTTTCTCTGAGCCCAGCAGACGCAGCTAGGGCCTGTTTATGAGATGCCCATAAACATACAAGAAGCCTATAGAACTCCAAATAGACTGGACCAGAAAAGAAATTCCTCCCGACACATAATAATCAGAACAACAAACGCACTAAATAAGGACAGAATATTAAAGGCAGCAAGGGAAAAAGGTCAAGTAACATATAAGGGCAGGCATATCAGAATTACTCCAGACTTATCACCAGAAACTATGAAAGCCAGAAGATCATGGACAGAGATTATACAGACACTAAGAGAACACAAATGCCAGCCCAGGCTACTAAACCCAGCAAAACTCTCATTTACCATAGACGGAGAAACCAAAGTATTCCACGACAAATTCAAATTCACACAATATCTTTTCATGAATCCAGCCCTTCAAAGGATAATAACAGAAAAACACCAATACAAGGACGGAAACTCAGCCATAGAGAAAGCAAGAAAGTAATCCTTCAACAAACCTAAAAGAAGACAGCCACAAGAACAGAATCCCAACTTTAAAAACAAAAATGACAGGAAGCAACAATTACTGATCTTAATTTCACGTAATATCAATGGACTCAATTCTCTGATAAAAAGATATAGACTATCAGACTGGCTACACAAACAGGACCCGACATTTTGCTGTCTACAAGAAACACACCTCAGGAAAAACGACAGACACTACCTCAGAGTGAAAGGCTGGAAAACAATATTCCAAGCAAACGGCCCGAAGAAAAAAGCTGGGGTAGCCATTCTAATATCGAATAAAATACACCTTCAACCCAAAATTATCAAAAGAGACAAAGAGGGGCACTTCATACTCATTAAAGGCAAAATCTTCCAAGAGGAACTTTCAATTCTGAATATCTATGCTCCAAATGCAAGGGCAGCCACTTTCATTAAAGGAACTTTAGGAAAGCTTAAAACACACATTGCACCTCACACAATAATAGTGGGAGACTTCAACACCCCACTCTCATCAATGGACAGATCCTGGAAACAGAAACTAAACAGAGACTCAGTCGAACTAACGGAAGCTATGAATCAAATGGACTTAACAGATAGCTACAGAATATTTCATCCTAAAACAAAAGGATATACCTTTTTCTCATCACCTCATGGCACCTTCTCCAAAATTGACCACATAATTGGCCACAAAACAGCCCTCAACAGATTCAAAAATATTGAAATTGTCCCATGCATCCTATCAGATCACGATGGACTAAGGCTGCTCTTCAATAACAACATAAGTAGCAGAACACCATCATTTACTTGGAAACTGAACAACACTGTACTCAATGATACTTTGGTCAAGGAAGGAATAAAGAAAGAAATTAAAGACTTTCTAGAGTTTAATGAAAATGAAGCCACAACATACCCAAATTTATGGGACACAATGAAATCATTCCTGAGAGGTAAATTCATAGCTCTGAGTTCCTACAAAAAAAAAAAAAAANAGACACAACAAAGATAGAGAACTTCAGACCAATTTCCCTTATGAATATCGACGCAAAAATACTCAACAAAATTCTCGCCAACCGAATCCAAGAACACATCAAAACGATCATCCATCATGACCAAGTGGGCTTCATCCCAGGAATGCAGGGATGGTTCAATATACGGAAATCCATCAATGTAATACACTATATAAACAAATTCAAAGATAAAAACCACATGATCATCTCCTTAGATGCTGAGAAAGCATTTGACAAAATCCAACACCCATTCATGATAAAGGTCTTGGAAAGATCAGGAATTCAAGGCCCTTACCTAAACATAATAAAAGCAATATACAGCAAACCAGTGGCCAACATCAAACTAAATGGAGAGATGCTAGAAGCAATCCCACTAAAATCAGGGACCAGAGAAGGCTGCCCACTTTCTCCCTACCTATTCAATATAGTACTTGAAGTCCTAGCCAGAGCGATTTGACAACAAAAGGAGGTCAAGGGGATACAAATTGGAAAGGAAAACTCAAATTATCGCTATTTGCAGATGATATGATTGTATATATAAGTGACCCCAAAAACTCCACCAGATAACTCCTAAACCTTATAAACAGCTTTAGTTCAGTAGCTGGATATAGAATTAACTCAATGAAATCGATGGCCTTTCTCTATACAAAGGATGAACTGGCTGAGAAAGAGATCAGGGAAACATCACCCTTCACAATAGTCACTAACAATATAAAATATCTTGGTGTGACTCTTATGAAGGAAGTGAAAGATTTGTATGACAAGAACTTCAAGTCTCTGAAGAAAGAAATTAAGGAAGATCTCAGAAGATGGAAGGATCTCCCAGTCTCATGGATTGGCAGAATCAATATAGTAAAAATGTCTATCGTGCCAAAAGCGATCTACAGATTCAATGAAATCCCCATCAAAATTCCAACTCAATTCTTCAAGGATCTAGAAAAGACAATTAGCAAGTTCATCTGGAATATCAAAAAACCTAGACTAGCAAAAACTCTTCTCAACAATAAAAGAACCTCTGGTGGAATCACCATGCCTGACCTCAAGCTGTACTACAGAGCAATTGCAACAAAAACTGCATGGCACTAGTACAGTAACAGACAGGTAGATCAATGGAATAGGATCAAAGACCCAGAAATGAATCCACACACCTATGGTCACCTGATATTTGAGAAGGGAGCTAAAACTATCCAGTGGAAAAAAGACAGCTTTTTCAACAAATGGTGCTGGCACAACTGGCAGCTATCATGTAGAAGACTGGGAATTGATCCATTCTTATCTCCTTGTACTAAGGTCAAGTCTAAGTGGTTAAAGGACCTTCACATAAAACCAGAGACACTGAAACTTATAGAGGAGAAAGTGGGGAAAAGCCTCGATGATATGGGCACTGGGGAAAAATTCCTGAACAAAACAGCGAAGGCTTGTGCTGTAAGATCAAGAATTGACAAATGGGACCTCATAAAGTTGCAAAGCTTCTGTAAGACAAAAGATACTGTCAACAGGACAAAAGGGCCACCAAACGATTGGGAAAGGATCTTTTCCAATCCTAAATCAGATAGGGGACTGATATCCAATATATAAAAAGAACTCAAGAAGGTGGATACCAGAAAATCAAATATCCCCATTAAAAATTGGGGCACAGAGTTAAACAAAGAATTCTCAACAGAGGAATACCGAATAGCTGAGAAACTCTTGAAAAAATGTTCAACATCCTTAATCATCAGGGAAATGCAGATCAAAACAACCCTGAGATTCCACCTCACACCAGTAAGAATGGCTAAGATCGAAAATTCAGGTGACAACAGATGCTGGCGTGGATGTGGAGAAAGGGGAATACTCCTCCATTGTTGGTGGGAATGCAAGCTGGTTCAACCACTCTGGAAATCAGTCTGGTGGTTCCTCAGAAAATTGGACATAGTACTACCGGAAGATCCTGCAATACCTCTACTGGGCATATATCCAGAAGATATTCCATCTAGTAATATGGACATATGTTCCACTATGTTCATAGCAGCCTTATTCACAATAGCCAGAAACTGGAAAGAACCCAGATATCCCTCAACAGAGGAATGGATACAAAAAATTTGGTATATTTACACAATGGAGTACTACTCAGCTATTAAAAACAATAAATATATGAAATTCCTAGGCAAATGGATGGATCTGGAGGCCATCATCCTGAGTGAAGTAACCCATTCACAAAAGAACTCACATAACATGTACTCACTGATATGTGGATTTTAGCCCAGAAACCTAGACTTCCCAAGATTCAATTTACTAAACACATGAAACTCAAGAAGAAGGAAGATCAAAATGTGGACACGTCACCCCTTCCTAGAATTAAGAACAAAGCACACATTGAAAGAGTTACAGAGATCATGTGTGAAGCCGAATCCAAAGGATGGACCCAATGACTGCGGCTTCCAGGTATCCATCCCACAATCAGCCACCAAACATAGACACTATAGCATATGCCAGCAAGATAGTGCTGCCAGGGCCCGGACATAGCTGTCTCGGGGGATACTATACCAATGCCTGGCAAACATGGAGGTAGAAGCTCACAGTCAGCTATTAGATGGAACACAGGGTTCCCAAAGAAGGAGCTAGAGAAAGTACCCAAGGAGCTGAAGGGGTCTTCAACCCTCTAGGTGGAAGAATAACCATGAACTAACTAGTACCCCCTGAGCTCATGTCTCTAGCTGCATATATAGAAGAGGATGGCCTAGTTGGCCATCATTGGGAAGAGAGGCCCCTTGGTCATGCAGACTTTATATGCCCCAATACAGGGGAACGCCAGGGCCAAGATGTGGGAGCGGGTGGGTAGGTGAGCAGGGCCGGGAGAGAGGAGGGTATAGGGAACTTTCTGGATAACACTTGAAATGTAAATGAAGAAAATATCTAATAAAAGTTGGGAAAAAATAAAGAAGAATGGAACTTAATCTTTATTTACTAGATGAGACAAGGTCCAAAATTCCACATAGAAATAAACTCAGAGGGCAGTTTCATATAGTATGTATAGTTTATAACTGTTCAAGTAAGGTTTCTTTTGTAAAAAGTGCTATAATAATAAAACACATTTAAAAAAGAGTTCTTAGTAGAGAAACAAATTTGTGAGAACACAGAATAGCACAGCACATAGCTAACAACTTTGTGCCTTAGCTGGACATTAGAAGGTAAAAGTCCTGAGACTTCTATCCTCAATTCAATTTTTAGAGATTCTTTAGTCACTTAATTTTGGCTTAAATAACTTATTTTAGGCATTCTTTAAGAGTAAGCTGGTTGCGGGCTGGAGAGGTGGCTCTGTGGTTATGAGCACTGGCTGCCCTTCCAGAGGACAGAGTTTCAATTCCCACCCACTCAAAATTGTCTGCAACTTTAATTCCAAACGATTTTACATCCTGTTCTGGCCTATGAGGACATGGTACAAAGGTATGTATACAAAGGCACACCCATGCACACAGAAATAAAAGTAACTGGGGTAAGCAGCAAATTCCCTGTTTTGTTAAATGTGTTTTATATTTTTATTTTTTATTAGATATTTTCTTTATTTACATTTCAAATGCTATCCCAAAAGTTCCCTATATCCTCCCCCACCCAAAATGTCCTTATTTCACTTTGATTCTTGAAAACCTGGCTCACTCGTTGTAGAATTGACAGCCAGCCATTTTTCTCTTTCAGTAATTGAAAAAGAATTGTGTCGCTTCCCTCTGCCCCAGTATTTTAGAGTGGAAAGCAGCTGGTGTTCACCTTGGTTTTTCTCTGTGGATAATGCATGGCTTCCCTCCAGCTGCACTCCTGTACTGTCCTGGGTGGTCTGAGGTTTAATTGCAATGTGTCTTGGCACTGATTTCTTTGAGTTTGTTTGACTTGAGTTTTTCTAAGCTTTTTAAGTTAGTCGATTCATGTGGATACAAATTTGGGGAAATTTCACCATTACTTCTTCAAATATGAGTTTCTGGTAATATGAAATTGCATCATTAATTATTACCCAGATTAAATTTAACAGGTATAAGGTTACTATAAAGCATTTAATAAGTAAATATTCTGGATAAAATAAATCTCTTTTCACTTTCTTTCTTCATCCTTTTCTTTCCCCTTCTCTTCTTCTCTCTTTCTATGTCTTTCTTTCTGTCATTCTGTGTGTCTGTCTGTCTCTTTCTTTCCCCCTCCCATGTAATATGGGAAATAGTGCCAGCACACTGGGCCCCTGCGTTGTTTAGCACCTCTCCTGTCACTGGCCTCATAATCATGGCCACAGTCATTTTACTTGCAACCAGTTTCCTGGCTTTGTTTCGTGGGGCTGTCAGTCATAATGCAATCATTCTTCTTACCACACTCCACCAGGATTAAATTTTTCCCACCTTCGAAAATAAGTTGCACGATGCTCTAGTGCTCTTTCACCCATGTGTGTGGAGCAGAGCCTCACTTGTGAGGGCTTAATGACTACTTGTTGCATGTGTAAATAATGACTCCACTCTCAGTACCCTTTCTTTTCCAATATAGTGAAGGAATACAGAATACTTAAAGCTCTTTTTTTTGTACATACAGACAAGCAGTGCTGTGAAGAAAAGCAGAATTATTACATTAACAACTTAATGTCTGTGTCTTTATTGCTCTCCCTACATTTTCACTCTTAATCTTACTGTATCTGTCTCATTGTGCATGCATGTATGTAGACAATCTTGATAGTCAACTCCTTAAATTGCAGCAACACTTTAATACAGTTCCTCATGTTGTGATGACCCCCAACCATAAAATTATTTTTATTGCTACTTCGTAAGTGAGATTTTGCTATTGTTACAAATTATAATGGAAATATCTGTTCTTCTGATGGTATTAGGAGACCCGTGTGGAAGGGTCATTAAATCCCCCTGAATAGTTTGCAACCCATAGGTAGGTTAGGAACTGATGATCTATATTTACCTCATTTCCCAACTTTGTACTTCATGTGAGTTAGCGTCATTTTAATCTTTCTATCTACTGTTTCCTTCAACCCATTGTCTGTTCCCAATTCTGTATTGGATCCCAGGGTGACTAATTTTAAAAATTCATTTAATTTTCATTTTCACTGTTTATTTAACACCCCATGAAATAAAGATTTTGCTTTTCTTTTTGTAACTGAAAAAATAATTGTATATGTATATGTATATAAATGTATTTCAATACATATATGAAATACATTTCAATTAAGTTTTAAAATTAAGTATATTTATATAAAAGATATTAAGCTTCTTTAATTCTATTTATAATTTTTTATTAATCTTAATTTTCTGTGAGATAAAGCCTGTTTTCTCTCTCTCTCTCTCTCTCTCTCTCTCTCTCTCACCTCACACACACACACACACACACACACACACACACACACACAAAACCTCTTGTGTAGACATAGATCTGTCATGATTTTTATTCAACTAAGCTAAAGTCATATTAACTGTCACCAAGTCTGATGACTGTAATATTGATTAATCTCCATATGCGTGGGCATCTGGTTTCAAAGCATTTCACATGGCACACTCAGTGCGAGCTCAGCAATAGTGTTCACTGACTGATGAATATTGAATATGCATATTCAGGATGGCCTGAATGGAAGTGCCTACTGTGGCTAGACATCTGGCTGTGCTGACAGACTTCTAAAATTCCATTCACCCAGCCTCCAGACTCACATTCTTCCCTTCAGTGAGCTGATACATAGGTTATCTCCAGGGGAGAATGGGCATCTTTTCCCTCCTGCCCCCCATGTGTGTGTATGTGTCCCTTTGCTGCAGTCTGAAATGACAGCAGGTGATATAGATAGTTGTGCTGCACATACATGGTCTCTGCAGTTCTTGTTGTCTGCTCTTAATCACCCCCTCTCCCTTTCTTCCCCTGGGCTAACTTATTCCAGGTGTTCAATATTTTATCTGTCTCTGTATCACAGGACAGATTTTCTCATAGAGTGAGTCACAGATTTTCTCATAGAGTGAGTCACTATTATAACTTCTTTGCCCAAATCTTCAGACCTGAGCTCTGGGTATCACTGAGAACAAACAGGTCGACTTCTTGGAGAGCTGTTGTGTGTGATGTTCTGAGTTGCTAACCTTACTTTCTACCATCCCCCCTGTCTCCAGTAATATGTCTCCAGGGCTCACAAACATCAATTAGAGGGGTTACATGAATATTTCCTTCTCTTTAGATTAACTTATGAACATTAAAGCTGGACTAAGTCTTCTAATATTCTCAGGTGGCATTTTGTCAGTGCATGGATAAAACATTTCTATCAATTAGATATATATTTATTGAAAATTGACAGCAAATGCAATACCCCTTTGCTTTTCTTCAAATTTTTTTAGTTAAATTCTAATTCTAGCAACTCAAATCTGTCCTTTGGAGATAGCTTACAAAACTGGTTCACAGACTGTAAATAAACCTGCATCCTACAGTGAGTGAAGAGAAACTGGTATGTGTGGTTTTAACAGACCCTTAATGTGGACAGTCGATATTTCATTTCTAAGATTACTTAATTAGTGGAGCCTATTAATATAGATCATGCTTTGAGGTGACACCAGTAGGAATTAAATTTGCCTTTTATTGAGTGTTTATAGCTTTCATTAGTTGTAGGAAACAAGGGAAGAGAAACCATTTGCAGGAAATTTTCTACTGAATTTGAGAAGAAACATAGACCAATCAGCCACAGTTCCATCTTCTCAGTGCCTGGAAGACTCTTTGATGATAACACCCACTTCTCTACCTGGAAACTCAGAATTCCTGTCCCAAGACATTACCAGGGGCTTCCACATCATTTCTCAGCATCAGGGCAGCATTCACACTTGAAGATTTCTAGCTCTCTTTTATCTCTCATTCATGGATTAAGAAATGATGATAGAATGACCAACCATTAAAACTATAACTTAGACCAAGCAAAGGACTAATACAACTTTCAAAATATTTTATAACCATTTTAGCTAATGTTGATGATAGAGAGAGAAAGCAATGCACAAGAATAGAGAATATGGTCTGACTTCTAGTAGAAGACAGGGTTCCCAGATGCAATATTACTGGATGGAATCTGTTTTCTTCCTACATTATCATATACTGCAACTATAACCAGAAAAAGACATAAGTAAGTTTCAATTGTTTATATCCATGTGTAGGTTATATACCTCGGGCAAGTCATTTTGGATAAATAAAACTTATCCAAACTGTATCTCAGTTTCTGCTTCAGCACAATGAGGACACACATTTCTGCTTTAAAAAGTTAAATGAAATAGGTTATTTATCCTTTCTGCTGTAATGCACATGTCCTGTATTCTATAACAGTTCACTTTTAAAAATCCAGCAATTGATTGGTCCAGGGGTTGGAGGAGGCAGCAATACTACTTTATGTGGAGAGATTGACTTGGATCAATCTCTTTTCTTATTTGAAGAACATGAAAATGTAGAACAGAAAACCTACATGCTAGATTTGAGAAAATACCAAGTGGACACTTTTCTTCTCTTTTGCATTAAGAAAAAAATAAAGAATGCAATTCCTCTAGCAGTTAAGGACACTGGAATTTCTTGGTTTATTCAGAAGAGATTTTATTTCCAGCATGTCTGTGGAGGAGACAGTGTATAAAAGTCAAAGAATCCTCTCATAGCTATGTGTACATATCATGTGGTTTTTATTTCTTAGGTTGTGGTTAAAAATAAGATAAGGCAGCCAACGTGTTTGGGAAGTCAACAATAAGAATTTTGTAGAAACTGAGTTTTGTTGACTATTGAAATAATATTTTTAGCACACTAAGAAAATTGCAAACTCAGAAAAGCTAATTACATATGATCATTGTGACGTTTACTTCTATTTTTACCAAAGCAGAGCATTGAGTTCTGCATATGCTTTGGGTGGTTTTGTTTGGGGGCCAGAGATGGAAAAATCAGACTTTGGGGAAAGAGTGCAGCTCCATGACTGGGAAATTATTTTTAACCAACACAGCTGTGCTATTTGACTTTGTCCAGACCTATTCTTTACAGCCAAGAAATCAGCTAGGTTAAAGCTATCCAGGCTGGAACGAGAAAGATGAAGAACAAGGAGGAAATTGGACTTTTCAATGAATGGAGATATAAATGATCATAGGAAAATGTCTTACGAAATATATAATTGTAATATATAACAAGTATTAATAAATAAATAAATAACAAGTATTAATAAATACTAATTATATACATACTAAAATATAAATATATTGGATAAATAAACAATAGTACTACATTTTCTCTGGGTAGTCTAAAACCTGGATCCTGTAGATAGAGTACTGCTCTTTCACCTTCTCACATTGACAGCATCTCTGAGAATCTTTATTTAGGAGTCCTTGGCTTGCATGAGATGTGCCATGCCCTAGAGTGTGGTTTTCAACCTGTGTGTCAGGACCCCTTTCAGGTCAAATGATATTCAGGGGTTGAATATCAAATACCTGGAAGGTCACACTGTGATTCATAACAGTAGCAAAATTACTGTTATTTTATGAGGTATCAGTGAAAATAATTGCATGGCTGGGGGTCACCACAGCATGAGACACTGTACTAAAGGGATGCAGCACTAGGGAGGTTGAGAACCATTGGCCTAGAGCATCCCCAGCCCATGTTTTCTTCTTGAAGAGATCCCCCTCTACCTATATTTCTTGCAGTCAAATTCTTCTGTCTTCAACTCTAGGCTTCTGGTTATTTAAAGTATTTTTTTTCTTTTCATATTGTCCAAAAGACTTGACTCACAACTCCCCCCTAGCCCCCCTTAAAGAAAAATCTTTATTCTATTTTGCCTTAACAAATAAGCATCAGTAATTGGATGTTGCTATATTGTAGGCAGGCACTTGAGTTAATTACCTAATTGCATTTTCACCCCAGTCTTAGGATAGGGATATTATTATGGCTGTTTCAGCCCCATATTCTGAGACTAATTGAATAGTGTAACAGCTGTGGTACAGTGTCAATGTCTGGCGAGGCCTGAGGGATCTGGTCAGGGGAGATGGTTAGATATAATTTAGATTTAATTCATTGGCTCAGTTTTACAAACAAGGAAAGAAAGCAGCTTTCATGACAAAAATCCTGTGAGTAGGATCTCACAGGAGAGTATTTTACAACCAATGCCAGACTTGTGTTAGCTCCTCAATGACACCAGCCTCTTTCATGAAAAAGAATGAGGAGATGTCTCATACTGGCAGTCCCTGAATGGCTGGTGTTTCAACCATGATACTGAGACTGCTGTCCCATGGAACAAGAGGGGAAAGGTTGTGCTGTCCTCTTTGGACTAGACAGCCTGTTTGTGCCTAGACAGCCTGTTTGTGCCTAGACAGCCTGTTTGTGCCTAGGCTCTTGGGACTTCTCTTAAGAGTTGCTAGGTTCAATCAGCCACCAAACATAGACACTCTAGCATATGCCAGCAAGATGGTGCTGAAAGGGCCCGGATATAGATGTCTCATGGGAGACTATACCAATGCCTGGCAAACATGGAGGTGGAAGCTCACAGTCAGCTATTAGTTGGAACACAGGGTTCCCAAGGAAGAAGCTAGAGAAAGAACCCAAGGAGCTGAAGGGGTCTTCAACCCTATAGGTGGAAGAATAACATGAACTAACTAGTACCCCCTGAGCTCATGTCTCTAGCTGCATATATAGAAGAGGATGGCCTAGTTGGCCATCATTGGGAAGAGAGGCCCCTTGGTCATGCAGACTTTATATGCCCCAGTACAGGGGAACGCCAGGGCCAAGATGTGGGAG
>LR749498.1:3129332-3254029 GCA_902729485.2 Mus minutoides | reverse complement strand
AGGAGGGGGGAGGGTATAGGGAACTTTTTGGATAACACTAGAAATGTAAATGAAGAAAATATCTAATAAAAGTTGGAAAAAAATACTTACATCAAAAAAAAAAAAGAGTTGCTGGGTTTCATTTCTTTTTTTCTCTCTTCTCTTCTCTTCTCTTCTCTTCTCTTCTCTTCTCTTCTCTCCTCTCCTCTCCCCTCCCCTCCCCTCCCATCCCCTCTCCTCCTTTCTTTCTTTCTTCTTTCTTTCTTTCTTTCTTTCTTTCTTTCTTTCTTTCTTTCTTTCTTTCTTTCTTTCTTTCTTTCTTTCTGGTGTGGTAAGAAATAAGGGGCATTTGTCCAAGCCATTTAAAGAGATATTAAAGGAGACAATTGTTGGCACAATAGGAAAATATTTTTCAGTGACTGTCTTGTTTCTTCCCTCTCATGGTATAGCATGGTCTTTGCTCACATTAACTTCAGCCTCCCAAATGAGAAGATGCATGAGGTAGGTTCTAGACTCAGCATCCTGAAGCACTCTTATCACTAGCCAACCTCAAGAAGCTCAGTACTGCTATCAGCTCTCTAGTGATAAGCCATTTTGGCTTGCTTTCTGGGCCCTGCTAAGCCTAGACATCTGCACTGACTACAATCCTTCATGCAGCCTGCTATCTAATGTGCTCCTTGGGGAATCTCAGGTTTCTTTCATGTCTTCTTTTTGATATTCAGCCTTCAAGGATTAGAGAATGGCAGAGACAAAGTGAAGTTGTAGAGGTAACAGGGAGATAAAGAGCTCTTACTCACTTTATGGAGAACATTAGCTTTGCTATCTCTCCCTCCTGGATGGACCCATTAGTATACATACCTCTGATTCACTTATAGTGTCTTTGTCCTCAGTCTGTTGACTTCTTTTTTTTTCTCCCTGAATTCTGTTTATACACATATCTTCATTTCCTTAAATTGTTTTATTTTTGTATTAGTTGACAGTGGTAGATTGTAAGGATAAATACTAGGTTATTAATAAATAAGGAAAGTATGTGATTAATTTTAGTTTTTCAGGACTGTGCACTGGCTTTTCAATGCATGAAATTTGGTGTGCAAATGTTACAGATGGAACATTTCCTGATGAACAGCTCCGGTCACAGAGGTGGGATGTGCTGTCTACAAAGAGCCACTCATTCTAAGTAAGTACTTTGAAGCCTCTTCCATGGTAGGAAAAAAATCAGTAAATCTTACATTAAAAATAGCTAGTAGTATATGAATATTTATACATGTCTTCAGGGTCATTAGAAACAAGAGGCAGACAGGAATGGGCTGAAGAGATGCATGGAGGTGTCTCAGGTTGACTCCTGGGATTTCTAGTGCCACCAGCTATGATGTAAATGATGTCACTACTGAAGATTATCACACCCAGTCTTTCTCTTAGAGAAAAAAACATATTTAACACACTCCCATAGAAACACAGATGAGTACATTTCCAATGGGTTACTCATCATGACTTTCTGGATTTAATGTTGCTTCCCCTTCAGACTCTGAATGTGCACGCTGATTTTCTTTTACCTCTCACCATCTGTTACCATCAGCTCACAGACAAAATATAGCTATAAATCAGAGTTACTCACATTTTACTCCTCTTGTCTCATGGGCTCTATTCATGGGTGTATAATTTTGTATGCTCATAAATTCAGAGTGTTTTGCATTCTCTGTATTTTTGCTAAGTAAGGGGCAGACGAAGCTCCTTTGGATCATTACTACAGCTTCAGACTCAGAAGATAATGACTTTGAGCTTCTAAATTAACCAGAGATTTCAAACAATCATTGGATTTTTTTAAAGCAACACCTCAGTGGGGCAGAGAAAGATGGGTTTCTTTATCAGACTTTCATGGGTTTGTTTTTTGTTTTTGTTTTTTTTTTTTAGACTTCCAACTCAAAGATATCAAAAAAGACAAGGAGGAACACTTCATACACATCGAAGGTAAAAATCTTCCAAGAGGAACTCTCAATTCTGAATATCTGTGCTACAAATGAAAGGGCAGCCACACACATTAAAGAAACTTTAGTAAAGCTCAAAGCACACATTGCACCTCACACAATAATAGTGGGAGACTTCAACACCCCACTCTCATCAATGGACAGATCATGGAAACAGAAACTAAGCAGAGACACAGTGAAACTAGCAGAAGTTATGAAACAAATGGATTTAACAGATATCTACAGATTTTATCCTAAAAATAAAGAAGAAGGTATACCTTCTTCTCAGCACCTCATGGTACCTTCTCCAAAGTTGACCATATAATTGGTCACAAAACAGGCCTCAACAGATACAAAAATATTGAAATCGTCCCATGCATCCTATCAGATCACCATGAACTAAAGCTATAAAGCCAACATTCATGTGGAAACTGAACAACACTCTCCTCATGACACCTTCATCAAGGAAGAAATAAATAAAGAAATTAAAGACTTTTAGAGTTTAATGAAAATGAAGCCACAACATACCCACACTTATGGGACACAATGAAAGCATTCCTAAGAGGAAAACTTACACTAGCAGCTTGACAGCACACCTAAAAGCTCTAGAACAAAAGGAAGCAAGTTCACCCAGGAGGAGTAGACAGCAGGAAATAACCAAACTCAGGGGTGAAATCAACCAAGTGGAAACAAAAAGAACTATTCAAAGGATCAACCAAACCAGGAGCTGGTTCTTTGAGAAAATCAATAAGACAGATAAACCCTTAGCCAGACTAACTAGAGGGCACAGGGACAGCATCCTAATTAACAAAATCAGAAATGAAAAGGGAGACATAACAACAGATCCTTAGGAAATCCAACACACCATCAGATCCTTCTACAAAAGGCTATACTCAACAAAACTGGAGCACCTGGATGAAATGGACAAATTTCTATATAGTTACCAGGTACCAAAGTTAAATCAGGATCAGATTAATGGCCTAAACAGTCCTATATCCCCTAAAGAAATAGAGCAGTCATTAACAGTCTCCCAACTCCTTCCCCCCCCCCCCAAAAAAAAGCCCAGGACCAGATGGGTTTAGTGCAGAGTTCTATCAGACCTTCAAAGAGGACCTTATTCCAGTTCTTCTCAAACTATTCAACAGAATAGAAAGTGAAGGTATGCTACCCAATTCATTCTGTGAAGCCACATATACTCTGATACCTAAACCACATAAAGACCCAACAAAGAAAGAGAACTTCAGACCAATTTCCCTTATGAATATTGATGCAAAAATACTCAATAAAATTCTCGCTAACCGAATCCAAGAACACTTCAAAACAGCCATCCATCATGATCAAGTAGGCATCGTTCCAGGGATGCAGGGATGGTTTAATATATGGAAATCCATCAATGCAATCCACTATATAAACAAACTCAAAGACAAAAACCACATGATCATCTTGTTAGATGCTGAGAAAGCATTTTTTTTTTTTAAATAGCAGAGACTGGTCATTCCTGAATGGGCTTGTGGTAGAGGACAATGCTGTACACTGGCTGTACTGATTCCATTGATGAGTGCATGCACCTACTGATTTCATTTTCTTAGCAGACATGTACCTTGGCTGTCAATCTCCACCTAATGCTTATAGCCACAT
Source organism: Mus minutoides (assembly GCA_902729485.2). Taxonomy (NCBI): domain Eukaryota; kingdom Metazoa; phylum Chordata; class Mammalia; order Rodentia; family Muridae; genus Mus; species Mus minutoides. The sequence continues at coordinate 3,250,448 of LR749498.1, read as the reverse complement.
GTTTGTAAGAGAGATGTGTGGAAAAATCAAAGTATTTTCCTATTCTTTCACACAGTTAACACAAAATTCAATACAGAACACTTTACCCCTTGTTGCCAAAATGCATGTAGGGAGAAAACAAAAACCTCTCTGGCAGATATCAACTTGGTATTGAGTAATATATTTCACTCTTATCATTGGATAATTGGAGATAACATCAGAACTCACATTTTATAACACTTTCTACTCTCCACAAATGCTAACCCTGATCCAGATGCTGAACACAAGTAGCCTGTTGTTATTAGAACTCTTACCAATAGTCAATAAATTGGGCTTAATTAGTTTGTGAAATCACTGATAAAACTAAAGAAAATACATATTCTAGTTGCTTATAGAACATATTTAAAAGCGTAGGGATAACAAGCCAGATGAAGAGATGGATAAAGTAGGGACAAGGGTTGGGTTTCAATGTATTCTATAGATATTATACCCTCCAAGAATGTTCTCCAAGGGTCTCAAGCTATTTGGAATCTCTCCAAACCTAGCCTTTTTTTTATTTTGTGGAGAATTTGTTGCTCAGACATAATTTATCAAATCATTGGCCATTAGTGACCCCTTCAACCTTCAGCCACAGGTTTATCTTATCAGGTTTCATCTTTGTAATGCATCAAAGATTTCTTTATAATTCCAGATAATAGGAATGAGATTTGATAGTAAACCAGAGAGAAGAATGTATTGTCTATTTATCTGTTTGTCTATCTCAGATCTATAATTTTAAACATAATAGTTTACAGAATATGGTACATTACAGAAGCAAATGAATGAACAATAAAAAATATTCCAGGAATATTTTCTTAAATAAGATATATTCTATACATTGTGTAAAATATTATATAAAAGCAATAAAAAAATTCAATCTTTTTAGTACAACATAATACGTTGAACTCTAATTAATAACATGGCAATCCAAAACAGGATAGAAATGTCAGGTATACTCTAAGATGACTTAGCCCTTGGCTTGCTCTTATTTCTTGGCCTTGTTTATTTGTTTGTTCATCATTAATGATGCAGAGCAAAATGTTGTGAGAATTACATATTTCATCATGAGCATTGCTTCTGTTTTCCTTGTGCCCAGTCCCCTAAACTTGCCCCGAGGTGGTGTCTAATTTTCTCTCTGGAGTCTTCATGATGAAGCAGTAATTTTCCCCCTCATATCTGCAACATTCTGGCACTCACCTTAGCTGTGCTATTTTGAAAATTTAAATTCTTCTGGTGAATATACAATTGGGACCTTTCTTTTTAGGGGAGATGTATTCTACTTCCACCTTTGCTTGGTACCAAACATCTTCAGAGAAAAGTGAGTCTGTGACTTTAAAATGTCACCAATGAACTCTTGTCACATAGCATCAAAACAAGATGTCACATAGGAGCCACCATTCAGTTTCAATAAAGTCAGGTGAAATCCTACTTAAACAACTTATTAATTTTATTTTATGACATTAGAGGTAGTTGTGTGTGTGTGTGTGTGTGTGTGTGTGTGTGTGTGTGTGTGCACATGCATGCACGCGTGTGTGCATGGATGCCTGCCTGCATGCCTGTTTGTCTGTCTTTGTATGTGTTTCCAGATTGGGGAAGGTGGTTATTATATTTAATCTTTGTTTTACATAAAAGTAGACTATAAAACTAGGCATAATAATGCTAACAAATAGGACTCATGCTAAAGTTCAGAAAATCTCTGAGATGCATTCTGGATTTCTACTACCCATGTGCCCTTGAGAAAAAGCAACCTTTCTGGGCCATTGTTTCTTATCAATGATCTAAAAATACTAATGTCCACTGAGTTTTATCAAGTTTTCATATGAGATCACATTCTTGGAATCTGCGAAGGACTTCACAAATATGAGGTGATGTTATTTGAAAACTGAGTGAAATCATTTTGGCTAGAGGTAAGACAATAATAAAATTGATGTTCATGTCAAATCACTCCTTTAGTAATAGAAAATGTATCCTAGGACTTAAAGCCAAACAAAAGTAATTGATGTGTATATTCTCTGACTTGAGGCTGCTCTTGGCTAAAGTTTGAGTACAGACAATGTGTGGAGGTTCTATGTCATTGTGGTGGAACTCGTAGGGAAGGTCTTAGGTCATTGGACAAGACTTAGGACTTTAATATCTTCCGGTTTCATTTTTGTTCCTTGGTTTGTCGTATATGTAGTTTTTCTCTTTCATGAACCATACTATGCTTCCTTGCTGTGTGTCTAAAGCAGCAGAACTCTGAAAATGTGAGCCCAAATAAAACTTTTCTCTTTGTGTGTTAATTATTGTAGTCATTGTATTACAGTGTGTTAATTATTGTAGTCATTGTATTACAGTAATGAGAAAAGGAATTCCACTGTGTATCATGGAATAATAGGTGCTCCTTCTCATGGACTCTTAGATGACAATCATTTCTTGCGTTTATTTCTTACCAAACCTCTGTTAGAAACTGCCACTGAGCAGGAATAGTGAATTGCCAGAAGCTCAGAAAGCATGATTTATTTCTTTAGGCTGTACATCTGTAACAAAAGAGCCACAGAATTTACCATGCCCGGGGATACACTCTTGAAGCTGCCCAGAGTGCTTGAACAAGTCGTATTAATGATTTTCTCATTAATATTTTTATTCAGAGTTAGTCTTTATGAAATTAAAGGCATTAAATTTTCAAGGAAAAGGCTCCCATTTCCAAGGCAGTTAACTAGTCTTTGAAAATTTCTATTTAAATTCTATCCTTACATGTCTACTACTACTAATCATGATAGACACGGGCTGCACAGCAAAACTGTGTGCATAGTCTGCATTGGCAATGGTTTTAAGCTTGTGAGTTTGACAGTATCCATAAAAACTCTTCCCTTCCCTTCCCTTCCCTTCCCTTCCCTTCCCTTCCCTTCCCTTTCCTTTCCTTTCCCTCCTTTCAGATTTCCCCTGTTCTCCAGTGTATGAGCAATGACACCAGTGATGGAAAACATTTGCCCATAAGCCACTGTCAGTTGTTGAAGGTACAAGAGTATTCACTTTTTATTTCAGGAATTTCATTTCTTGCTGTGTAAATGATAGTCTTCATGGGATTGTAAAAGTAGGTGTCTATATGACACACAGCAAGGAAATTACACAGAGCAGTAATCAACTCATATGTGCACAGTTTTATGCCATGTAGAGAAAATAAAACAAAACAACTTTAATATGATGGTCCTGAATTTTCTACAATAGAATTTATTGCTCAGATGTGCCCTTTCCATTTAAATAGTGGAAATATAGCATAGCTGCTGGAGAAATTAATGAGCTGTTAAGAGCCTTTATTGTTTGGATCCTTCAGCTCTTACTTCTTCTGCTATAACTGGATCCTCTGGCAAAAGTAGCAGCTGTCTTACTGTTCTGAAAGAAATAATTTCACTGTAATTCCAGTTTTCAATTGCTTGTGAATTATGAACCATGAATTGACATCTCCATCAACACATAAGTGTTATCAACTTCTTGAGTGCTGTGACAGGCTCTTCTGTGAGCTTCTTGAACTAATGGTGAAGATTTCACTGATTAGATCTAAACTGGTCTTATCACTAGTACCTTCTCACTTTTCTATAAAGCCAACTGGCTCTGATTCTGAATGCTGTGCATCTGAAAGATTCATTAAACCTTGTGACAACGCAAATCTAGGAAAAACAGAATGTGATCCACACAGGACATCCAAACACTTAAGAATGCTAATGTGAATTACAGACTATATGCCTGCTCCAAATTATGTCTTCTGCAAGTTTTCTAACATATGTAGAGAAGGAATTACACACAGGGGTTGAATTTCTGTGTATTATTTAAGAAACTGCTCATGCAAATCTGATAATTAATAATGCATGTATCTCATTTTACTGTTTTAATACACTTTAGCAAAAAATTTCATTTCCTGGTGTGTAAATGATAGTCTCCATGGGATCGTAAAAGTAGGTGTCTATATGACATGCAGCAAGGAAATTACATAGAGCAGTAATCAACTCATATGTGCACAGTTTTATGCCATGTAGAGAAAATAAAACAAAACAACTTTAATATGATTGTCCTGAATTTTCTACAATAGAATTTATTGCTCAGATGTGTTCTTTCCATTTAAATAGTGGAAACATAGTATAGCTGCTGGAGAAATTGATCAGCTGTTAAGAGCCCTTGCTTCTCTTGCCAAAGACCCAAGTATGACTCTAAGCAATCACATAGTGTCTCACCACTACCTGTAACTCCAGTTCTGTGGACTCTGATGCGCTCCACTGGCCTTCTAGGATGCCAGGCACACACATGGTACACATAAATGCAGACAAACTCTCATACACATAAAATTAAACCAAATAAATCTTTGAAAATCATTAAATATTTAAAAGTGGACCTACTATAATAGTCTTTTTTTTCTACCTATGCTCTGTGTGTGTGTGTGTGTGTGTGTGTGTGTGTGTGTGTGTGTGTGCAACAGTACATGCGTAGAGTTCAGAGGACAACTTGTAGGATTTGGTTCTCTTTTCCACCACGTAAGATCCAGGCAATATACTCACCAGGCATGGTGGTAAGTATGTTTACCTTATGAGTAGGCTTGCTGTACTCACTCCCTTTTTCTATTGCTGTTTCCCATTTCCTGAAAGACTCATTGAGATTTTATCAGTTCTATTTATCTGTTAATAAAGCAAAATAGCTAAAAATTTTTGATCAATTAGAATAGAAAAAAATGATGAGCATGTTAGGGTACCAGTCCTGATCATTCCAGAAGGAAAGGGACAAGAAAGAATATCTTCCTAGTCTATCTATATGTCCAAAGTATTTCTAGCACATCCAGCCTATGGATTATCTGATTGATGATGGAGAACCATCACTTTCCTATACTGACATTACTCATTTTAGGTATGTTAAATCAGTCAACCAACATATACCTTCTATGTGCCAGACATGCTGGAATATATGGAGAGGAATTAAACAAGGCCCTATCTTTGTTACAGAGACCACCAGAGCCCAGAGAGAGGGGAGAGGTATAAATAGTGTTCGCAAGCATCAGGTAATAAGTGTATCGTTTAAAAAATCCACAGAACTCTGAATGAAGTTGCAGAGAGGTGGCAGTGGACTCTGAAGTAGTGTGAGAAGGTATGACAAGGTGGAGAAAATTTAAATTGATTTTGATTCATTGAAATTTATTCTGTACCATGATCTCTCTCTCTCTTACTTAAAATTTAAAATTAAGAAATTCTGTTAAAATACATTACTTCACAAATTCATCTTTTATCTTTTCCACATGACCTAATGGATTTGTCAACAAACATTAACAGTGAATTTTACTAAAAAATGTCATATATAGGTGAACCCCATAAAGCTCAAATATGTCCCAAAATATTAGACAAGGACATATCTTAAGGCTTTAGAAATCAGTAAATAAAAATAAACATTTTACAATAATGAGACCATTATCAACACAGTGGGATGCTGTGAGATCTTTACACTCTGCTTAAGTTAATAGCTGCTTAAGTTATCCTTCTATTATTGTAAACTCATATTATGTGGACATGGGATTGATGTCCTTAAACTTGTGGGTTTGCTATGGAAGAAAATACTTGCCCTCATTGATTTTAGTAGTTCATCTTGGGTTTTGAGTTTGGATATAATTGTCATAGGAACAATCAGAGTGTTCAACACCGAACAGTTTTGGTCCATGATAATGTGGATGTTGACCTGGTGCTATTCAGCAGCTACTACAGGAAGATTAGCTGCGGCAATATCTTATAATTTACCCAGATGGTGAGTCACTGCAAGTTTCAGAATCAAGGAGAAAGACTTATACTTAATGAAAAATACACTGAATGATCGCATTTAATTCTTCTAGTAGATCTGTGTGTTTTCATAGACATGTAGTGTGTGTGTGTGTGTGTGTGTGTGTGTGTGTGTGTGTGTGTGTGTGATGAGCACATGTTCTAATTTTACAAACTTTCAATTGATTATAAGTTTATAAGTGAGGAAGCTAGAAAAAAACTTTTCCAAGTAACATTATTAATAGCAGATTCAGTCTCAGCTATGATTTCAAATCTCATTTCCTTTCTAACCACACAAGAGGAAATATATAAAAAGGAAAAGGTTGTATCTGCATAGCCAAAAATAATCACGCAATTTGACCAGATTCAAAAAGAAATGTATTTTACAGAGAATGGAGGAAAGACATTTCTGAGAATAGGAGCTTATTATCAGCTGTACTTGTGTAATTATCTATATATACACACATAGAGAGGCATATATGAGCTTACCCTCTCAATGTGACTTCTCTAAAATTTCTTATTCATAGAAAATCATTTAAAGTCTGTGGCATAGCCTAAACTAACTGGATTTCCAATAGTCCTTGTGACTGAAGATGACCTTGAATTTGTTTCTACACTGACCTCCAGAGTACTAGCATTACCGATATTTGGCACCACACCCAAGGTATGTGGGGTATAAATCAAACTCAGGGCTTGGTCCATGCCAGAAAATCCGTCTACCAACTGAATCTATATTCCTAGCCCCAAGCCTTGTTTGCAATTGATGACCAAGAATCCTTACCAGTTCAATAGGAAAAAAAACAAAACAATACAGATTTTTCCAAAGTTTGTACATTTTGTAAGTAAAAGGATGCTACATTCACAGACTAATCCTTTGAATTATCTAATTTTATGAACTAAAGTAACTCTGTTAGGCAATGAAAGAACTTGTCTTCTGTGTGCACCAAAAGTACTGCCGCTATCTGTTAAAGGTGTGTGGAACCTCAACTGTAAGGGAGTGACTAGAAGACCAGCTTCAGTTAGATGGAGGAATCCTTGTCTCAATTGAATTCATGCGTCTGTGCTGCAGTCAGGCATGTTACTGTTCTGACCCAGACAAATGGGGCAGTAAGGGAGCTACTATTAGCTACAGTTAGCTTCTTGTCCTTCTTGCTAGACTCTGATCAATAGGTATTATTTTTTTTATATCCAGTAACTCCCAGAATTGCTTTATTTTTTTTTAACCTGTAAGCCCCTAAACTATTTCATCACACTCTGCGAAAATGGATTAAGCTTTACTGTTCTTCTCCAGTGATAATCCTTGCTATGCACACCCTACACCCCATTCTGCAGTGTAGCATTGCATTGCTGGCATTTAGGAGAAAATGTGCCATAAAGTATCAATCACTCTAATAGACTTTGACCAGCATTCATTGAAACTGTTGATATAAACTATAGAGACTAACTCTGATTCTATGGAACTGAAGAGCCGCACAGCCCTCTCAAGTTGACCAACTACAGTGAATAGAATAACTGATCCTGAATATGGATGTTGAAAGCTCACAGGCCCCAACAGTTTCCTTGCAGTGAAGTCAGGTCTGAAGTTACTGTCAATTTATTTGCTTTTGCCTATAGGCATCAAAATTGACTTATAAATCTGGAAAGTCATTGTTCCTGTCCTAAGATAGTGCCTCTTTAGAGGGCTTAATTCTTTGTTCACAGTACCATTTAACATTCAGAAATCCGTTGCAATTACAGAAAGAATGTTTTCTATTGTTTCTGGAAGACAGGTCAAGCAGAATGACCTGAGTGGTCACTGTCACAGAACAGTTTATATTTAAAGCCAAGGAAACAGACAGAGGTTGTTCATTTTTCCAGTCTCTGTCTTGGATCGTCCTCAGAGCATCCTGGACTTGGCAAGCAGCTGGCAGATCTGGCTCATGTGACACAGCCCTCAAAACCATTACTGCTGTCCATATTTGACTTGAGACCAGTGAACTGTGGCTTAAGTGGTTTATTCATGTTCTTAGTCATCCAAGTTTCTGTTTGATGCCTTAGTTTACATCCAGAGAAGCAGACAAGATGGATGAGAAGTCAATAAGGGAATATGCTCTTACATCCCCAAGAGTATGAGGCTATACCAGCTCTCAGCAGGACCACTGACGTGAGGAAATCCTTCCAAAAATTCCCCAGAATCCTTTTTACACAGCCATTCTGAAACTGAATTGTTTTCTGTTGTTAATTTTGTAGAAATTTTAAGCCATATAAAAACGGAATTATATGAGGTAGGGTACCAAAACAAGCAAAAATGCTATGCTAAAACTAACATCTAGAGAAAGCCCAGTATTGTAGAGTCTATATTGACAGCTCATCTTCAGAGTTCTGCAGATTTTTCTTTTTACCATACACTTATTACCTGATGATTATAAACACCGCATATATCTCTCCCCTCACTCTGGGTTGTGATAGTCTCTATAACAAAGATAGTGTCTTGTTTAATCCTTCTCCATATATTCCAGCATGCCCGTTGTCGCATTTGACGCAAACAAAATCATTAATATTCAGTTACTAGTGTTTATTTTGAACTATACAAAATGTTGCACCTGTATATGTTATGTTGAATGTAGCCATTGCTTGGTGTATGATGTAAATTTAACATGTGATATCTAACCTATTGCTGCATTACTTCAATTTTTAAAAGGTTTTTAGTTGTATGTTAACACCTGTAAAAGATTTTATTTGACCACATTAACTTGTGAGAGAAATAGAAAATTGTTACAACTGATGTGAAAGAGAATTTAAATAGCAGAGAAATAGATATGCAATCAGAGATGCTAATATTAATATGCTACATCAGGCAAAATCAAATTCTATTTATATAGTGTTCTTAAGGGGAAAATGAATTTTTACTAAGATAGAGAACATTCTTCAATATGTATACGTATACTAGTTTTCTATAAAGGAAAATAACTGATATATGTATATATCAGTAATATATGTGTGTATATTATATATATATATACACACACACACATATATATATATATATATATATATATATATATATATATATATATATATCATATATATCATATATATGTGTATGGAATTATTATTTATTAGAGTGACTAACAGGGTATGGTGTTAGTAGCCCAACACTGACTGTATCCTGACAGAAGGCCAGGGATTTGGTGGTTGTTCAGTCTATGGGACTAAATGTCCCAATCTTGTTCTGAAGTTCCAGGAAGTCCTAGTGAGCTTCAAATTTCTAGTCTATATTGGAATCCAGATAGGTTCTTACAGCAGTGAAGGAATGCCTTAGGATCAGGATAGGGGAACTTGCCAGTGATAGTGAAGGCAAGCACGTAAAAAGCAAAACATTTTTCTATGTCCTTTTATGTGGATTGCCACCAGAAAACATGACCCAGATCTAGGATGTGTATTCTGACCTCAGATGATCCAGAGGTGAGTCTTCCACCTCAAATAATCCAAGAAAGAAAAAGTCCTCACCAGTGTGTCCAACTATGTTAATGCAAGGTGTTGTCAAGTTGACAACCAAACTTAACCATCAGAATGAGGATGTAGACAAAAGATGTTTGCCGTGGCTTCAGGAAGAAGGGGGACTACTGGAGCTAGAGTCCAGTCTCACACTGCATACAAATCCAAGACCTATTTATGGATGGTGATTGCAAGGCTGGGAAAAAGAACAATGATTCATTATAGCTCATCTATCACAAAGCTTTGTTTCTCATGTTAGTAAGCAGGAGGACAATCTTTCTGCTTCTTGGTTGCTATTTCAGCACAATGCCCACTCTGAAGGAAGAGAAGTTGTATGTTATATATATATAAGATCCATATGTATGCTTATCTATATATTCATATAGTAGCATATTCAGGTATCTATGTAGTTAATTTTAAAACTGCCAATATTTCAGAAATATTAAAGTGAAACAAATATAAATATAATTTAATTTTCTTAGAAATTTATTTAAATATGTATACAAATTATCCATAAACATATTGACACATTTAATTCTAGTGACAACCCACATTCTGTATGCGTGTGTATGTGTGTGTGTATTCTCTTGTAGATTGCACAACTTTATTATATGATAATTCTTAAGATTTATTTTGGGCTGTATCTATTTGTTGACCATCAACTTTCAAGTGGATGGTTAAAAACACTTCTCTGAGAGTGGGACAGTTCAACACAGAATGCAGCAGTCAACTTCCTAAGGCTTCTGTGAATAATTAAGCTGAGACCTGGAGGTGGTCCATTTCCTTCCCTGTCCCGTTGTGACTGATGAAAAGTAGTTTTCATGTGTCATGGGAATCAGAGCACCATCAATGTTCCACTTGCTCTTCATTGGCTGGAGGATTGAACAGAAGAACTGGGTAACTGGGTGTGGTGAGTTTGCCCCTCCAAGTACTATCATGGTGTGACCTTCTCAGTCAGTGTTGGGAGCTAAAATAACTATTCATAAAAGACTATTCAGAACATAATTATAAATCCCAGACCTATTAATAATGCCACTTGCCTTTTAGAAGCTTGAATTCCATCAAAACTTTGTGTTGAAACAACCTACTAGTACTATTTAACTGAAAGAATAGACACTCTGATGCAGGAGATGATAGAGTGACATGATCTTCAGCTAATGGCACATTACTCTTGGTCCAAGTATTGTTCTTTGTGGTACTTTGAGGTACTTTGTGGTACTTTAAAGGACTATTACTAGACTTGGGATTTAAGCCTGAGCCTTGCTCACCCTTCAGAAACCAGCTTCAATAAGCCAGTTAAATGTGTACTAGCAAAAGAGCAGAAAAATGAGGTTTATTCATTACCAAAGAAATCCATTAGATCTCCTCCCCTACAAGTCTTTCTCCAGGATTCTAAAAGGAGGCTTTGATTTTAAGGATTTATTTTTATGTTTAATTAAATGTTTGTATGTATGGTAGGTAGTGGGGGATGTGCATGAGTCAATTGCCCTTGAAGAAAGGTGTCATATCTTCTGGAACTAGAGTTTCAGGAGGTTGGAGACCCCTACTCCATATGGGTCCTACAACCAAACTCAGGTCCTCTGCAAGAGTAGTAAATGGTTTTAACCACTGAGTCATCTCCAGCCTGAGGTTTGGCTTTGAATAGAGAGCCAGAAGTGCATAGGATATGGTACCAGACCTCGCCATCCTGAGACTCTCCTATAACACTGTCTAATAAATGATCAGAAATGTATGAAATGTCATTCCAGGACTTAACATCCCCTTCTGCTTGGTCCAAGAACCTCAGCCTTTACTACTCCCAGTAAGAGATTTCTATAGAAATCCCAGTTTCTTGAGGTCCATTATTCCACTAGTCTGATACAAGAGTCTCATTAGAATATCCTCATCCCTGCCAGGATGCATACAGGACTGTTGATTTAAAGGAACCAGATACGCCTTTAGTCTGCTTAATACAGAAGTCAACTTTCTATTCATCAGAGCTCCCTAGGATAGGCTCCGACAGGTTCATTTCTGGATGATTTCTGGTTGCATTTTGGGATGATATAGGAACCAGCTGGGTATTCATGGAACTCCACAACTCTCTTGTGTTACTCGAGGACCCATGCCTTCCACAACTCTTGGTCCAGAATTCCTCATATGTAGGCTGTGAGGGGGAAGCTACCAAACCTCCAAGCTAATTTCTCACCTGTAATTTCTTTCTCAATTTATTCACCTAATGTCTGCCTGCTGAGAGCAGCACTTTTACAAGACAAGGGAAAAGCACTTCCAGCATCATGTTTTCTTCTCAAATCTATTTATTCAGCCTCCCTTTGGTGAACAATCTTGTGTTTTTTTTAGTCTTTCAATATTCAGTCTATTTCAGCACAATGTGTTTCACAGTGTACTAACCATTATTCTTTTACTAACTGTTAAATTACCTCAAATCCCAGGGTTTTGCTAAATGGACGATTGATCAATATTTTTATTAGAAAGCTATATTCTTTAAACTTCAATAACCTTGCAAGTGTTCAGGAGTAAAGCTTTTGAGATTTTTAGTAAATATGAGTTTTCCCTTCATTCTTACCACAGCTTAGAGTTTTACTCATTACACTTTGGAACTGCATAATTGTGCAATTAATCTCAAGGATGTCAGAATGCATATTTTTAAAAAGTAATTTTCTTAGAGAAATAATACATATCTCATTACTTTTTACTGTAATTGGTATTCATGATCCCTTAGTTTATAGGTTTAAACCCTGTCAGGGATGGCCAATCTCAGGGCCATATATTATTAAAATAGATTAATTTTTCAAACACATATTCCATTCAATTTCTCATTAAACAAGGCATTGTAGATTCTGCTGTCAGGGCATACAAATAACATGATTATGCAATCCTTGAATTATTCAAAGTCTTCTCAGATGGAATGGGTACTAGACCTAGACACTGGGTTCATTTATTATGGAAGAGAATTTTAAGACATAGATGTCTAAACTAACGATTACAATTTTCTGTCTATTGCTGTAACTAAAGCCATGACCACAAGTAATTTGTGGAAGATGTGATTTATTTAGTTTATATTTCCAGGTCACAGTCCATCATTGAGAGAAGTTGGAACAGGAACTTGAAGCAGACACCATGTAGAGAGGTTACTTACTAGTTCTCTTACTCATAGGTTCCTGTGTAGCTAGATCTCCTATATAGTCCAGAACCACCTGTCTAGAGATGGTATCACCCATAACAGATTCACTCTCCTGAATCAAACTGATAAGAAACACAGCCACACTCAGATATGCCCACAGATCAATCTGAAAAGGACAATGACTCAATTGAGATACCGTGTCAAGTGATCCCTGGCCGGGTCTGTTGACAGTTACTATGAGCTGAATACTGACCAAGGATCACGTGTGATCTATCTTAATTTCAGAAGAATAAGGAATCCTTTTACCACAGGTCCAGGAAATCCAAAAAGAGAAGGTTACCTTAAAGGAAATATACAAAATCAAATCCAATCAGGTTATGACTGGAAAGTCTCAGATATAAAGGAAAAGGGGGAAGACTTGAGTTTGGACTTAGACTAGATTATTTGGCCATTAGTGCAGACCATAAATTAAAAAGTGATAGGAAGAATTTCAATGTAGGGTAGGCGATACTGCAGTCACTATGGAACTTGGGGATAGCATATACTTCAGAGGTACTTAGTGAGCACTTAAACTTTTATGTAAATATTTGATTTATGAAAATATAGACTAAGTAATGTGGAGTTCCCTTATACATCTTGTTTCTCCTCTTCAAAGCCTCCTGACTTTCTTCTTATTCCATAAATTATATAATTGAGGAAACTACAGTGCCAAATTGGTACCTAAAGTTTATAGTTTATACTGTGGTTTACTTGTGTACAAGCGCATGATATATATCCACCACTGTCATATAATAGTGGTCACTTTCACTGTTCCCTAAATCCTCCATTTCTGCCTATTCATCCTTTATTCACCTTTAATCTTTGGCAACTATTTTTTACGTCCATGTGTGTGTTTTTTTTTTTTTTTTCAGAATGTTAGAGTTATAATCATATAATATGTAACCCATTTAGTTTAGCTTCTTTCATTATCCATTTTATGTTTCACTGTGTTTTTTTCATGGATTGATAATTCATCTCTTTCAGTGTTGTGTAATATTCCATTGTCTTGTTGGACCATAGCACAGTTTTCCTCTCATCTGTGGATGATATAGTGGATTGTTTTATATTATATGTATTATGAATAAAACATCCAAAATGTGCTCTTGTGTTTTAGGTATACATAAATATCTTATTGATTTAGGTAAAAATTAATAGGCATGATTACTGGATCACATGATAAGAATATACTTAATTTTATAAAAAGTTACACTGTCTTCACCAACTATACACTCCTACCCACAATGGATGAGAGCTCTGTATCCCTTTTGATATTTTTTTTCAGAATTTAAGCCATTTATCTAGGTACCTGGTGTTGTCTTGGTGTTGCTTTACTTTGTACCTCAGCACCTTTTCCCATGTTTCTTTGTCATATGCGTGTTAATATCGTCATTGGTTGAGTGCCTCTGTGGATTTTTTGCCTACTGTAAAATCCAATTGATTGTGCTTGCTTTTTATTTTAAGGGTTATCTGTATGTCTTAGATAACACTTTACTATTAGATCTGTTACAAATATTTCCTTCCAATCTATATTAATAATCTTCTTCCAATAATTTTCTTGAACAAACAAGAGATGGAAGAATAAATCCTAAATTTTCACCAAGACCGATTTAAACTTTAACTTTGGAATTTTTGGATTTACAGAAGAATTATAAAGAGTCTAGGGCTTGGTGGGCCTCAGTAATGTCATATGCACAGTTTACCAGTAATGTCATATGCACAGTCATATGTCATATGAACAGTTTACCAGGAAGATGTTGCCAAGATAAACACTCTAAAACCCAATTAAATTAGTATTTACCAGATGTTTCAGTAAGTGCTGGTACATTATAGTTTGTCCCTTTCTATATGCTGTACATTAGATATGAGACACTAAGTCCTGTTCCTTCTGGGAAAGGAAATTAAACTCCATTCATCACCATGAAAGTCAAAGATTAATATAGTTGTTAATAACAAGGAAAATGATCAAAGTTACTTTTGCTATAAATATCTCACAGATCTTATCACTAACAATAAGAAGAATTATGAAGAATTCAAACCAAAATGAACTTTTCTGTCACATATTTAAAGCACCCAGGAAAAGAAGATTTCCTTGGGTCTGTCATATTTTATAGACTGTCCATCAGTTGAGAAACATTCTGCTAAACAACGATGCTATAACAATAAATGTGACCTCAATACAAAGTAATTACCATGTGTTGTATATTGACCATATCCTTTTGGCTGTGGCAACTGTCTTCAAACCCCCAGAGCTCCATGATTCTGCAAGAACTCCTCAGAATTATATACCTAGACAGTCTCCTTCTGGGAGATGCTGAAGCATAGCAATGTAAGTCAGTACCAATAAAAGTAACCTTCTCTGTGAGGGCTACTTAGAATAACTGGATTCTTATCTCAATATTTATTCATCCACCAAAAGTGCTCTATGCCCTTAGAGTAAATATTTCATGAGAAGTGACATATGTTCCAAGCAAGAATTAGGATAATAAAAACTGAATTTTAAGCATGATATAAATATAACTATAGAGAGAATAAACATCCATATGGCTTTTAGGTACTATGTATGATTAATAGTGTTTAAGTATTTGCATGGCCTCTCTATGATTTTAAGGACTGAAGGACTTTCTTCCTTCTCTAAGAATCTTTAAATATTGTGACTTGTTGGAATTTCACCAGAGTCTCATAGGAATTTTCCAAACTAACTTTTCCATACTTTATTCAGCAGTGAATGTCAGTGCCACCCAAGTCTCCACAACTCATAAGTGTCACTGAAAAAAAAAAAAAAACCAGAGAAACTGGGTGATATAGGAACTGGTCTCTCCCTGGGCTCATCCTTCTTGAATCTCAGGAGCAAGAAATATTCTTCCCATAGAGTCAGAAACCCTTGGGGGAAATCATCAGTCCTTCCAGAGCTCCATGTCTTACACTTTCTAATAAGGAAGCAAATTAGCCCAATTTGAATTGAAATACTACACATTAAAGGAACCTCTATCTTCCCACACTTTGCTCCATTTTTCAACACAGTACTTACTGAATTGTAATAAGTACTTCTCTCCCAATAGAAGAACTTTATTCCAATGTGCCATCTGCTAAGCTGAACAACATTTTTTTTCAATAAATGTATTTTTTCCAAAGACTGTGCCTTTAGTTACTAAGGTCCATTTTTTTAAAAGTCAAAATTGTTGCTTAAAGGTAATAAAATAGCTGACTGGCAAAAAGAGCATAGTCACATAATGGCCTGTGAGTTTGGAAGCTATACGCAGGTCCTAAATGAAATGAAGTACAAAGTGATGTTAGTGTTGGGTCTGAGAAGACAGTGGAAGAAAGATCAGGCTGCAAATATACTGCGATGGGTGCTATGGCTTGTGCGTCCCTTAACTTTCATGTGCTTTAAACTTAATTCCCAAATCATGATTACAAGTGAGACCTTCCAGGGATGACAATTTTATCATGAAGATTCTTCCCTTATGAATGGATTAACATAGTCGGGGATTAATAGATTGATGCGTTATTAAGAGATTGCTTTGCTATGAAATGATATTAGTTAGTTTTCTATTGCTGTGATGAAACACCATGACCAAATCAATTTATGGAATTAAGAGTTTATTTAGGGTTATAGTTCTAGAAGTTTGGAGTCCATAATGTTGGAGGAGAGGCAGCAATGACAGGCACGGCAGCTGAAGCAGCAGCTGAGAGCCCAATTCACATCTAGAATTGCAAGCATGAAACTGAGAGGTCAAATCAGAAATAGTATGAGTCTTTACATTTTAAAATCTCACTGCCATCTTGAGACATGAGCTCTGGGGGTACTGATTAGTTCATATTGTTGTTCCACCTATAGGGTTGCAGACCCCTTCAGCTTCTTGGGTACTTCCTCTACCTCCTCCATTGGGGGTCTTGTGTTCCATCCAATAGATGACAATGAGCATCCACTTCTGTATTTGCCAGGCACTGGCATAGCCTCACAAGAGACAGCTATATCAGGGTCCTTTCAGCAAAAACTTGCTGGCATATGCAATAGTGTCTGCGTTTGGTGAGTGATTATGGGGTGGATCCCCAGGTGGGGCAGTCTCTGGATGGTCCATCCTTTCATCTCAGCTCCAGTGACAGACTCTCTCCATTAAGGCCACACCTCCTTATCCTCCCTAAAGAGTGCAACTAACTTGGATAGAAGCATTCGAATGTCTGAGAGTATGGGAACATCTTTCATCTCAGGTCCAGTGACAGACTCTCTCCATTAAGACCACACCTCCTTATCCTCCCTAAAGAGTGCTACTATCTTGGATAGAAGCATTCGAATTTCTGAGAGTATGGGAACATCTTACTCAAACAACAACTGAAGGTGGCACTCCTGTTGTTTCATGTGAGACCTTCCGATGTACCATAACCCAACAGAAATGTCCTCACCATAGACTGACCTTGAGCCAGATATTATGTTCCCAAATATCCTAGCCATGAAAATCACAACAAATAATCCTCTCTCTCTGTAAATTACTGACTCTTGGGCATTCTGTTATATCAACAGAAAACGGGATAAGGCAGATATAGAGAATGAAAAATTTTGGTATGGAGCTATAGGTGCAAATGTTAATAGGTAAGCAATAAAGGGTTATGATGAGGTTTAAAGGAGTGCCAGGTGTCATGTTAGGAAGTTTGAGAATTAACTACAGGGCATATTAAGGTATTTTGTCTCCAATTAGTTTTAGAAGGATGATACTTTCAGGATCAACATGAGGCAAGATTAGAAGAAAAATGGATAGCAGATAGGTCAAATTGATGGATGTTTCAATAGCCCACTCAAAGAAAGGCCCCAAGTGAAGGAACTGGCAAAATTAACCATATCATTAACTCATGGATATGGTAGAGTGACATAGGTTATATAGTTATAGAAGATACAAGAGTCAGGGAAAGTAACACATGGCAGTGATAGTCAGTGAGGCCCAGCAGTCAATTTTGGATGATGAAGTAAGTGTGAGGGGTGGAGGAAGAGTTGGATGCTAAGACTTCAGGTCTCTGGACCAATCTTGAAGGAAATACAAATGAAATGTGAGAAGAAGGTAATGTTGAAGATAGAGGTAGACAATAAAAACAGAAGTGATGCAAGTGATATGTAGCAGTAGAATTGGTCAGTAGACAGAGGAGGGTAGCTCTTTTATTCATTGCACTGCTGGGCAGGGATGCTGGACCGTTTGGCTTTCATGGACCTCCTGGTAATAGTTTTTATACAGGTGCCAATTTCCTATGAGGTTCTGTAAAAACCATTGATCTCTGGGATTTTCAAGGGCTATAAGATAATTCAGCTGCTGTTGGATTATTTCAGACCCTTTCATATCTTTTGCATCAGTTTCCCTTTTTAAAACACATCTCTCTATTCATTTTGCATGTTTGTGTAGAAGGAGGGGGCACATGGCACAGTGGTGTGTGGAGGTCAGAAGTTGCCTCATAGCACGGGGCACATGGCACAGTGGGTGTATGGAGCTCAGAGGATGCCTCGTAGTAGTTAGGTCTCACCTCCCTTCATTTGGGCCCTGAGAATGAAGCTTAAATTTTCAGAGGTGGCTGCAAGTTCTTTCCTCATTGAGCTATCTTGCTGGCCCTTGGTGATAAACCACAAGTGTTTTCTAGAATTTTTTTTACACACTGAAAAAGGTGCTACACGAGCAGGAAAACAACCTCCCACTTTGGAGAATGTAATGAAAAAGCTTGAATGTTTGCAGCTAAGAGCTTTTTATAGGCTATGAATAAGTAAACAGAGGATGAAGTGGAGGAGAATAAACATATGCTTTGCTGGAGAAATATTTATTTAGTCAGGCATCCACCATTACTGCTCACATTTATATGGTAGAAAGAGGATTCTGGGGATACAACAGGACTGAAATGTGACCCACCTCTATTACCATTCAAGCCTCAGCACTTGTCATTGTATTTATTTATGCTTTCATAGATCAAACATTTGTTAATGGTATGTTAGAATATGCAGCGAAAATGGAAGTCTCATATGCAGTGAATTGCACTGTCATTTGGTGGGTCTGCAGATAGGCTCATTTTCTCAGCATTTGACTTATAGGCATTGCTGTGTAGGAGTGACTGAACACATCTTTTCCATGGGGCTTCTCCTGGGTTGAAGGACAGAGTAAAACACTAAAGCATTTCTTACACAGGTAGTAGATTCCAGAGAAATGCAGAGGCATTTAGAAGGACAAAGGAAGCCAGCCTAGCTGCAGAGCTACGCCATAGTTGGCCTGCCTTCAGAGGCATCAGGTCTGAACTCCTAGCCTGGAGTTGACATGGGGGAAGGGGGACCACAGGTTGCAACCTTACAAAGGTTGCAAGCCATTGCTCTGGAGGACTAAGGTACAATTCAGTAAAATGAGATGGGTAAGCTGCCTAGTGTATTCTTGGTATATCAGAGTTGATTTGTAGATGGCAGTTTCTTCTGGACTACTATGATACTATTAATTAGAAGTAATTGAGTTGCTCTTTACATTTTATACTAGGTTACTTTCCATCTTTGTAAAGGGCCTTTGCCTTTGAGTCAGAGCTATTTCCAGTACATAGGGGAGGTCCAGGATCACTGAGGTCAGGATCATCATTTCCCTGGCTCCTGAGAGGAAAATGCTCAAGGAAATGCTGGGTTGTTCCTACACCCAGTACCTTTCCATTGCTGTGCTTGCTGCTGAACTCCTGAGTAGCCCAAAAGTAGCAGGTGATTCTCCCTTTATTTCTTTTACTCTTCTTTCCCACATCCCATCAGCAGTGATGCCGTGCACTAACTGTGTGCTGGTTAGTTTCATCAACTTGACACAAGCTAGAGTTCACCTGGAAAGAGTGAGAGGCAGAAGATGAATTCCCTCCATCATACTGATCTATGTGGCATTTTCTTGATTATATTGATGTGGAAAGGCTGGAAACATGGATAGAGAAAACATCATATGTAGTCTCTAACCCCTGAGAAGCTTGGAGACTTTTTGAAAGAGGGAGATAAATTAAAAAACACACAAAATATTGTAGTGGTTGCTCAGGCAGGAGTGTGCACAGCATGCTAATGCACATGCCAGAGGGAGTGATAATCTAACTTAGACTTCCCTTGGGTGAGATGAGACCTATGTTTCATGGGACTTTCCCCAACTCTTCTAGAGCATTGCAATGAGAAAATAAGACTGAAAATGGGATGAAGCTCAGATGTATATGATGCCTAGGATTCAAGGACTGTTAATGAATGGCAAGAGCTGAGGCTCCCAGCAAGTGTTGGTAGGTTTAGGTTTGATATCTAGTCTAATTATGGGATGACAGGATCGCTGAGTTTAATGAATTTCTAAATTTAAACTTCCATCCCACCTTTTGCCAGCATTTGTTGAAGTTGAACATCCTTATGTAGCTTTGACTTAGGACAAAGAAAGAACATATCTCTTTATCCAAACTACCTATACTCCCATTTTGTGACTATTACCTCCAGTTTTAAAAAAAATGGTCCATGGATTCTCACAGGAACATTCCAACAATTTAGCCATTCCCCTGCCACCAAACCATGACAAGTTTGGTTAGGGCTTATAATTGAGTACTGTCCTTAACCTTCTAAAGGAAATTTAAAATTTTTATTTATTTATTTTTATGTATATGAGTGTTCTCTTCTTGTGCACACCAGAAGAGGAAATTAGATTCTATTACAGATGACTGTAAGTCACCATGTGATGTGGGTGATAGAAATTGCACTCAGGACCTCTGGAAAAGCAAACAAACAGTGCCCAGAGAGATCGTTCAGTGGTTAGACCACTCGCTACTTTTGCAGAGGACCTGGGTGTGGTTCCTAGCACGCACACTGTGGCTCACAACTGTCTGTAACTCCACTTTTTAGCAGATCCAACATTCTCCTTGGCTTACATGAGCAACAATCACACATATGAAGCTAAAGCATACATGTAGATAGTTGGATAACTTGTCTGTCAGTTATGTCATCATTCTGTCAACCTCATGATGTAAATATACAGGTGGATAAATGATAGTAAATGACAGGCACAGTCGTTCTCAGCAGCTTAGAATGTTGCTTCTGCTCTTCCTGGCTCTGGGTCTATATGCTATATATAGTAATGTGCTATTGAACAAAGCTATTAGCAAAACCACCAGTAACAGATGACCATGTGCCCAGGTACTTTTGTTTTCTAGAGTTAGCAAGGATAAGAGTGTGGGAAGAGGGCTTGTCTAAGGCACAGCATCTCTCTCTGCTTAAAAGGCTTCTTGCCAAAGATTGATATAGCTACCTAACATCTGAAAAATGTTTTCTTTCTACCACAGTTTACTTCTCTGTGAAATGGATGCATAGTAAGGAGACTAACAGAGATAATTAATTTAAGTGTTGAGAACAGATTATTCAATAAATATTACTATTACAATCAAGATCACTTTAAATGAACTGTGTGAATGTGTGTGTGTGTGTGTATGTGTGTGTGTGTGTGTAAGAGAGAGAGAGAGAGAGAGAGAGAGAGAGAATTCCTACAGTTGATTCTTCCAACATCATAAATGAGAAAATTGAGGCACAAAAAAGTGAAGTGACTTACTTAAAGAGAGTACACTAATATAGAGTACACCATGTGCAAACATCTACTATAGAACTAGTTTTATTTTGTAATATATTACTGGTATTTGTTAAGAATGAGGAATAAAGAAAGAACAAGTTCATTTAGTGCCCATGTGCTTTAGGCTTAGCAAAACATTGTCATAAAAAACATTTAATCGCTTTTTAAATTTGCCATCTGTTATTCTATATAAGCAAGTTAAAAATTAAATGAATTTTCTTAAATTATCACTATGGAATTTGTCAAAAGTGTATTTTAATTAATCTTACAGTGTGAAAGGCCCGTGGCAAGCTTTTGTGGTGTTTCCTCTGAGCCATCTGTCAACTTGAAAAATTTCCCATTCTGCAGGGGTATACATCTTCACCTGTGTTGGGAGGATGTATGCTGCAATAACCCCATTAGTGGTCAGCTATGCAGTTGCCTGTTAAGATTCCAGCTTACAGACCCCTGTACCGGCAAAATATCCATGACAACCTCTTAAAGTATTTGTAGCTCAAGCAGCATCCTGCCAGGGACTGGCATCTTTCCCCACCAGAACTCAGCAAGTAGCAGAACTGGCTAGAAGCCAATAGATCTTGTCTTTTGAAAACTAATATTTATTTACATTGGTTATTGTTCATTATTGTGACAAAATACATAACAAAAGCTGTTTGATAAAGAAAGAGTTTATTTTGGCTCAGGGTTTGCCAGGACAGTTCCTCATGCCTCAGAAGATATGGCAGTGAGAGTGGCTCCCAGTGGGGTAACAGGAACATGAATGGAAGGTCACCGTTTATCTGGTTAGAACACACAGAGAGGTGCATGCCGGTACTTACCTCACTAGTTCCCTTTTACTCACTGCAGCATCTCAGCATATGCCATTGTGCAGTGATCTTCTGGGTGATATTAATTCCACAGAAGCAATGAGAAAGACCACCAGCCATGGAACATGTGGATTGGGAAGAAGAAAGGGAAGAGAAAGAACAGGAGGAAGAACACGTGCAGGAGGACACTTGAAAGGAAGCAACGAGTGAAAGTGTAGACTCGTATTGGAAACATTTGAGACAATGCCTTGTAAGCATGTGATGGGGAAGAGGCCTGGAGATAAATGTTTCCTAATCATGAATCCACAAGTGAGAAGTAACCTGTTTGAGTGCTAGAATTACCTTGGGTGAGAGATTGTAGTAAATAAACACCAATAAGCTATAGCTACTCATAGTCAAGTAAGGGATTGTATAAACTACCTTGAGCTGTTAAGCTTATTAAGAGAGAGAAGTCAGGTGATTGTAGAGATCCTTGAATAATTATAAGAACTATGTGTATATGTTGTAGACTAACTACCTTTATAGGCCTTAAGTGAGGTTGTTGCAAAATAGCTAGATTGTCTTGAATAGCTGCATGTTGTGGTCAGAAGAGAGCAACAGAAATCCTTGTCAGCAGTGATTTCTCCACTAATATGTTTGCTCACACAAAGGCAAATAATTATTTACTGATGAAGCAGGAGAACATCTGGTCCTAAACTGCTGTTTGCAAGAACTTTAATAAAAAGAACATTTTCAGCCAGGCGTGGTGGCACATGCCTTTAATCCCAGAACTCGGGAGGCAGAGGCAGGTGGATTTCTGAGTTCGAGGCCAGCCTGGTCGACAAAGTGAGTTCAGGACAGCTAGGGCTATACAGAGAAACCCTGCCTCAAAAAACAAACAAACAAACAAACAAAGAAATAAACAAAAAACAAACAACAACAAAAAAGTTCCATTTTCAAAGAACTTATTGCCATCTATTGGACCAGAAATGTTCAAGTATGCATTTTAGTAATTTAATATTAAACTATTTTTTTCAGTAGTACATTTTCCAGAAGTTTATGTAAAATGTCAGAAGTCTCATGGAGAAACATTTTATCTCATGGGTGTATACCTAGGAATTTGTATGTGTGAGCGTGATTCTGCAACAGCTACATGTGGCTTAGTCATGAACTAGAAATAATTCAGATTTTTATTCTAGTCCTTTGTTCCCCATGGGCAGGAGTAATACTGAAAAAAAAAAAGAACTGGTCCAAAGACCCCAGATTTATGAGATTCCAAGGGAAGGGAACTTTAATATAAGCCAAGAAAACTTAAACATAGTTTGAGCCAAGAAAAGATACAGCTGTGGGTCTGCTGGACCATTTGGGGGATTCACTGCTACCTTAGTTTGCATGAGATTCTAAGTGTGGGATTTTGAGATTTAAGTATCTAAGGTTTTCATGGTGCCTCATTTCTGTGATCTCAGCACTTGGGAGGCCAAGCCAAGAGGATCTGGTGTTCATGCTCATTTTCAGCTACATAGTAAGTTCAAGGCCAGTTTGGGTTATGTGAGAACCTGTCTTAAAAAACAAAACAAACAGCCGGGCGTGGTGGTGCACGCCTTTAATCCCAGCACTCGGGAGGCAGAGGCAGGCGGATTTCTGAGTTCGAGGCCAGCCTGGTCTACAAAGTGAGCTCCAGGACAGCCAGGGCTATACAGAGAAACCCTGTCTTGAAAAACCAAAAAAAAAAAAAAAAAAAAAACAAAACAGAAAGATTTATGTGTCTGTGTAATAGGTTTCAAATTGCTTTATTGCTTTGGTGGAATTAATTCCTCTTTCTTACTTGCCATCCATCCCTTTTACAATGGTACTGTGCTTACATAAGTCTCAGCCTTGTATGCTAGATGTATATGATTGAGAAAATGGAAAAATGGGAAGGGCCCATGGTTATGGAGCAACAATGGAGATAAATACAGGATAAGGAGAAAGGAGGGTAAAATAACAATAAGGATGCCTGAGAAACTCATAATTATATGTGTGATTATTTAATTGAAAAGCCCTATAATGTGCATAAGTCTTTGTATGAATGCAGTTTTCTCATCTGGGATGAAAATGCTCTCTGCAAGAAAGAGTCAAAGACCATTTAACAAAAGCTCCCACACAAGCATTAGAAGCTCTCTTTTGCGTCATTGGTCAGGGTTATTCAGCAATCTCTCAGACATTACAGGCTATTGGTATTGCTCCTTGGCTGCCCCTACCCCAACTCCCAGAAGTATAAAACTCCCAATTCTTGTAGACACTATGCACTTTAGATGCAGGGCCCTGAATTTCATGAGCTGGATGGTTTTTAACTTCATATGCTCACAGTATATGAATTTTTCCTTGACTCTCAGATGAGACTTTGGACTTTGTATTTTTGAATTAATACTAGAGCTTTCAGACTTGTTTTTATGGATTGATTACATTTTGTCTATGAGAAGGGCATGACTTTCAAGGAGGCAAAGCTAAGCTATTATGGTTTGGATGTGGTTTGTACTTTCTAAAACTCACATAGAAATTTACTTCCCACTACCAAGTGGTAAGAGTTAACTAATACTTCTTCATGAATGAACTAATCTACTTATGTAGTGAATGGTCTGCCATAACAGTTGCTAGGCAAGATCTCTCATGAGCTCCTTGTGTCTCATGCAATATTCTGTTAGCACAAGACACTAGACACTACCAGCAGGAAGGCTATTGCCCCTCATTCTTGAACCAGAGTAATGGCGGCACCCTGATGTGGGATTTTAAAGTCCTAGTTCACAAGAAACCTATTTTCGCTGCAATGTACACAGTCTATGATATTGTTTGACTAGTACAAAAAATGCGTAAAATATCCTTTAAAGGAAAAGTGTTAGATATTCGAGGTCCCAGGTGTGACCATATTATGATCTGTTTGCATAAAACTAAGAATAGTCACTTAACACAAAATTGTACCATTACTTAAATGTATTGTGAGATTTTTGTGCATGCACACGGGCCTGCATGTGTATGTGTGTTTGCTTATATGTTTGTACCTCAATTCTGCAATTCATAAGCTTGAACATGAGCATTGTAGATAACACTGTTGTATCACCGAATCAAAATATTAGACACATCTAGAGCCTTACTTCTCTTGAATTCTTACATAATCAACAATTTTTCTAGTTGAATAATAGTATCTTCTGACTTTATCAGAATTTAGCTGAAGACTTTGAAAAACTCATGTGGGCTTCTTTGGGAAGTACATACAGGCCTATGGAAATACTGTCATTCTGTTTTCTGTGATTTGTAAATAAGAGCTTGTTTAAATTTTTCAATGTCAGGACTGGCTGACTCAAGTGCTTCTTCTGAAGTTGTCACATTTTATCTATTTGGCTTCTCTTGAGGTTTTTTTGATGAAGGCTGAAAGCTTCACTAGTTTGTGGATATGAACATACATGTTTTATAAGGTAGCCTAACTCATTGTCCGTTTGCTAACACATTTTCCCATAAAGCCTGTGACCTCTCTACTCAGATGCTTTGAACGAGTTCTACAGTGCCAGTGTGTACTTTTTTTTTCCTTTAGAGATGGCTTCCAAGAGCCAGCTTCAAATACAATCAGGGCATGGTTGGTTAAGTCTAGAACATCGATGCTATTATTGTTCAAGTGGGGACATCTTGCTAGGCAGTTAGGTATTTGTAGCATATAGAGTCCAGAGCTGGATATGCTTGTTGATTACTTATCTCCTCCATTACCTGCATAGCACCTTTCAGCACTGTGAACATTTATTAGCCAGCAGGGAGGGAGGGAGCTTATGGGTCAGTCATATAGCTTGGTTTCTGTGTCTTGTAGTCTTGTATCCAACCTTTTAGCTTTTAGAGATTGTCTTTTTTTTTTCACTCATATATACTCTGTGTCAAGAGCAAATCTTAATGTGAATCTTCGCTGCTTACTGGTAGGCAAACTCATGCATTCCCTTCTGTAGTAATTACAATATCTGGCATGGAACTAAATACAAAGTAACAGCTAGAAATTATTTATTGACTGGTTCTAAGAACTGATTGTACCTAGACAGACAATGTATGGGAAAATGTTCTTTAGGCTTCTAGAATTGATAGAAGTCGCTATTACTTATTGATTTTGCAAACTGGAAATAGTTTGCTTACATTTCCAATTGCAGCTTGAGTTCAACAAAAATAAATAGAAAACCAAATACAAAAGTGAGTCATCTATTTTTTATTGAATGCATGTTTTCACATCAGGCATCTTTAATACTTAACATGCATTCCTGCTCACTTTAGAAATCAAACATGGTTTATGGATTCAATTAAAAAAACCTTTTGGTGAAAGTAAATCTATTTTTAATTTTTATTTTTATCGTTAAAATATTTAAAGACATTGCTTTTGTTCTTTTACCTTCCTTCTGTCCTAGTAGGCCTGTCTGCATAGGATTTTTGAGACAATGGACAGTTTTTACTAATAAACTGCTGTAGAAACCCTGTTTTTAGTCCAGAAAATACACTTTCCTCTTCCAGTTTTGCTTCTCAAATCCATCAGAGGTACAAATAAATTCTGTGTTGTTGTGCTCAGGAAAAGTTCCAGCTACGACTGAGGTGAATAAAACAAGAGCCAAATACTCTGGTATTCAACACTTGGTAATAGCATTGGTAGAGCTCCTGTGTCAACTTTTTGCTTCTGTTCAATATGCCCCCTCTATTGTTGACATTTTCCAATCACCCAATTGATAAAGTTAACTCTTGTATAAGTGAATGGGATTGATTAGGTATTATTGCTTCTCTACTGGTGAGGGCTCCTGAGTCACTTGCTGGAGACTCAACAGACTTGGGTTCCAAATTCACCTCTACTACCTACTAGCTTTTTGAGCTGAACAATTTGTTAAAACCCCAAGACTCAATCTTCTTATTTAAAATATGATCTACTCTGCAGGATTGATGCATCCACCACTGCCAACTCAAGTCTAGCTCATCAAAAGGTCCTTGTCAAATTCATTCCCATGAAACGTTACTGGCTTGTAGAAAACTCGCAAGCAGGAAACAAGGAGCTTTTAGGAATATGTGAAAAATAATTTTACTTTATCTTCCACATAATTAATTTTTTAAAAAATATAATTTTCAGCTTGGATATAACAGCATGGTTCTACAGTGTTCTGCAGATGATGACAATTTTTTATAATGCACAGTTAAGTGTATTTCACTTTATTAAAGGAGTTTACCCTTACCTTCAAGAAAGGATGTAGTGCAAAGAGATGTCCTGTGCTTCAGTGATTAACATGGCCTCTTTCCAGCCCCTTGACAGCTAAAATACACAGTCTCCTAATTTCATACCCTGACCAAATCCAGCCTCAAGATAGATAAGTGCAGGAACATGATGATTTCATCCATAAGAAAGGGCCTCTAACACCTTTAATAATACCCTAGTTAGTCTCTCCTTTGCCTTCAATGCTATCCAATCACTTTTCAAAGGAAGAACAGATTTTCATTTCCCCGGTGAGAGAGAATGATGTAATCGTTCCATCTAATTCCAACTAATGAAGAATGTTGACCCAATTTGTTCTCAGTATGTCCATGACTGTAAGGAGTTAGAACATTTTTTACAGGTGTTTCTTCCACCAACTTGCGGTGTTACTTCTCAAGTTAATTGTCTTCAGTAGTTCTTTATTTTGTTAACTGTCAATGTCAGGGGATGAGCCATTATTAAATGGCCACCACACCAGGTGTTGCTTTAGGCACAGCACATACCTGACCTAATTCAGTTCCTATTGTATCTTCTCATGTATAAAGTATAAGCTACATAGCAGTATCCAAGAAAGTGAACATACACATTTTTGAGGTCCATGGCTGAGATTATTGACAGAGGTACATAACTGATCTTTAAAACTGTACCTGTTTGGTTACAACGTCCTTTTCTTTTCCATGATATATATGATGATGCTTTCACTCTTAGCACACACTGAAGTCATTGCTTGCTCACTATTTAACCCCAAGTCACAAAGACATGTTCTTTTGAAAATTATCCAAAGGACTCAACATCTCAGAAAGCTTTACTGTGCAGTCTTCAAATTGCTAGGGCATGAGAGTCCTCATTTTTAAATAAACATCTAGCTTAGAATTTATCATTGACAATATCCATAGAAAGATTAGAAATAAGGCATTGTGAAAACATCCCAGAAGCAGAGTACAAGAGAGCTTACACTATTCAGTACAATTGAAAGATACATCAGTTTCATACATTGTCTCTTTAAACATTAGCAAGTTGTATGTCCTTCTGAGTTTCAGGCTCTTTATTTATAAGATGAGGACAATAGAAATATTTTACATGGCCATTATAAGAATGGATAGAGAGCATAATGCCACTCAATCTGAAATATTTAGACATTCATTTAGTAATATTTCTTATTATTGGAGACATCACTGTCATATTATCAAGATCAATATGTATAATGAATGTAGATAGTGTTCAAACTTTAGCCATGTTTCCCTCTAGACCATGAAAGCCCTTATGTGGGGATGATGCAGGGCTGGTCCCACTGTGTTTTTTTTCATTGGTACAGCATTCAGAATACAATCACTAAATGAGAAATGTAAGTTGAACTAAGGATTAAACAGTAGTCTTGGATTCATAGTAGAGGGCTTTAGTAGGCTGTCTTTTATTTTTCAGTGTATCAAGATAATTCATAGGGTTCTTTTTTTGCACTCATTTATTATTATTTTTAATTCAAAAGGAAATTTTTGGGAGATTCTCAATTACTATTTTTATTAATTTTACATCCCAATTACAGTCCTTGCTGGTTCCTCCCTCCCTCCACAGTCCCTCCTCCATGCATTCCCTTCTTCTCTGAGAAAGTGGAGGCCCCTGTGGTACCCTGGCACATCAAGGGCTAGGCACTTCTTCTCCAGTTGAGAAAAAGGCAGATGAGTTAAGGGAGCAGATTCTACAGACAGGCAACAGCTTTGGGGATAGCCCCAGCTCTAATTGAAATAGATGCGCACACCCACAGCCAAACATTGGATGGAGCTTAGGGACGCTTATAGGGAAGGATTGGGGGCCCCAAAGAGAATAGGAACTCTACAGGAAAACCAACAGAGTCAACTAATCTGTACTCTTGGGGATCTCAGAGACTGAAGTACCAATCAAAGAGCATACAAGGGCTGGACCTAGGCTTCCCAGCACATAAATAGCAGATGTGCAGCTCGGTGTACATAGGATTCTTAATACCTCAAGATAGACACATTTGAGAAATCTTTAAGAGGAAACCCATGTGAAATTTTGAGCATCTGTTGACTGTCATTAAAGGCAAGCAAGTGACAGAGTGCCAGGTAGAACCATAATCTTTCCTTTGATTATTGATTTAATGAGGACAGAAAACATGATGACTTTTTTTTTTTGGAGTGAATTTAAAGTCACCAACTATATTAACAGGGGAAAAAAGCCTTGGCCATCTGATAGATGTATAATGAAATGCAGATTATATGTACTTCAAAAAGAAATGATCCAAGATGCTGCTGAGAAGGGATATTCCAGTTCATTAACCATCTCTAATGAGATGTGGAGAGGAGGAATTGGTTGGTCAGCATTATTGAGGAGACACATCTTCCTTGACAGGTCTGGAATGGATTTTGCTGACTCAGAAATGAATAAAAAATCAGCAGCATATTCATATTTATTGGCCCCTTTATGTTATATGCTTCAGAAACTTATTCTTGATTTTACTTTTTAATTTTCCTTTATGTACCATTGTTACATTATTATGGCATAGATGCATTCAGACAAAGGCTATGTGGACAGTTTTCATTCTTTATAATTTAATACAGTCAAAAATGAGATCAAATTTATATAAAAAACGTGTATAGTAACTACTATATTGGATTACAGTTTTGAAGATTAAATGACCCTGAAAGCTCAGGAAATAAAGTAGTATTACTAGGATGTAATTATTAATAAGTTGACTATCTACTTATGACTTAGTCTCTTCAGTTCATTAGCTTTATTGGTTTAATAACACAGCAACCAAAGGGTGTAAGGTGGGGGAAAATAAGCAAAAACCTCCACTAACAGGTTTTTCTTTTTGTTGTTGTTTGTTTGTTTCCCTGATTCTTAAATGCTTTAAGCATTTGTTTTATCCAATTGGGAACTAACGACCTTTAGTTCACCTTGTCTGAAAGAGTTCCTCCCCACACATTGATTTGAATCTTTTGTGTATTTAAATCTTTCTTGTGTTATTTTTTTTTAAAATAGGACAATACTTACCAGTAGAAACAATGAAATAGTGAACCAGTGGTTGAATACCACTTCCCCTAGTTACTCCAGCCCTAGAGATACTGACATCATAGGGCCTATTATTTCCTACCAGATGCTGCTGAAAAAAATTTTATGGGACTGTTTTTTCTAGGAGTTCTGAAACTTAGGTATGTATCAAAATAACCATGGCATAAAAGATACATATTAAGGGTTGTGTGTTTGTAACTCAATTTGATTAAGCTTTAACCCAAGTGCTTCAGAAAAGGTAAGTACTGATGCAACTTTTTGCCTTTTGTTTTATTTAAGAGTGCACAAATTTAAGCACTTGAAACTACTCAAAAGAGATATATATATAAAAGGTTGGACCCAATGACTGCGGCTGCCAGGGATCCATCCCACAATCAGCCACCAATCATAGACACTATAGCATATGCCAGCAAGATAGTGCTGAAAGGGCCAGGATATAGCTGTCTCGTGGGAGACTATATCAATGCCTGGCAAACATGGAGGTGGAAGCTCACGGTCAGCTTTTAGATGGAACACAGGGTTCCCAAGGAAGAAGGAGCTAGAGAAAGTACCCAAGGAGCTGAAGGGGTCTTCAACCCTATAGGTGGAAGAAGAACATGAACTAACTAGTACCCCTGAGCTCATGTCTCTAGCTGCATATATAGAAGAGGATGGCCTAGTTGGCCATCAATGGGAAGAGAGGCCCCTTGGTCATGCAGACTTTATATGCCCCAGTACAGGGAAACGCCAGGGCCAAGAAGTGGGAGCGGGTGGGTAGGGGAGCAGGGCCGGGAGGTGGGAGGGTATAGGGAACTTTCTGGATAACACCTGAAATGTAAATGAAGAAATTATCTAATAAATGTTGAAAAAAAAAGAGAGAAGGGAATAAAATGGATTATACATAAACATTTTGCTAAAAAGTAGCTATGCAAACCCAGAAAATAATATAGGATACAGCACTTCTTCAATTATTCTTGCTCATCTCATAAAATTGGATAGTCAAGCTACACAAAGGATTTAGCAACATGAGTTTGACAGGTAAATGCTGTGCCTATCATAGAACATCTTTTCCTTCCTTTTTCTAGTTTATTTGGTACCATGGTAACAGACAACCATGCCAGGGCTAGACTGCCACAGGAGAATGCATTGCCCATTTAAATAGTGAAACTCTATTTACGGACTGGCCCAGGCTAGAGAAAATCAATCTACATTTCAACCAAATCATCTTTGTGCTGTGTCAGCTGTAGAATGTTTTCCCCAAGGGAGCAAGGACATTTCTGATCAGTGCTTCCTGGGAGTGTCTGTTAGAGGAAAGGAAAAAGCAATGGAAGGTGCTAGACATCAATGGGAGCTTTCCCTTTATAGAACTTTGACCAGAGCCCACGGCATATAAATGATTCAGCTGAGGTTAATGGCTCCAGGAACTGATCCCAGCTGGAAGTAGTGTCCTCTTGGAAAAGGTCTGATCTGTCCTTCCGAAATGTGACCCTGAGAGGCTTCATTTCTTTTTCTTCTGGCCCAGCTTCAAGCTTGATGTGTATCCAGGAAATTCACGGAAAGGCAGCATTTGGGGGTCTGTGAACATGCAATGATGTCTAGTATTTCTGAATAGCTGATGAGATATCTCTCCACACCTGTTTTATTAAAATCTTTTTGATGCTCATTTATACTTTATAATAAGTCTGGCATATAATTCTCAGAATAGTCCTGGGCCAATCTTGTAAACATTAATTCTTATCACACAAGAGAACAGCAGACAGATTTTGGAAGGATGAAGCAATGCATGCCTCATTTGCTTGAATACCTTTCCTGTCTCCCAGAATTAATATTCCTTTGGTCACATGTAACTTCTGAGCTCAAGGAAGACTCCACAACCAGTACAGTCATCTGTGAGTAGCTTTCAGCTAGCACTAAGGCAAAGCCTTTGTCAACGTTACTATATTTACTCTGCCTGAGTCTAGTGTTCAGCATGTAGCTTCAAATCCTAATCAGGTTTGTTAGATTATAAAGAACAAAGATCTTCAAATAGCCCAAGTTGTAAAAATAACAGTGTATTCTAGGAAGTCATCAATCATGAGAAACTACATCAACTTCAAAGACCAGAAACCTTCCCCTATTCTTTCTCTATATGATAATTCTGCTTCTATTTATTAATGTACTTAGCTTTCCTTTCTCTTCTGACTAATGCCCTCTATCAGTTTTTCATCTTCATTATTTCTCCTCACCAGTGACTTATTTTGGAATTGACTTTGGGCACCCTTGCACCTCCCACTCTTATTCTTGTTCTTATTCTTCTCTTTCATTAATTTTGGTGAGTGTGCGCACATGTGTGTTCTTATGTGTACACACAAGAGTATGGAAGCCAGAGATTGATGGCAGGTGTCTTCCTTGATCATTTTTGTCCTTTCATTATGAAGTAGTCACTCTGATTCAAATACAGAATTTACTGAGTTGGCTAGTCTACCTAGCCAGCTTTGGAGATCTCATGATTTTGGTTCCTGAATGCTGTGGTTACAGGCCAAATGTCACACTCACATTGCACTTACAAGGGTGCTAGGGATCTTGACCCATGAGACAAATGTTTTGCATTCATTTCTTGATGCAAAGGATTTGTATTTCTTATTCAACTGGCCATAGTAAGACGATGTAACAGATGGTACACAGGTGTTATTTGACCAGCAATGGTGTGAATCAGGCCCTTTCTGTCATTTAGCAGGAAAAATTGGGGTTGCGATTTCTTCAGAAAAGCCAGTATGTTTTCAGCAGAATCATTCAACAAAGATTTGAATGCATAATGTGGTGAATGTGACTACTCAGAGATTATTTTCATCATCTCTAAGGAAAGTAATTAAAATTTGTCAGGACTCTGATAAAGATTACTCATGTGAATGAGCAGCACAATGTTTTTAATTAAGGATGCTTGGAATAGTCGTTTTAACAGTATTATCATTGACAATAGCTATGTGACTGTGATTTTGTAGTAATAATTGCATTGATAATAGTATATTTTGATGTTCTGTGATCAATCCAAAGTTCTTGAACACACTTGGAAAATACTCTACCACCACACTTCATCTCTGGTTCCCAAATTGCTGATCAATTTATAGTTGCAGCATTTGTATTAAGAATAGTAAGACTCTGAGTAGCTAAAAACATTCAGGTGGTGGTCGGGAAGAAGCGTCTGGCTTCCTTTTAAATTTGCTGAATCTCTGGATCAAGGACCTGGCCAGAGTTTCAGTTCTTGAGATTAGATTTTTAAGAGACATAAATGTAACTCAATCAAAATAAAAGGAGAGAAGGAAAGAAAAATAATTTATTTGTTTTATGACGGTATACTCAAGCATGGTGTGAATTTTGTCTGGTTAGATCCAGAGGATAAACAATGCCATAAGTAGGCCGTTTCATCTTTTGGCTAAACTTCCTTATGGGCTGATTAGATTCTCAGGCAGGCCTTGACACAGTAGAAAAAGTAGCCATTAGAGGATATCTATGTGTTTCCTCTTTAAGGGCTTCTACTTGTTTACCTGTGTTCTCCTGTATTTCTTTAAGGGAGTTATTTATGTCCTTCTTAAATTCTCAACTGAGGAATACCAAATGGCTGAGAAGCACTTGAAAAAATGCTCAACATCCTTAATCATCAGGGAAATGCAGATCAAAACAACCCTGAGATTCCACCTCACACCAGTAAGAATGGCTAAGATCAAAAATTCAGGTGACAACAGTTGCTGGCTTGGATGTGGAGAAAGGGGAACACTCCTCCATTGTTGGTGGGAATGCAAGCTGGTTCAACCANCAACCCTATAGGGGGAAGAATAACCATGAACTAACTAGTACCCCCTGGGCTCGTGTCTCTAGCTGCATATATAGAAGAGGATGGCCTAGTTGGCCATCAGTGGGAAGAGAGGCCCCTTGGTTATGCAGACTTTATAAGCCCCAATACAGGGGAACGCCGGGGCCAAGGGGTGGGAGCGGATGGGTAGGGGAGCAGGGCCAGGAGGGGGGAGGGTATAGGGAACTTTTTGGATAACACTTGAAATGTAAATGAAGAAAATATCTAATAAAAGTTGAAAAAAAAAAAGAGTGTAGAAACACCAAACAGACACATAAAAAATAAGTCCTCTATCATCTTCATGAGATGATAATTTATATCTGAATCTTGCTTTCTCGGTGTGTTGGGGTATGCTGGGCTTTGTGTGGTGGGAGAACTGGGTCCTGATGTTGTCAAGTAGTATTGGTTTCCATTGTTTATGTTCTTCTGCTTGCCACTCACCATCTGGTTATCTCTGGTGTTAAAGGGCTTCACTGTCTCTGACTGAAGCCTTTCCCTCCTGTGAGCCTGAGATCCTGGGTGTGTCAGAACCCCTGGGGCTGGGGAGTTGAGCTGCTACTGGGGTGTAGACTGAGGGGGTTGGGACCTAGAGCAGAGGCACAGGTGCAAATTGGAAGAGTGTGGGTCTCTGGTTAGACAGGGTATCTTTTCCATCATTTTAGAGAAAATTTCTATGGAACTAAGCATGACTTTTACCCACCAGGCTACCCCAACACCTGAAGAAGAAATTTTTCCTGTATGGATGCTTTAATCTCCCACAAATATGTCACTGGGCACAGGAGACCTAGGGGTGGGCGGTCCAAGTCTAATCCTGATCCTTTCCCAGGTCTGAAAGTGGGGAATGTGAAGTTGGTTAGACCCAAATCACATGTAGATGAAATGGAAGTAGGTGAGAGTCCCACTAACAAAGCCAGCTGCAGGACAGAGCTGACTGCCTCCCTGCTGGCCAGTTCCTCTGGGACTCAGATGAGGTGACACATACACAGATGAATAAAATACCTTAGAGACAGACTTGCAATTGACACCCATGTCCGTTTTCCACTCCTGTATAACATTTTTCTCCCACCTTCTTTTTGATACAAAACTTGCCTTCCCCATACTGATAGCACACTGCTTGCTTACACATCCACCTGTTAATAGGTACTTGAGCTGATCATAGCTGGAGATGGTAAGAAACAAGCAGCTTCAATTTTAATATTTCCACAGACTTGTACTTTTATGTCTTTTGGGTAAATTCCTAGGAGTACAATGTCTAGATCTTACAGGAAGTGTATGTTTAATTTAAGAGCCTCAGAACCTGCTTTACAAAGCGATTGCTGCAATTTTACACTCTCATGCTCCGTCTTCAAGCTCAGCTATTTTAATTGATATACAGTAGAATCTCATGGTGGTTTTAATTTGTATTTCTACACTGATGATTGAAGAAGGCTATATTTTAAAACTACTTCCTTTCCGTTCATAAGACATTCTTAGCAAAATTTTTATTCAAATATTTCACTTTTCTCTTGAGATAATGTCTCATGTATCCCCAACTGGCTCTGAAATGGCTGTGCAGTTGAAGTTGACCTTGAACTCCTTCCTGCCTCCACTTCCCAAGTTCTGGCATTACAGGTGTGTATCATTCCCACCTGACTTATTTTGCTTATTTTTAAAGGTCACTTTATTAATGAATATTGAAAGTTATTTATTCTAAAAGTCCATTATCAGATACATGGTTTGTGACTATCACTTCTATGTAGTCTGTGGCTTGGCTATGGACTTTCTCAGTGACTTTTAAAGTGTACATATATTTAATTTTAATGTAGTGCAGCTTAACTGAGAAATCTGGGTGTCTTTTTGTGAAGCTAGTTACTGTCTCTGTGTCCTGTAGCTCCAGCTGAGTCTCCCCTGGCTCTGAGCTGTTTACTCTGAGATTCTGGCTTGCTTCTCTCTTCTTTCAGTGAGCCCTTGAATACCTTGTCAAAAGAGAGAGGGGACAATGGGACTCAGCTGTTGTGCTTGCCACCTCCAGTCAGTGCCACTTCACTGCTTATTATCTGTGTGCAGACAATCTAACTACTCGATGCTACTTTGGCTTTTGAGGTGTGTCAGGCATGAAAATGCATCCAGCCCATGTTCTCTAGCTTGGTAAGAAATAGAAGCTCTCACCCATAAACTTCCTGGAGCAGAGAACAAGTGTTTCTTTTATTATTGATGTCCTCCATCTGTGTGCAAAATACCCTGGGCATGGTAAGTGAACCAAGCAAAACAAATGTTCACTGGGTAGGTTGGCTTTTTCTTAAAAACTGCAAACCAAAACAAATCACTCTCAGCTTGTGTGTTTATAGCTTCATTCTCTTAAGAATAGGGTGTGATGAAATGAAATTTAGTTTTCTTCAAAGCCCAGGGTGAGTGGAGCTCAGTAAACAGAGGCTTTGGTAACTCACCCTCAAGGAAGAGGTTTGTAGCCAGAGGGCATTTGGGATTTTGTTCAAGACTGAATATATAAACACTATATATTTCATAAATAAAATGAACAACCAGCATACCAAGTTATGTAACTAGTAACCGAAAATGTCTCTTACATAAGTTGAATATTCTATCAACAGTTATTCTATTATTTTATTAACTTTTAGTATGGAATGAATAAAATATGTGTATGTATGTGTGTGCACAAACACATTGGCATGTTTGATTATTCAAGTTAGTTTTGTTTTTATGAAACATATTTAAGATGCTACACAGCATATTCTAGACTAGATTCTCAACCATCCTAATGTTGTGAACTTTTAATACAGTTTGGTAACCCCCATCCACAAGCTTATTTTGTTGTTTTTAACTATAATTTTGCTACTGTTATGTATCTTTATATAAATATCTGTGTTTTACAGTGATCTTAAGTGACCCCTGTGAAAGGGTCATTTGACTCCCATAGAGGTTGTGACCCACAGATGGAGAACCATTGTTGTAGATAAATATCATCACCATCATCATCACCACCACCACATCATCATTCTCCTCCTCCTCCTCCTCCTACTCTTCCTCCTCCTCCTCCTCCTCCTCCTCATCCTCATCATCATCATCAATTCTCTGTCATCATCATTATTATCATCATTTGTACTAAGGGCAGAAAATCTAACACTAATATTTCCCTTTTATAATTTTTGAAGTTAAAAGCATGACCAGGCGGTGGTGGCCAATGCCTTTAATCTCATTACTCAGGAGGCAGAGGCAGGAGGATTTCTGAGTTCAAGGCCAGCCTGGTCTGCAGAGTGAGTTCCAGGACAGCCAGGACTACACTGAGAAACCCTGTCTTGAGAAAACAAATCTATATCTATATCTATATCTATATCTATATCTATATCTATATCTATATCTATATCTATATCTATATATCTATAGATAGGTATATAGATATATAGATATAGATAGATAGATGGATAGATAGATAGATAGATAGATAGAGATAGATAGATAGATAGATAGATGGATAGATAGATAGATAGATATCATGATATCTGATGTAATTCTTAAAGCACACATTGATTTTAAGGTCAGTTTGTTTAATAAAATGCAATATATTTGCATTTCAACACAGCATAATAACATTTAGCATGTAATGGGTACACAAAGATGGCAGCAATGGTCTTGCATGGTCACTGTCACTGTCCTGGGCTACATTGACTTGAGTCACAGTGGTCTCACTAAACTTTCAGTATATTTTTTCCTCTCTAAGCTAGTCCTAGTCCTTTAAGTACAGAGAGGCCCCTTGGTCTTACAAACTTTATATGCCCCAGTATAGGGGTACACCAGGGCCAAGAAGTATGAGTGGGCGGGTAGGGGAGCAGGGTGGGGGGAGGATATAGGGACCTTTTGGGATAGCATTTGAAATGTAAATAAAGAAAATATCTAATAAAACAAAACAAAACAAAACAAAACAAAACAAAACAAAAAAAAAAACTTGTTCATTAACTCCAGCTACTTCCTTCTTTACTCTCACAGGCTGATGTGTATTTTTCTTCACCAGTACTACTGTGGCTTCTAAGGAACTCAGAATGGAGAGTTTAAGTAAAATTTCTTCCTTTACACACCCAAAGAATCATGTTCCTCACGGTAATTAATGACAGAATAGTTATTTTGTTGAAGGTAAAATTTCAAAGGTTTCCAGTCTAGATTTTGATCACTGTCATAGGTGAACTATAAAACGTCATTGATAAATAAGAGCAGCAAAACTGTTTATGATGCCACCCCACCTCTCACAGGCCAGTTGTACACAGTCGTACACAGCCACCCCACCTCTTACAAGCCTGTCGTACACAGTCGTACACAGCCACCACACCTCTCACAGGCCAGTCGTACACAGCCACCCCACCTCTCTCACAAGCTAGTTGCACACAGCAGCCTGTTGGTTGTTTTCTGCAGCTTGTGGACCAGGTTTTGGTAGGAATAACTTACTTTCCAGACCAGCTCTGATGCCAAGGATGGCACTGATGCCAAGGATGGCGTGCATGTGCAGTGTCACTCCTGTCTGGACTGCTTGGCACATCCTCCTCTGTGAGGCTCTCTGGTATCATCCCTCTGGTGGTCCCTTCACTTGCAGATTTTCATTCTTCTTCGCTACTTCTTTTGGCTCAGGCTTTTGGATCACTTGATAGCTGGATGTTCTGCCAAAATGGTACCTTGGGTGTAAATCTGGATCTCCTCCAGCTGATTAACTTCTCTCAGTGAGCTTGCTTACTGTTTCTTCCTGTCATAGGCTAAGTCCTAAGAGCTAATGTCAGGTCTGGTTATGCTCCATACTCCTCTGATAAAAGACATTGGGCTTGTAGTTCAGATTTCTCAGATGCGCTCATGTGATTGTACAGGATTTATTTATCCTTTTAGAAAAGATGATCTTATACTCAGTGATAAAAGCAGAGTACACAGTTTGAAATTTACTCCAGTTGCCATGGTAGCATTAAGACAACAATGTTTGTTTCCTCACACTTGGAGGCATGTCCATCATGCCCTGTGCCACTTATAGAAAGGGATCACTACTAACATGTACCAACATAAAATAGTAAGTTGACTTAAACCATTATGAGATTTTTTACTTTGCAGTTTTGTTTGGTAACTTGAATAGTTTTCAGGAATGAACTTTGTACATAATAGTGTCAAGTCCTGCAGGAGAATAAGAGTTTTGTTTTTTTTTAATTTCAGATATTATGAGTGGTTTTAAATAATTGCTGAGTTTCTTGCAGATCTCTCACACCTTTTTATTTACTTGCCCTATGGCTCAGACTGTGCACCCTGCACAGCACACTCAAACCCTGCTCTCTTGGTCTCTAAAATTATTTAAAGTAGAAGACCTTAACTTGAATCATTATTTTAACATCATGTGTGTGTTTGTATGCATGTGTCTTGTGTGTGTGTGTTTGTATGTGCCCCAGTGTTTGCTAGTGTATTATGTACCACACAAGCATGGTTTGCTCATGGAGTCCAGAGGAGGGCATCATCTTTCTTAGAAGTAAAGTCACAGGCAGTTGTAAACTGGGTTGATAGGTGCTGGGAATCAAACTGAGGTCCTGTGAAACAGCAACAAGTACTCTTAATGGCTGGACCATTTCTCCAGCTCTATGGACGGACTTTGTTATTACTATTTTTTTTTAATTATTCTGAGGGAAATGGACTGAGGCATGAATGAACTTTAAACAAAAGTATGTTCATAGCAGGTTCAGAAAATACTCATGAAATTGAATTGTATTGGATAATGGGGGTTATTGAATTACTCAGCATGTTCTTTTTCTTATGCCTTAATCTCCATTGAAAAAGTGTTACTTCAACCATTCTTACCCAAACATAAAAACTGAAGTTTCAGAGTGAAAGTGAGAAAAAGACTTACTTTTTTTTCTTTTAATGCTCATAGTCCTATTTTCATGTGATTAAACTGGTTATGTAATACATTTTTACATTTCCAATGATCTTCATTGGAAAGTGACATGCAAAGTGGTTGGACAGGGGTGATGTTCAACCCCAATCACCATAAATACAAAGGTTTCACACGCATGTACACACACACATACACACACACACACACACACACACACACACACACACAGGCTGACATATGGTCATAGGATGTTTTGGACAATGGGTTCTTTGGTGCAGACAGACAAAGCAAGAGAAACAACTCTGTCATTACACCAAAAAGATTTGTTAAGTCTATTCTTCCATTCTAGACTAGACTGATAACTGTTTGTCGAGGACAAGAAAGGTGTGAGAAAAAAGATCAAGAACATGTGTCATAAGTTATTCAAAAGCAATGTGTCCTTTGTTTGGAGAATGAGAAGATCATGAATCTTCTGGAGATCCACAGAAGATGTCTTCAAAGAGATGCATACTACAGAGGAAGTACTCAATTATTTTCCATGTCCCTGTTGCAAGTCCATGGAAGAACAGAGTATCTGTGAAAAACATGGTCCCATCAGGGAGGTGCTGTAGACATATTCCATTCCTCTATCCAGCTGCTGATTCTTTTCTTTGAGAGAGGCAATTATTTTTATTGGTCATGTAGTAAATAACTGACATTAATTTCTCCATGTTTGCATGTAGATGGACCTGTTTCTTTCAAACACAGGTGGAGTGGGCTGTATCTAAATCTCCCGTTCATGTATAAGGCAGAGAGTTCTATTTGGCTTCCTGCCTCTGACTTCCACGCAGTGGGCATCAAGGGATCAGGACTTGGAGCCTGAGGTCATGGGGAAAAGAAGCAGTCTACTACTCTCCTGGAGACTTTGTTCTAAGACAACTGGGGTCAAGAGATAGATTTGCTGGGAGTGTACTTAG
This sequence comes from Mus minutoides, assembly GCA_902729485.2. NCBI lineage: Eukaryota > Metazoa > Chordata > Mammalia > Rodentia > Muridae > Mus > Mus minutoides. The sequence goes on along the minus strand of LR749498.1, from coordinate 3,209,792 downwards.
GCTCTGTGTGCATTCCACATGTGGAATTTAGAATAAGGGGAATAAAGCCTTTCTTTATTTTCCTTAGACATCTCCCTTGATAAATCTTATATTTAGGTTCTCACTTGGTTACATACACTCAGTTGACTGCTGCCACACTGAGGAAGAGGTAGAGAAAGACGAAAAATCGAATCATTAACATTCTACATTTTCTGCATCAAAAAATGTCAATTACTTGCAACGATTCCCTGTATAGAGTGTATGACTTAAGTGGGCACTTAAAGTCTGAGTATTCATAACTCATCCACTGAGCATACCCTTTAGCCAGTAAGTCAGATTTTATCGCACATTGGATATTTGAGCTTTTCATTGACATAGAGTTAGTATTTATTTTAAATATCAACTTAGACAATAAAAATACTGTCTAACACATATTCTGTTCTTTATCCTTGATCTACATAGTCTTTTCTTAGGTAAGTTTTGTAAAAATCTTAACATTTAAATGATAAAGGATGGTAAGTATTACTCTCTCTAACCTTCCTCTATAAACTCTGTTTTCTGGCTTTCTCTCCCAGCCAACCACAGCCCAACGGATTGCTTCAGCTCTTGAACCCATTGTTCCATGAGCTGACTTCTGTTATAGACCTGCAGCCTCCACTGCACTCACTAGTTATCAAGTGTCCCTTTCTGCCACGACCCCAATCTCTGACCAGCAGAGAATGGGAATAAGGACGCACTCACGCCAAGGTAGGTTCTTCATCAACAGATCTCTTGCAGCAATCTGCTTCCTTTATTCTTGCAGTAACAGCCTCTCCCTCAGCAATCTCCTGCAGTGAACTCCTTCATCCCCCGATCACCCTCAAGGCAGTTCAATATATACCCAGCCCTCTTACATCATCTCACTCCACTCATTGCTCTCCAATCAGCATCATCCCGCCCCTAGCACAGGTTGCACGCGCAGGCAGGACAACAGATCATTGGCTATCACTATGGTAAGGCTATATGACGTTTCAGATCATGCAGTAGGTGCGGATGACTCAGCTTGCTGTTTTCAGGAGTTTTAGTAAACAGGATGGGGTTACAAGGCTTAGCACTAAGCTGGGCACTATCTTAGCTCAGTGTTTACATTGGCTTCCCACACCTTTCTAAATGTACATCCCCCTTGTACAAAATTGTAGCAGAACAAATATACTTGAGAAGAGCCCAGAATACTGTGTGATGAGTTTGCTTTGTGGTTAAGATGGTGACACCTTCAAATAAAAAGAAGAACACATACACGAGGACTGTCTCCTTGTATGTTCAGGGAATGATAAACCAAAGGTAGAGTGGACACCTGTCATTGATACTCAAATAGAGGTTCAGAGTGTTGATTTCGAGGTGATCAGCATAAAATGTTTACATCACTGAGCATTAGTTATAATGGTGGCTGAGAGTTAATAAGAGCTTATGATACACTAAACTTTGTGCTCAAGATTGATTGGCTTGCAGATCTTCTGAAATGGCTTGCTAGTCCTCTATCCATACAAAACTGTTTTTTTTTTAACCAACTCATATTTTAAAATCAAAACCAAGATTTCAAAATATTAATAGATTTTTTTTTCAGTCATGGAGTCAGTTAATGGCAAAGGAGCAGTTTTAATGTGGACGTTAATACTTAAAAAATTAATTACCCTCACCATCACATTTTGGAAAACAATGTAGTTAAAAAAAATAAGGTCTGCATTTCATTTGTATTCTGGTCATCTAAATATCTTGAGTCTTTCTGAGTAACCATTCACATCAACTGTCTTTGTTTTCATTTTAGAAGGGAGTACAGAAGAAAACATCCATGAAATGTGTGATGAAATTGATTAAGACCATTTTATGATAAACACTTGCATAAAATTGGTACAAGCAAGTGACTATTTTGGAGCTGACTTAAGACAACAGAATTAGTTATTAATTAATAAACAAGAGTAGGATTTAGCAGTCCTATTCCCTTGGTCACTGCCACAAACCATTTATCCCTTATTTGTGAACATGAAGAACAGCATCAGGCTTATTTGTAGAGATGAAGTGAATAAATGTCAACTAACTATATTCATATGCCTGTCATCTCCGCACTTGAGAGGCTGAAACAAATGACTAGTGAGTAGCTGGCCAGTCTGGACTACATATTGGCTTGCATTCAAGAGGGCTATACAGAGAAACCCTGTCTTGAGAAAGAAAGAAAGAAAGAAAGAAAGAAAGAAAGAAAGAAAGAAAGAAAGAAAGGAAGGAAGGAAGAAAGAAAGAAAAGAGTTCAATGACATAGGGAGAGCCTGTTGAACAAAGAAAAAAGTACCATAAATAAAAGATTACTGGAAAATGATTAAATCTTTATTGATAGGGGTTGAGTCAATAAAGTATTACTGTTATTTGAAATAATCCATATTAAAACATTGTTGTAAACATGAAAAGATGGACTTTAAAACTTTAATGATAAATTAAGTATAAAATCACACAATGTATGATAACTGATTTATATTGCACATTTTATACAAAACATAAATGTAGTTTTGCTATGCAATATACTGTCAGTGGTTGTCTTTTCTGGGACTGGGGGTTGGGACAGGGATACTAAACAGCTCTGTTTATTTTCTTTTATATTGTTTGATACCATTTGATGTTTTAAATAACAGGAATATATTTATAATAAAAAGTTTAAGACAGCATCAGTTTCTTTGGCAATTTTCACAGTTTTAAGATAAAGAATAGAAGGAAGCTGAGAGATGTTTTCAACATCCTGCTCAAGTATTTCCAGACTCGATTTGAAACAGAAACAATATAAGTACTTAGAAATAAAAGTCTTCTATTATAGAGGAAAAGACTATTTGGTTTATGACTCATGTTGAATTATCGAAAGCATAATGCAGGTTTTCTATACAATCCTCAGAGAAGTAAAAACAAAAAAAAAAAAGTGATACGAATGAGTCTTTATTGTCATCTGGAAGCAGTGACTTTACTGTGGAAAATCAGAGGGCATTCTGCAATAGCAGTTTAATTTAGTCCCTTTAAAGCAGCCATAAAAATTTTCCAGAAACTCGAGAGATGCTTTTTAGTTTAGACCTCACACGGGGGATTTCGCTGACACATTGATCAAGATCCAGGGCTCACTCAGAATGAGAGGCAAACTTTCTCTCTGCAGCTCTGATACTCCATTGTGCTTGCAATTATGGAAGCCAAGTTTTTGAATATACACTTTCTCCAATTAAAAACAGTTTTTCAAAAATTTGAGCAGCCTAATTAACTTTGTATTGGAAGCTATTGTTTGGAGGAAATTTCCATTCAGTGTTGCTAAGTGTCACAGACAGGATCTCTCATAATTCCTAATTTATGATAATACCGGAGGGATTCAGGTTTCTCAGATTTCTTATAAAACAACTGAAGGTTCATCTCAATGTACAAATATAAGTTTCATGGTTAATAATGACTTTAGGGTGCGATGATGAAGTTTGTTTTGATAACACATAATTTATCTTAATATGTAAATCACATTGCTATGCCACCCTTTTCTCTCAAGGTTCTCCTGGCTTCCAGATGTGTTTAGAGCAAAAATTGGTTCTACAGCTTACCCATCACACCCTCCTACTGCCAGATGGCAGGAAACTCTGGAAGCACAGAGAACAGTGTCATGGTGAATGTTATTTTGTCTAGTATGGGGAAATAGAGTGGAGTAGGCTCTCATTCTGTCATCTAAACTGGACTAGAACCCACTGTGTAGCCCTGTCTGCCCTTTAACTTGTGATATTCCTGCTGCTTAGGCCTCCTGGTGATGGGATTAAAGGCATGAGCTACTCACTTGGATCTTTAAGTATAAGATTTAGGAGACTGGAAAAGTTAAGCCATAGAGTAATGAGGCTCCAAAAAAGGAGCAGGGTTCCCAGCACACATGTAAGGTAGTTCACAACTAGCCACAATTCCAATTCCATATCCAGAGGATACAACATCAAATTTTGGCCTCTGTTCACACACACACACACACACACACACACACACACAAACTCACACACATGCATGCATATATACATACACACAGAGACATAAATAAGAGGGTCACCCCATAGGAAGACCAGTAGTCTCAAATAATCCGAACTCCAAAGATCTCTCAGAAACTGGGCAACTAACCAGGCAGCATACACTAGCTGGTATGAGGCCCCCAACACATAAACAGCATAGGACTACCTGGTCTGGCCTCAGCGAGAAAAGATGCACCTAATCCTCTAGAAACTTGAAGCCCCAGGGAGTGAGGAGGCCTGGTGGGTGGGGTGTAGGTGTGGGGACATCCTCTTGGAGATGGGGAGAAGGAAATGGATGAGGAACTGTTGGAGGGCAGACCAAGAGGCAGATAACGACTGAACTATAAAAAAAGATTAAAGATAATTACAAAGAAAAAAATCTTTGAAAAAAATAAGAAATATGCTTAGTGATACATCTCTGTTTTCTTGAAAAATTCCTATAACAAACATATGAGAGTTATTCTTAATGTGCAGTGTCATAGACCTGCTCTTAAGCCTGACCCACAGATGGAAGTTAAGTCTATTAGTTGAATATATGCAATGCAATGAATCAATGAAGGACCCTTTGCTGTATGTTTGTGAGTAAAAATCATAAGTACTCTCATCTGCTAGACAAAGGAGAACATAAAACATAAATGACTTGCCAACAGAAATCTAGAAGATGGTGGGGTTGGACACTGAGGTTCAAGCTCCGTGTTCTAAGGTTGGGTTCATCCTGAGATGACAAGTTCCCTTTGTCTATTTCTTTTATCCATGACCCTTCATACACATTAAATGTGAGTCTGCTGTGGATCAGCAGTGTTACAGAATGTGAAGACATATAAACGTTACCACAACAAAACAGCTACATCTGTTCTCAGAATATTCTTCTGAATTATGGCATGGGGATTTAGTTTTTCCAAATATTTCACATGTTCCTGTATATTCCTAAATTTGTGCATGGGAACTCGGGAGCTTGTGACTAGTTCTAACCAATGAATGGATCGATGATCTGTGTCCCAGCTGATGCCATTGAAAGCTACCTTATCTCTTATCCAATCTTCACATGTAATGGTGCTCATTTGTATGCTAAGATCACTTGTCATAGGATGAAAGAGCCCCCAGTTTAACACAGGGTGATAAGAGCTCTGGTTATCACATGGACGAAGGTTCTCATTGATTCACAGTCACATTTGTAAACTCAAATTCTAAGCCAAAAATGTTTAAGAATTTATTACCAGAGTAACAATTGGATTAAAATAGTTACATTATTTTTTTAATACAGCATATTCTAACTGATAATAGTTACAGATATTGCTGGCAAAAGTAGAATCCACTTTTAAGAAAAAATATTACTTGAGAATGTCATATGATGTATTTTGAACATATTCACATCCCTCAATGCATCCCATTCTAACCACTCAACTGTCCCGCCACTGCTCACTCAATTGTGAGATTGCTTCTTGCCTTATTTAGTTCAGTTTATGTTGCCCAGTTAGTCTTGGGACTTTTTTAATGCAAATTCATTTCAGTTCTGTTTACAATAACCAAGAAATAGAAACAACCCAGATGTCCATTGACTGATGAACAGATAATGAAAATCCATTATGTATACACTTACACAATGGAAAATTATTCAGCTGTTAAAAATTAAATTATGAAAACTGTAGGTGAATGGATGGAGCTGGAAGCAGTAGGCAATTTTGAAGCCATTGTTTATTTTCAAAATTATGCCTTATTTATAGGATTTTTCTTAAATAGAGGATCCTCAAATGTTAAACAAATATATGACAAAAAGAAATTAAATATAGTTAAAGAATTATAAAATTTATTTTGTAGAAAGAGTGAGGAAGAACTAGTCATTACAAACGTATTTCAAGAGAAGAATGTGCATTGAAATGTTAAGAGAATATCTAAAAGCATAAAAATTAAACATCCTATCCCAATGGATGGAGGAAGCATAGGCAAATAAAGACATTTTAATTCAAGAAAAGTCTGGAAATGGAGAAACAAAAAAGTCAGAATACAGATCACAAAATAAGATATCCACTCATTAAAATTACTACTTGACAACTAACAGATACTAGTAAAATGAATATATTGTGTAATAGCCATACTAAAACATAAGAACACAAGTTGTAAGAATTTGTAGTAAGGAGGACAGTGGAAAGACATATGCTAGAAAAATATTAACCAAACAAAACACAGCCACACCATTATTAATTACATAAAATAGATGTGACAGGCTGCAGTTTTATTCAGGGATACAGGTAATCCTGAGGTACTGTCAAAAGGAATAAATTTAGATGAAAGATAAATTCTAAACCTAAAAAGTACCACTTCTTGGCATATACCCAAAAGATGTGCCAACATATAACAAGGACACATGCTCCACTATGTTCATAGCAGCCATATTTATAATAGCCAGAAGCTGGAAACAACCCAGTTTCCCTCAACAGAGGAATGGATACAGAAAATGTGGTACATTTACACAATAGAGTACTACACAGCTATTAAAAACAATGTCTTCATGAAATTCGCAGGCAAATTGATGGATCTAGAAAATATCATCCTGAGTAAGGTAACTCAGCCACAAAAGAACACACATGGCATGTACTCACTGATAAGTGGATATTAGGCAAAGAGCATGGAATACCCACGATACAACTCACAGACCACATGAAGCTCAAGAGGAAGGAAGACCAAAGTGTGGATTATTCAGTCCTGCTTAGAAGGAGGAACAAAATAATCAAGAGTAGTAGAGGATGGGAGGGACTTGGGATGGAGAGAAGAGGGGGAGAGGAAAAGGGGGAAGAATTAGATATGGGAAGAGATGGGGTAGATGTACAGAGGATCATGAAATTCTACAGAGGTGTGTAGCAATGAGGGATGGAAAACTGGGGATAGCAACCAGAAAGTCCCAGATGCCAGGAAAGCAAGAGCCTTCCAGGACTCTATGGGGATGACATTAGCTGAAATGTCCCACAAAGGGGAGCCAGAACCTGTCAAGATCATATCCAGAGTTTAGGCATGGCTCCCCGGTTGAGGGATATAGTCATCCATCCATTTCCAAAATTTTAACCCAGAATTGCTCCTGTCTGAAGGAAATACAGGGACAAAGAGTGGAGCAGAGACTGAAGGAAAGACTATCCATAGACTGGCCCACCTGGGGATCCATGCTATATGCAGGCACCAAACCCAGACAGTATTGTGGATGCCAAGAAGTGCTTGCTGACAGGAGCCTGATACAGCTGTCTCCTGAGAGGATCTTCCAGATCCTGACCAATACAGATGTGGATGCTCACAGCCAACCATTGGACTGAGCGCAGGGACCCCAATGGAGGAGTTAGGGGAAAGACTGAAGGAGCTGAAGAGGCCTTATCTGCATCAGTGGGAGGGGAGGCACTGGGTCCTGTGAAGGCTTGATGGCCCAGTGTGACTGGAATGTTAGGGCGGTGAGGCAGGAGTGCGTGGGTGGTGGGGAAGCACGCTCATAGAAGCAGGATAAGGTGGGATGGGATAGGGAGTTTGCAGAGGAAAACCAGGAAAGGGAATGACATTTGAAATGTAAATAAATAAAATATCCAATTACAAAAAAAAAGAAGGAGTAAAAAAGTAAGTTTTTAGAAAAATCTTAGCTTGCACTGTATAATTGTAGAGTATAGGAGATAAAGAAGTGTCTATCAGTCTTTCTGAATGACTGCCATAGTTTTGATTTTAAAACTGAGTGTGAAATGTATAAGGAAGAAATAATATACAATGTTGTGTAAGAGTGGGAACGCAATAATGTGAGAAATACATTAACTAGGATTCAGTAATGCATATACTGTAGAAGTATTATAATAACTGATTTAGTAACCTGATAATACAAATCAATAACAGTAGATTAAGCAATATTTAAACTGAAGGTGATTTAAAACAGGAGATGTTTATTGCAATACATCACTATTAGTCCTTCTTAAGACCAAATAAAGGGTGGGAGGAAATTTCCACGCAGGCGATAGTAGATTGAGGTGAATCAGGAGAAAACATTGAAGATGAGAGAGGTGAGCAAATCCCACTGATCGGGGATGAAGTTAGTCATACTTGGAGGCTCTTTGGATCTGCAGACCATGGGATGAAGTAGTATGTAGGATTATTCTCAGGGTCAATGTCTGTGGGAATGTGGGAATGTGGAAGGAAGAAGGAAGAAGGTGTAGGAAGGAAATGTGAATGAAACACATACTTAAGAAAGCATTCATTAGTGAACTCTAAAGCCAGAACAGACTTTGACAACTGTTACTCTGGCCATTAAATCCTCCAGACTTAGTTACTGGACTCAAATTGTCCATTCCTAAAGGCAGTTCTGCAACAGAGAAATCTTTAGAAAGGGATGATGGATAAAAATTATCAGCTGCCAGCATTCACACCAGCTAGATTTGTATGTGCTACAAAGTGAGCCACGCAGAACAGCACCAGGGCGTCTGTCACAAGCTGCTCTGGGGGGAGGGGAGAAAGAAGGATTAACAATGGCAAATGGATATTGATTATATCCAAAAATTTATCAATTTGATAATAAATCCAGATACAACCATGCACAAAAAATAAAGCCATTGTGATCACCACATACTATTGATAGATTAAGAATCTTCAAAGGGCTCTTAGAAGATTAGTATCAGGGTCATTGATATCTATCTCATGTGCAAGTGCTGGCCATATTAAAATACACAGGGTCTAACAAAACTAGTTTAACCAAGACTATGCAAATGTTGCATGACTGAATCTGAAGAGCAGCCACTATTAATTTAGTTTCTCTAAAATGACCTTTTCTTTTTTAAGTCTTACAACCACCTTGTGAGGTAGATTTGATTTTACTAATTATACAGAGGAAGCAACTGATCCTCCTGCTTATCCTAAACTGCACAAGGATAAACAGAAGTATTAAAACCCTGATCTCAATCCAGTTATTTTTCATGTGTCTTACCCTGCTATGGTATTCATTTTTTTGAGGAGTGATTTTGTCAGAAGCATCTCATCATTATAGACTTTCCTTGGGAACTTATACAGCCTCCTGTGGTTGAAACCTGGAATGATCCCTGGTAGTTGATGAGATATTCCCCATCAATCCAAATTCAATATAAACAGAACCGGGACTTGTTTTACAATGTGCACTGTGCTGACAGTCTAAGTAGTGGTGTTTATTTTCACAGCTGCGGTGATTGTAGTCCTTAAATCAAGGCGGTATTATTTGGTCTATAAATCAAAGATTGGATTTTAAATTACCGATCCACTAAGTAGGAAATCAAGAAGAATAAACAGGACTTTTCAAAGCAATAATTTTTTTCACTATGAAACTTTCCATGAGCACTAAACCTTCACTTTCTTCCCCCACATAAGATTTGTACCAGAGACAAATTCTCACTTGGCAATGTAGAGGGGATGTATTTAAGTCCCGAGGTTCTCTTAAGCAGCTTCAGAGAAATTTCAAGCATTGGCCTGTCTAACTGACCGATCACACGAATAATGACTGATTGTTTCCTTAAATGTATAGAAACTTTTAGTTTTATGAGGTCCCACTGGCTAAGTATTAACTTCAATTTGGGGCAAATGGAAATTTCCTGGCAAATTTAATTTCTGGGCAAATTTCCATATGGAAAATCCCTTCCATATCTTTATCTTGTTGGGAGCTGCCTATGCTTTCTTCTGGAAGGTACAGTGTTTCTAATTCAGGTCCCTGATCACAGTGTTGCTGCTTTTTATGCATCATGAGAGATACGGGTTTATTATTTTATTTTATTTTATTTTATTTTATTTTATTTTTATTTTTTATTTTTTTACAGTGGATACCCAGTTTTCTTAGAAGCATTTGTGGAAATTGCTGTCATTTCTTTAATGTATATTTTGATATCTTTGCCAAATATCACACGTTTGAGTGTTCTAATTTTGTTATAGTGGCCCACATGTATGTTTTGTGTGTGTGTGTGTGTGTGTGTGTGTGTGTGTGTGTGCCAGGATTATACTGTTTTAATTGCCATTACACTATATTATACTTGAAATATGGAATGGTCATATTTACACCAGTTTTTCTTTTATTCAAGGTTGGCTACCTGGAGTCTTTTTGGTTTAATATGAATTTTAAGACATTTCTTTTCTATTTCTATGAATAATGCTGTATTTTGACTGTGCATTGATCAAATCTGTAAATTGCTTTGGGTAGAGTTAACTTTACCTTCATTCATGTCTGTGCACTACATATGTGCCTAGTGCCCAGGGAAGCCAGTAGAAGATGTCAGATCCCTTAAGACTGGAGTTAGACAGCTGTCAGCTGCCATGTGGGTATTGGGAATTGAACTCAGGCCCTCTGGAAGAGAATCCACTGTTCTTAAATTCTGAGTTGTCTCTCTAGCCCTAAAGTGGTCTTTTCAAACAGATTGAGGTATAATACTTCCTGGAGACTTGTGGTTACCTATAGAAACTTGATGTGATGAGAAGTAACCTACTACTCAAATGCCTTTCTGGCTTACTCTGTGTTGAGAATGTACAATAGCTACCCTTACTTAAGACTCTCGAAGCACTCCAGATTCCTTTGTCGTCCCCTGACCTGTAAAAGGATCTATGACACATATATTTTCAGCATCACTGAGAATTACCCAGCTCTAGAATAGTTTTGTGAAAACACATTTGTTGGGTTTTCCTGCCTTTTACCTGCTTGTTTTGGTCAAGCACATTCATTTGATGGGAAAAGTTAAAAGAAAGGAAAAACTTGTCAATCTTGACTTCATTCACTCTTTTCATGTTTACATGTTCCTTTTTCATCTCCATGTTTTGTTTTTTAGGATACTTAGCACAACGGTGGCTGGCTAGTAATAAAGGATGAGGCATTTTGCAGAGGAAGAGAGGAAACTACACACTGGCACAGCTCAGTGTAATGGGGCTTTATGATGCTGAGGCAGGGAAGGAAAGGGGCAGTAAAGGGCTGATAGGCTATCTAGGAGCATGAAACATTCCCGCATACAGACATTAAACACCATTCTCTTTTCCTTTACATTAGCTCTTGGAACTGAACCCAGGTCCTTGTACTGTAATGACAGGCTGAGGTATTATACATTATTCTCAAATTGATCCTAAATATTTTCATTTTTGCAATGAATAGTAATGATAGGGGATCTTGTCTTCTGTTTTTGTTTTCCTCCATTTGCATACCCCCTCTTGTCTTCATTGCTGTGATACTTACATTTTCTGACTAATTTCTTCAGACCATATTATTATCTAGTCCATAACTTTGTGTGTTTTGCTTGGTGCATTTGTTAAATACTGGTAATTGGTTTGTTGAATTTTCTCTTCTTACATCTATGAATATTGATTAGTCTCTCTAGTTGCCAGAAACAGAATTTAGGCCAGATGGTTCAAGCAGAAATATTCATTAAAGGGTATTTGGAAGCTCACAATCCCTCCTGGAACATTTGGGAACTCAGCTTGGATACTATACAGCTAGGGGCAGAACAACTAGAATGCACAATTCCCATAGCCTGGGCTTTTGCAGGAATCCATGGCTACCTCACCTGGAATGTTGAGGACCATTCATTAGGAGCCACAGTGGAAAGCAGCTTTGGTAGCATGCATCCCTACCTCTGCCAAGAGGTCAGTTCTTCTATATGCGGATCCTATTGTCTATTTCTTGGTGTCTTAAATAGCAGGTGATGTTTTTGCCTACTGAATTCTTGTCATGGGCAAACCCCCAGATGTCTGACTATAAATAATACTTTGCCATTTAGAAAGGATCAAAGAAGACAGTTCTTTGTCCCCCAGTGCTTTTCTGCTTCTTTCGTGGTTGTTTTGTTTATTGGCTATTTTGGTTATTTATCTTCAGCAGTGGATTCTTTCCTGGTAACTTCCTTGGGTGAAGGAATAGAGAGGTACCTCTGATTAGCAATAGTTTATTGCACCAGTACTGTCTATGTAACTTAATCTAGCTTGTATTTCTTTTAATTTAGCAAGGCTGACATTCTATAGAACTTCAAAATTTAAAATTCTCTTTCCTTTTGCCCCTTGTATGATTTCCCTTTTCAGTCCTACCTTTGAGTTTCTTGATTTGTAAGCCTGTGAACAGTGACCGTATCCCTATAGACCTGACTATGCAGCTCAACATCTCTCCTACCCAGAAAAGTGCACTTTGCTTGCTGAGAACTGAAATCCTGGGTTTCACCTTTCTACTGCTGGCACGGGCCTGCTCAGTACTCTGCTGTTTTTGGATGCTGCTGCTAGGCTTGTGGTCAAACATGTCTGAGAGCTCCATTAAATATGTGGCTTACAGCTTTCTTTTCATTCTCCTGTGGGTTTGTCTGATTTATGAGAAGTAGAGGGGGAAGGTGATTTCATACAAACATCCTCCAAACCTCTTCTCTTCTCTTCTAGAGACTATTGATGCTGCTCCCTGCCTGCAGCTGTTCTTGCTGCACCTTTTTGTAAATTTTCTGACCTTTGTCTGCTGGAATGGTCTCAGCCTTCCTCCAATCCTGAGAACTTCTCTTGTCCACTGCACATGAAGTCCTGGAGGGAGATACTGATGAGTCAACTTTGCTTCTACATTTTCAGGTTCTCCAGGACCAGTCTTTAATCCACATGCCATCTTTAACATTGTGGTGGTTTAAATGAGAAATAGCATCCATAGGTTCACATAATTGAATACTTGGTCCCCATATGGTAGTGCTGTTTGGAGAAATTTTTGCAAACTGCATAGTGTGAGCCTTGTTGGAGGAAGATGTCCCTAGGTTGAGGCTTTGAGAATTCTAGCCCCTACCTTCTTGTTTTCTCTCTCTCTCTCTCTCTCTCTCTCTCTCTCTCTCTCTCTTTCTCTCTCTCTGTCTCTCTCTGTCTCTCTCTCTCCCTCTCCCTTCCCCTCCCCCTCCCCTCCCCCTCCCTCTCCCTCTCCCTCCCCTCCTCCCCTCTCCTTTCTATGTGTGCTCAAAGATGGGATATCTCAACTTTACATTCTGGATACATACTGCCATGCTTTCTTTACCATTATGGACTCTTCCTCTGAAAATGTAAATACAAATCAACTATTTCTTCCTTAAATTGCCTTGGGTCATGGTGTTATGTAATGACAATAGGGCAACAGTCATATAGGAATATTCTAGGCATCTCAAAGTCATCATGCCCAAATTCACATCCCTTACCATCAACATATTCCTAACAGCACTGTTATACATGTTTGAAGCCTAGATCTGTTCTTTCAGGCTCTTGACTTCTTATCCAAAGGACTAAAAATACGGGCTCACACAGATTTGCAAATGAACCAAGATAACTAGTATAGTTCTTCCTCTTTTTCTTCCTCTTCCTTCTCCTCTTCTTTTCCTCTCTCCTCTTCATTTTTTTTTCATACATGGCATAGAAGAACACCCAGGGAAGGGTTTGTTTGTTTTTTTTTTTTTTTGAAAGATAATGCCAAAGCCGAGTTTTCAACGCAGTGTGGGATTCAAACAGTAGGTTTCAGTGAGAAGATTGAGTGCAAATAGAGCAGAACAAAACAGAAAGAACACATATGAGGTTCCTGGGAAGAGACAATATAGAGTGAGTAAGTAAATGCACAAAGCTTAGTAAGGTTAGGGATGCTTCAAAGCTGGGCAAGAATTAACCAAGAGAATGTGTAAGCAGCTCACAAGAGCATGGGCATTAGTTACCTATGCAATGAGTAAGTTTGCATTCCAGAAATGTCTCCATTTGTGGATGTAGGAAACCAGGTGCATACAGTGTTCAATTGTGGGAGTGAGACAGTCCAAGTAAGGGATGCTTATGCCTCCAGGACCTGTGGATATATGGTAGTTAATCATGTAAACTCTGTTTAATCACTAAATCCTAATCCATATTCTGCCAGTCACAAAGACCAGAACAAAATCTTAACTACCAGTGTGTTATGATCCCAGCCAAATATGAATACGAAGTCTTTTCATTTTTGTTCCAGAACACAGTAGATATGTAATTAATATTAATTATTATTATTACTTTAGGATATGCATTCTATATTCAGTATTGTTTTAGCAAACAAAAATATGAAAGTATATGGTAGTATCATTAGAAGATTAAAGAGGAAGAAGGAGGAGGAGGAGGAGGAGGAGGAGGAGGAGGAGGAGGAGGAGGATGCCAGGTCTGGTGTGGCTGCTTAAGGGGAGGTGTGACACAGTTCCTTCCCCTGGAGTATCTACAGGCTATTGATACCTACCTGTGCTAATGACTGCTGTTGGCCTGAAACTGATCTGCTGTCTTTTCTATTTTATCTCTCTTTATGGGGAATATTATTTCCCTTTGTTAGAGCTAATCACTCCATAATAAATGAAACAAATGTGGTTCTTAGGAATGAGGAGTGAAGGTGGTTATGAGGATGTGGAGGGTTAGGAACAGATCTTCTGCTTGACCTTTAGGGACATGGGACAGGATCTAGACAGCATAACCACATGGGACATAAAAACCTAAATAGTGCTTTGTAGAAATAGTTCAGTCCCAGACTTGGGTTTTTATTTGGAAATATGAAGAGATGTATTCATCCTTTGTTCCAATGACTGCTGCATTAATTAGCCAGGGTGAACTTGGGGATATTAAGTGGTCTCAAGAAGAAAAATGCATAGGTAGGAAAAAGAATCTATAAAATACAAGCATATGATAGATGAATTTATCTTATAGGAGGAAGGCTTGTATATGATCTAGAAACAAATAGTATTAGAAGCAGAGTACACAAGGCCATGGAGTTGCTAAGATGAGGAAACAAAGATTAGAGAATTAAAAGATGATATGTAAGTATATAAAAAGTTAGTACTTCATTCTCCTAGCTACTTGAAGGATTAGAGATAATAATAGCTAGAGAGACAGAGAAAACTAGCTTTCTTTCCTTGCATAAATTTAAAATTTTGTAAGAAACTATTTTAACCTCAGAACTCTGTCACCTTTCTGTTATTACACGAAAACAGTTATTAAAGACTGCTGTCTGCTGTTCCTGGAAACCAGAAGAGCTGTGTCCAGCTACCCATGAGTGACAGGTTACCCATGAGTAACAGGCTACCCGTGAGTAACAGGCTACCTGTGAGTAACAGGGTACCCATGAGTGACAGGTTACCTGTGACTGATAGACTACCCATGAGTAACAGGCTACCTGTGAATGACAGGCTACCCATGAGTGACAGGTTACCCGTGAGTGACAGGCTACCCGTGAGTGACAGGTTACCCGTGAGTGACAGGCTACCCATGAGTGACAAGCTACCCGTGAGTGACAGGCTACCCATGAGTGACAGGCTACCTGTGAGTGACAGGCTACCCGTGAGTAACAGGTTACCTGTGAGTGACAGGCTACCCATGAGTGACAGGTTACCTGTGAGTGACAGGTTACCCATGAGTGACAGGTTACCTGTGAGTGACAGGTTACCCATGAGTAACAGGCTACCTGTGAGTGACAGGCTACCCATGAGTGACAGGCTACCCGTGAGTAACAGGTTACCTGTGAGTGACAGGCTACCTGTGAGTGACAGGCTACCTGTGAGTGACAGGCTACCTGTGAGTAACAGGCTGTGTAAACTTAGATGGAAATGTGCTTTTGGTTTGTGTTTATTTCATGTTTTAAGGAAGAAGGAGTTGGAACTCATGATCTGTAATTCATAAAATTTATGTAAATTTATGGATTTCCAAAAAATAATAGTGATCAAAGCGTTGATCATGTAGCTTTAGTAAATATAAGACTGGGTTCATGCTCTCTGGTTGAGAAAAGGAAAAAGAATGAAAAGGAAAAAGGAAGGAAGGAGAGAGGAAGAATGATGAGGCTCCGTGGGCAAAGGGAGAGCAGTTAAACTGACAGCTTATATCCACTACTGAATCTGAGTCATTATTGAATTAGTGCCTCTCCCTTTTCTCCCTTTCTCAGGACCTTCCTTACACCTAGCCTGGATCTTGGTAGAAGAGGAAAAAGAAAAAGACAATGGCTACCACTACTTAAAGACTTTACAGATGAGTAAGAGAAAAACCAGATAAGATGGACTTACAGAGATAAAAAGTTTGGAGCTAAGATGAAAGGATGGACCATCCAGAGATTACCCTACCTGAGGATCCATCTCATAATCAGCCACCAAACCCTGACACTATTGCATATGCCAGTAAGATTTTGCTGAAAGGATCCTGATATAGCTATCTTGAGTGAGGCTATGCCAGTGCCTGGCAAACACAGAAGTGGATGCTCACAGTCAGCTATATGATGGAACACAGGGCCCCCCAATGTAGGAGCTAGAGAAAGTACCCAAGGAGCTCAAGGGATCTGCAGCCCTATAGATTGAACAATAATATGAACTAACCAGTACCCCAGAGCTCCTGTCTCTAGCTGCATATGTAGCAGAAGATGGCCTAGTCAGCCATCATTGGGAAAAGAGGCCCCTTGGTCTTGCAAACTTTATATTTGTACAGGGGAACACCAAGGCCAAGAAGTGGGAGTGGGTGGGTAGGGGAGCAGGACGGGAGAGGGTATAGGGAACTTTCGGGATAGCATTTGAAATGTAAATAAGTAAAATATCTAATAAAATAATAATAATAATAATAATAATAATAATAATAATAATAATAATAATAATAATAATAAAAGATTAGAAAGTAAAGGAAAGCTGGAAAATAAAACACAATGGAGATGATGAAAAGAAACCTTGGGACCACTGCCATGGTCCCATCAACCTACCCTGAGATTTGCAGTTTGAGACATGACTATTCTGAGCCAGAAACTGTCTTCATGCCACCATCTTCCCTACTCCATGTGTCACCTCTCCCTAGAAACAGTGACCTCCTTGTAGAGCTACTGTGGCAACAGAGAAGAGCATCCCCAGCCTTGCCTGGATGGATGAAATGTCTTTTAGACAGATCAGAAAAAGGCAGACTTCTATTCCAAGGAGGGAGAGCCTGACAATGACACACAAAAGAGGCTGCCTGTAAGAGAGGACACAGTATATGTTTGCTAAGTAAACAAGGATGCTCTGGCTTGGAAAGGAAGATGTAGTGACAACAGGCGTCAGCTTGTTGAGTACAATAACAGAGGAACTCTCTAACTTACTTTATACGAATGTTCTCATCAAATCTTTAACTATTGATGATGATAGGTTTCCTTGATTATCATTTTTACACACAGAGAAATGTGAGAAGTTTCCCCAGTATGTCCAAGGTCACACACCTAGGCAATAGTAGAAGAGGCTTGTGACACTGAGAGTCCCAGCACACACTTATTAGGTGTCATTGTCCTCTTTTCAGTATTTTATTCTATCAAAGGCTCAAAGCAGAGTAGTAAACAGAGCTCTGGGAAGACACTGAGCCTATTATTAAGAAATGAAGCTGAGAATCTGGACCTTCAAGTTGCGTTTTAAGCTAGTGTTCTTTCCACTCTACTAGCCTGCCTCCAGCAAAGAAAACAACATTTAAAAATCAATCAATGACCCAAAGCCAATAATGATTATATGAGCAAAGTGATTGATATTATTTACTCCTGCTAGATTAAAATGTTCCTGAAGGAAAAAAAATCCATAAAGACAACATGAACCATTATGTAAAGCTATGTGGAACCTTCCAAATAATGAAATGGATACCATAAATTATTTCTGCCTCTGTAGAGTGGGTAAATCTTTGTTATCAATTTAATAAGTCAGGAAAACTGTGGAATTATGGGGGCCATCACACCAGATAAAACTCACCTTGCTCCAGACTCTAGTGTCCTCTTCACAACCTTCCTAAGTGAATTCCTTCCAGAGTCCCCTAAGCAAATTCTGGACAGCAAAATTGCAAAGGAGTGTGTGGGAGGGAGAGATAATCTCTCTAATACTGACCAAACTCCTAATGTGAAAACCAAACTGCAGGAATCAGACCCAAGGAATCAGGCACCAAGACTGTAACCGTCAAATTCTTGAGTGACATGCCAGTTATTAATCATTATGTAACCTATGGCAACCTTCTCCCATCTTCATGGTTCATTCACCTCACTAGACATCCAAGTCTTAGTTCCCACTGCGTTATAGTTCCATATGTTGCATAGGTCAAAGAATGAATATTTTGTCTTTCCAGTCCCACGGTAAACGTGACTGCATTTGTTGATACAACATATAGCTAGAGTAAACACAAAGTCATCTCTTCTGAGCCTAGTTTTCCCATCAACAAGAAGATGGTAACAATATCACCCTCCTACAATGAGGACTTCAGTGAGGCTGTGCTAATTAGTTTTTATCCCTCTGACACAAACTAGAGTCCTATGGAAAGAGAGAACCTCAACTGAGGAACTGTCTCCATAAGATTGGCTTCTAAGCAAGTCTGTTGGGCATGATCTTGATTAATGATTGGTGTGGAGGCACCCCTGAGCTGGTGGTCATGAGTTATCTAAGAAAGCAAACATGGCAAACCATGAAAGCATGCCTATAAGCGGTGTTCCTCTGTGGCCTCTGCTGCACTTCCTGCCTCCGGATTGCCGCTTGAGTTCCTTCTCTGCCTTCCCTCAGTGATGGGCATACTCTTGCAGATGTCACAAACTTTATACGCTTCCAGATGTCACAAACTTTTTGCTCCTTATGCTGCTTTTGTTGATGATTTTTATCACAGCGACAAAAGAAACTAATCCAAACATCTTTCAGTTTTGTACTAGAACATTGGAAGATATATAATCAATATTAATTATTATTATTATTACTTTAAGATATTTATGCTGTGCTCTACAATTTATAATGTTTTAGAAAATAAAAGTATGAAAGAATATAGCCCGGTTTTGTGCAAACTTCAGGAATTACTCTTACAAACCTAGGTTCTGATTTGGAGGTTTGTCCTAATCATATGTTACATTTTACCTCTGTAAGCTCATGTGTTGAGGACTCTTCTTTTCTTTTCTTCTTTTCTTTTCTTTTCTTTTCTTTTCTTTTCTTTTCTTTTCTTTTCTTTCTTCTCTTTTCTCTTTTCCCTTTCTTTCTTTCTTTCTTTCTTTCTTTCTTTCTTTCTTTCTTTCTTTCTTTCTTTCTTTCTTTCTTCAAGTAACTTTAGAGGTGATGGGCTTAGTTGTAGAACACAGGTTATTGTCTTGTGTCCTTAAAAGTCCTGTCAGGACCATTTTCTTCTTCTGTCTTCCTGATGTTTATGAACTCTCACCAGCTTTTCTTCATCCTATAACTGTTGCTATAATACACTGCCTTTCTACAAATGAAAAAGCACCTGGACCACATCACTATAGACTGATGCCTCTTAAATTGTGAGTCGAAAGTCATCTTTCTTCATTTTGGTATTTATCCTGGACACTTGGCCATAGCAACATAAAACTGGTTAGCACAGTATCCAAGAGGAAGAAAATACAGGCATCCATTGCAACACCTTTATGATAAGTCATCAATAAAGCAAGAGGAGCTTATGATACTTGCCTGTTACTTAAAAGTACTTCCAAAATCATTAAGTTTTGATGCTAAAAGGCACAATGAAATGAAATGAAGCATGAGACAATATAAATCTCTCACAAAATATTAAAGGGACCACTTCATTTTTAAAATGATTTTTATTGGTTATTTTATTTATTTCCATTTCAAATGTTATCCCCTATCCCAGTTTCCCCTCTGGAAACCCCATCCCATCCTCCCTCCCCATGCTCTTATGACAGTGCTCACTCACCCACCCAGTCCCACTTCCTACCCTAGCATTCCCTTACGCTGGGACATCAAGCCTTCCCAGAATCAAGGGCCTCTCCTCTCATTGATGCCTAACAAGGCCATCCTTTGCTACGTATGTGGCTGGAGCCATGGGCCCCTCCATGTGTACTCTTTGATTGGTGCTTTAGTCCCGGGAGTTGGTTGATATTGTTATTCTTCCTATGGGTTGCAAACATCTTCAGCTCCTTCAGTCCTTTCTCTAACTTCTCTATTGGGGATCCCATTCTCAGTCCAATGGTTGACTTTGAGCATCCACCTCTGTATTTGTTAGGCTGTGGAAGAGCCTCTCAGGAAACAGTTATATCAGGTTCTTGTCTGCAAGCACTTCTTGGCATCTGCAATAGTGTCTGGGCTTAGAGGCTGTATAAGGGATGGATCCCCAGGTGGGGCAGCCTCTGGGTGGCCTTTGCTTCAATCTCTGCTCCACACTTTGTCTAAATATTTCTTCCTGTGAGTATTTTGTTCCTCCTTCTAAGAAGTACTGAAGCATCCACACCTTGGTCTTCCTTCTTCTTAACCTTCATATAGTCTGTGAATTATATTTTGGATAGTCTGAGCTTTTGGGTTAATATCTGCTTATCAGCGAGTACATACCATGTGTGTTCTTTTGTGTGGGTTACCTCACTCAGGAAGATATTTTCAAGTTCCATCCATTTGCCTGCAAATTTCATGAAGTCATTGTTTTTTAAAGCTGAATAGTGTAAATGTATCACATTTTCTATATCCATTCCTCTGTTGAAGGATATCTGGGTTCTTTCCAGCTTCTGGCTATTATAAATAAGGGTTCTATGAGCATAGTGGAGCATGTGTCCTTGTTATATGTTGGAGCATCTTCTGGGTATATGCCCAGATGTGGTATTGCTGGGTCCTCAGGTAGTACTATCTCCAATTTTCTAAGGGACTGCCAAACTGATTTCCAGAGTGGTTGTACCAGCTTACAATCTCACCAGCAGTTGAAGAGTGTTCCTCTTTCTCCACATCCTCTCCAGCATCTGCTGTCACCTGAGCTTTTGATCTTAGTCATTCTGTCTGGAGTGAGGTAGAATCTCAGGGTTGTTTTGATTTGCCTTTTCCTGATGACTAAGGATGTTGAACATTTCTTTAGGTGTTTCTCCACTATTCAGGTTTCCTCAGTTGAGAATTCTTCATTTAGCTCTGTACCCCATTTTTAATAGGGTTATTTAGTTCAACAATGGTACTGGTTCAACTGGAGGTCAGCATGTAGAATAATGCAAATGGATCCATTCTTATTTTCTTGTACAAAGCTCAAGTCCAAGTGGATCCAGGACCTCCACATAAAACCAGATACACTGAATCTAATAGAAAAGAAAGTAGGGAAGAGTGTCAAACATGTGGGCACAGGGGAAATTTTCCTGAGCACCAGGAAATGGTTTATGCTCTAAGATTAACAATTGACAAATGGATCCTCATAAAATTGCAAAGCTTTTGTAAGGCAAAAGACACTATCAATAGAACAAAACAGCAAACAACAGATTGGGAAAAGATCTTTACCAATCCTACATCTGCTAGAGAGCTTATATCTAATATACACTAAGAACTCAAAAAGTTAGACTCCAGAGGACCAATTCACATTTTAAGAGTATGTCATGACCACAAAATGAGAATGTGTCTCTTTGGAAGGTACAGATAGCTATCTTTGCACTGAGAAGGGTTAGACTAGTCATTCCAATAATGAAACTATTCAAAGGGAGCTTTTTGTGCATGTATACATGTTCATGGTGTTTGTGTGTATGTGTGTGTGTATAATGAGGACCTATCACATGACTGATAACCTGCCCCAAACTCTACTTCCACCTTGCTCTTTCATACAGGACTAGCCATGGTTACCAGGCAGTAGAACAAAGGACCACTCTGATATCTATTTCCCAAGTTCCAAAGCTTACTTCTATGACTGAGAAGCCAACTTATCTTTGATGTGATAGAATGGCTAAAGGACAGGTGAAATCTGTGTGTTACATGTTCCTGAAAGTTTTTAACTTGCCAGTCCTATCAAAGGTGTATTTGAATTCAGGCTTTTTGCCCATTAAATGAGCTGTCAGATTCCAAGTTTGCAGTGAGAATCACTAATCAATATATAATAAAATCATTGGCTGCTTCTCCATTTTGGAATATTTGCCTCATTCCTCTTTCTATACTTGGAATTTTTCTTTCATAAAGAGAAATTTTCTAGCAGAGAAACACTATGGTAAGCATGTCTCTATTTCAGCTGACATATCTGTAAAAGTAGAAGCTGGTGCCAATGTGGTAGATTTGGTCTCTCTGCTTGAATGCCTCTGCAGATGGAGGCCTTAGAATGTCACTTCAATAAGAAAGAAATGTTCTCCTTTTTTCAATATTAAGCTGGGAGATGAGACCCTGGGTTGATATTGACTCCATGAACTTTTTTATTTTGATCCAGGAACCCAAATCAGAGAGAGAGAGAGAGAGAGAGAGAGAGAGAGAGAGAGAGAGAGAGAGAGAGAGACAGAGAGAGACAGAGAGAGACAGAGACAGAGAGAGACAGAGAGAGAGACAGAGAGAGAGACAGAGAGAGAGACAGAGATCCAAGAACTGGTTACAAAATGCAGACCCAATTCATCATATACTTGGTATTCTATTTTCTGTAGTAGTCCCTATAATCCAATCAATAGACCCATTTTAGCAAGAGGATAACAGAGAGAACATAGGCAAATATTGTAAGACTTGAAGGCAAACTGTCTACATCTGTTTCCCACCTCTGATTCTTACTGGCTGTTTGATTTCTGAAATGTTGGTTAAGCTCTGGCTTGTTTAGTTGTCTCCTCTGCCTATTTGGAAACACCCACTTAATGCTCTGAACTTTTCCATTAAGAGAAACATCATCAGAACATGTCAGATATGACTGTTGCCCAACATCTGCAGTTAATCCACTGTACATATGCAACTTTGCCCTCTCTCTATGCGGAAGCTGGGCCACTATCCATAACCTACCAGTTGTAATTATAATACCCAACTATCTCTTTATATTCTTATGTGCAATTAACATGTCATGTGTATATACATATGTACTGTGCTGATTTTAATGAAAAATGTTCTGCTTAGGCTATGTATTTGAATATTTGGTCTCTGGTTGCTAGTACAGGGGTTTGGGGGTATAAGGAAACTTTAGTAGATAAGGTATTGCTGTGGTGGACTTTAAATTTCATACCCTGATCTCAATTCCTGTTCTCACTCATTGCACCATGTATGTGGATGAATGTGAACTCTCTCTTCTTGATCACCAGCCTGGCCTCATACCTCTACCTTCCTCTCTTACCTACCAAGATCAAGTATTTGTATACACTCTGGAACTGGAAGCTGAAATAAGCCCTATGATTTTTTAATCATGTTATTAAATGTGCTTTTGATCATGTTATTTTACCATGGCAAGAGAAAATAACCAGTTCATATACTTATATGCTTGCTTGGTATCAGAAATGCTTCTAATCATTTCTGTATACCTTTCCTCTTGATTCATATGTTATCCCTATAAAGTCATTGCTATCCTCATCTATAGTTTTCTGATGAATAACCTGAGCAGCATGGGTGAAGGAATGTGCTCTCCCTTTAAAGAAATGATAGTCTATTGCTAAGAGGCACAGCACACAAGCACCAAGTAATCACATATAGTGGTGTAAACCCACAGAGCAGAAAAGACTGATATCTAGGACACTGAGAGAGTAGCTCAGGGACAAAGAGTCATGGGGATTGGTGTCCATACAGAAAACAACAAGAAACTTCTGGAAAAAAGGGATGAGATCCTGCTACAGGGTAATACAGACATTTGTGCAATATGGCATAAGATGATCTCAGAAGGGGAAGCAGAGTTAATATTTTGAGATAAATTGCAGAGTGGGCACAAGAATCCATGTAGAGGCATTTGGATTTGATACTGAGTATAACAGGAAGCCACTGCAGGGGCTTAGGCAGGAGAAATCAAGAGAAATTTTTGTCAGAAAGATGGAGAGGGGGATCGAGTCTGGGAAGCTGGGGAAGGGGAGCATAAGTTACGAGCCCCACAGTGAGAAAGACTGTGGAAATGAGTGGTAGTGTAGAACTAGGGAAGTAGAAATCTGTATATTTGAAAGTTTTTTTAAAGGGATTATTAGATCAGATAAATGAATTCAAAAAGTTGAGACAGGCAATTATGAAATGGAGTACAATCAAGTGTTCAATGTCTGCCTCTTTTGGGAGTTTATCTTATGTAGTGGTTAATCTTTACTGTCAATTTGATGAGTTAAGAAAGGCCCGAGGCATTGATGAGGCACACTTTGGGTCATGCCTGGGAAGGCATTTCCTGAAAGATTAACTTGGTAGATAAAACCATCTGGATGTGCATAGCAGCATCTCATGTGCTGGGCTCCAGGACTACATAGAAAGGAAAATAGAGGCAACCAGCTGAGGAACAGCATCACCTGTCTCTGCTTTCTGATGGCAGATACAATGTGAGGTGTTTCACACTCTTTTTGACATCCCACCTCCAGCACAATTGATTGCATGCCCTCAAGTAAACTGTTCATCCTGTGTGTTGTTTTTCTCAAATATTTTCTCAAAGCAATGGGAACATAATTAAGATACTACCTGAACAGTATGGCGATGCCAATAGCCCCATCATTCACCCCAAGTCTCCTGACTTAAAATCAGATCTTTGCTGACTCAAATTTTGTTATGCTTTTGAAGCTGAACAGTCCCTTATAGTAAAATGTCAGTGCATTCTGTAACTCGCTTCATTTTACTTGAGAGCCAGTCATTTCCTTAAGGTTGTGTACTGGCTGGTTTTGAGTGTCAACTTGACACAGGCTGGAGATATCACAAAGAAAGGAGCTTCAGTTGGGGAAGTGCTTCCATGAGATCTAGCTGTGGGGCATTTTCTCAATTAGTGATCAAGGGGGTGGGGCCCTTGTGGGTGGTACCATCTCTGGGCTGGTAGTCTTGGGTTCTATAAGAGAGCAGGCTGAGCAAGACAGGGGAAGCAAGCCAGTAAGGAACATCCATCCCTCCATGGCTTCTGCATCAGCTCCTGCTTCCTGACCTGCTTGAGTTCCAGTCCTGACTTCCTTGGTGATGAACAGCTGTATGGAAGTGTAAGCTGAATAAACCCTTTCCTCCCCAACTTGCTTCTTGGTCATAATGTTTGTGCAGGAATAGAAACCCTAACTAAGACAGGTTGGTTCTTGGTGATGTTATTATATTTTGTATTTGTTTCATAAAGTTAGTCCCAGAAGAACCAAGTTTTCCTCATGTTCAACTTATTCATTCCCACAAAAAAATGTATGTCTCCTGTACATACTCTCAACATTGTCTTAGTTGCATGGACAACACTGTAGGGGTTACAAGGTCACCCAGGCTCTATGACTAATGTTTCACATGAATGTGAGCAATATGCGTCTGCCCAAGGCCTTTATCATTTAGCCTTGTAAGAGAGAAGAGAGGTAAGGAATTTGGATAGAGTTAGGGAAAATCTAGAAAAGTAAATAATTTCACAAGAGGAATGGACACTTAATGAGAGGACAATGCTTCCAATTCCCACATTTTTTTGCATTCTAGTAAGTGAGAGACACATGAGGACTCCCCCCACATTCTGACTCAGGAGAGCCCAAAATCACTCATGAGAAACAGTCTTGATGCAAGTTGCACGAAGAGTTTTATTTCAAGAGCTCTCTTGGGCCCACAGTCATACACCATGCAGGAGTAGAGGACTGTGGTGCCCTGAGTAGCTCAGAGAGGGGGTATTTAAAGGAAAATAAAAAAACAAAAACACAACTCAAGGGGGTGGGAAGGGCATTGTTGGAAAATACCAAAAATACCAGTTAAGAGTCACGAGGGAGTGGAAGTCACAAGAGTCACACGGAATACCTGGTAATTGTGCAGGTTATTTCTCAAGACAGTTTCTATGAGCCTCTTACAATAGCACATTTGCATAGCGGGTTCCAGCAATGGTCAGGGTGGTCCTTTTTGAACAAACACTCCCAGAACCCAGGAAGCAGGTGGGTGGAGGAATGTTGCTATCTGTTTTATGATTAACATACCTTGGGGCATTCAGTCACAAAGGTCACATTCTCAAGCCTGAGCCTAAAGGCCTAGTTTTTATATTTTTATGTTTCACTTTTTCAGTAAGATTACTATGTTGCTTTATGTTCTAATTGTAGATGAGCCGTCTGACATATGACTTGATTAAGTGCAACTATTTAAGGACACATTAGGTGTGTGGCACATATGTTGTGGATAGCCCTGGGGCTAATTATAGTTGATGTTAAATCTGCTCTCCTGTGAGGGGTTGTGAACAAGGAATGAATCAGCACTCAGGTGATTTCTTGTAAACCTGCTTCCCACCTTAATTTATAAAATAAAGGAGAGCTGATGATTGGGCAGATAAAAGGGAAGGTGGAGCAGAAGGTGGTGGGTAGAGAAGGAGAAAATGGAAGAGGGAGAGGAAGCAGAGGAGGAGGAAGAAGAAGAAAAGCAGAGCAGAAGCACATGGCCTGGAGAAACAGCAAGTTCTAAGGGGTCTCATAGATGTGGAAGATGGTAGTATATTGGAATATCTGCCCAATCTAGGTGCTCAGCATGTAATCATATTAACTGTGCTGTGTTTTCATTGCTGGGGCATATCTGGGAGGAGTTTTACTGCAACACACATATGTATAGTATATATATCCAAATGCATGCACATTAATTCACCCCCACACATGTTTATTGTAGTGGCTATTCCTGGTTGACAACTTGACTATATCTGGAATGAACTACAATCCAGAACTGGAAGGCTCACCTATGATCCTGATCTTGAGGCTGGGAGATACAAGTTTCTGACCTGGATCTTGGCATGGAGATCTTGAGGCACAGTGGCTATGAATCCCAGGAGACTAAGGCAAGGAGATTTATGAGTTCAAGGCCATTTGGGACAAAGCAAGTTCCAGATCCAGGCATGATGGTACACACTTTTAATCTGGGCCACACTTTCTGCTGAAGACCTACATATGGACATTGGAAATGTTAAGATCAAACCAGAAAGACCCCTACTCCAAACACGGGCTGTTCATGCACCCCAAGAACCACGAGAGATCCGTCTTGATGCAAACTGCAAGAGGAATTTTAATCGGAGCTCTGGGACAACCCCGTATCCCACGCAGGGGACAGGGGAGTCGACCACGAGGCTCGAAAATTAGAAGTTTTTATAGCAATGGGGTAGGGGGTTGGGGAAATTGGCACGGTTTCACATGATTGGCTAGTTTAAACATCAGCAAGAGGCCCAGGTAGCAGCTTGAGGTAATAGCTAACTCTAAGAGACAAGGGGGGGGGGGTAATCTACCTAACAGTTAAGTCATGTGCTACCTTAGGCAACCTCCTGGGGTGTTGAGACATTCCACAGAGGTCGCTGTGACATTCAGAGGGCTTTGGGCTATTCTGTGATTGTTCCAGGAAAGGCTTGCCCCATAGCTAGGGCCATCGGCTCAGTTCCTTATATTAGTTTAAAGGTTCACTTTCCCTCCTGACACAAGGGACTCCATTTTGTCTTTGGTTACGTACTACTCTTTCAGAAGAAGGAAGATGCTCTCTTCTCCTGCTTACCTTGTGATACTGAGCAACTGCTAGATCCTTGGACTTCAATTCCCAGCTGCTGCTGACTATTGTTGGGGAGTTGGACTACAGACTATAAGTCATCAACAAATTCCTTTTCTATATAGTGACTACCCATAAGTTCTGTGACTCCAAAGAACCCTGACTAATACCCTTACCAAAAGAAACTTTTCAAGATGAAGGCCATATTTGAATCCATTCTAATTCTTTATTGTTGCCTAATACTTAGCACATAGTCTGGTGCAAACATTTTAAAAAGAATTATGATTGTTAATATTCATTATAGAGGAATGGAATCTGTACTCCTGTGAAAGATTATCTCTATTGTAAAGGAAACCATTTGACAAGCTCATGAAAAACAAGTGTCATGGTGTAGATCAGTGGTTTTGTTGCCACTGGAACCAGATGCTCTTTACATAGAGTGCCTTCCCATTTTATCCTTCATGTGACACCCAGCCCAGGCAGGGTCTAAAACCAGTGCTCCATGAACCTACCAACTGGTCCATCTCTAACAGAAGTGCACAGGCTTCGACTCTATCATAATGCATACAATGTCACAGACTCCATGCCAGGTTTTTTATTTTTCCAACTCTCTTTTTTGATAGGGAAAGGTTATGGACCTTCAGCTGTCATTCATCCTGTGACAAGACTCTGCCAGACTCCTTCCTGTCACTCACCTCCCACAGCCAGGGACATTTATCTGTCTGGATTTTTGAAAGGTTACAGAGACCAATTATAGGAAATGTCTGATTGCTTCAGTCTTCATGACCGCTCTGTTGACTGTATTTGAGGGCATGGCAGAATCTAGCCCATAGATATCCCAAGCGATCTTTAACTTGTTCGAGTAGATGGAAACTGCATGTTTATAGGCCTATGTTCAAGTTAACATAGACTTATAAATGCCCAGGGGGATGTATTTAGTCATGAGCCCAGGGATTAGCAGTTCCTGCCTTATCTTGACCTTTTACAGGTTTTAAAAAAAAGAATGTATTTATATATGTCTTCAACTCGATTTATAATATGAGAGGCTTATTCTGGATTTCTGAAATCCCAACCAGGTTTGGCATCCTGATGCAGATTTTCCAGGACCTACAAGTATGATCAGGAAGGAAGATGCCCCTCCTTGGTCTCTGGAGGTGGGCAGGCTGAAGGCTGAGGACAAGGAGCAGGAGCAGAATTTTGTATGTATATATATATTATGTTAAACAGACCTAGATACATGTTATGGAATGGATATTTGAATCTTCTCAAAATTAATAGGATAAAAGCCCTAACTTTCAGTCAATGTATTTATCCCTTTCTTTCATGGATGGCACAGCTAGTTAGCAAATCTGCTGGCTCTGAGGGCAGTTCCACCATGTGGCACTTCGGTGTGATTGGCAACTATGAGTATGTAACTGTATTGCCTCCTTGGTTTACCTGTTGATTTATTTTCTTCTGAGGTTTCCTTTCATAATGTTTACAAACAGGGGTCACTGGCATTTCTCTTTCCATTGCCACCAACATTTTCCATTGTTGGTTTATTACTTTGGTTCTTTTAAAAAAAATATTGGTAAGCTATCAGAAGGAAGGGGATAAATCTATGTGCCTATCTTTTACATCAAGATAACTTTATAATTCTTGTTTTACTTTTTCTTTTTCTTTTTATTATTAGATATTTTCTTTATTTACATTTCAAATGCTATCCCAAAAGTTCTTTAGACTCTCCCCCCACTCTGCTCCCCTACACACCCACTCCCACTTCTTGGCCCTGGCATTCCCCTGTACTGAGGCATATAAAGTTTGCAATACCAAGGGGCTTCTCTTCCCAATGATGGCCAACTAGGCCATCTTCTGCTACATATGCAGCTAGAGGCACGAGCTCTGGTCGTACTGGTTAGTTCATATTGTTGTTCCACCTATAGGATTGCAGACCCCTTCAGCTCCTTGGGTGCTTTCTCTAGATTCGCCATTGGGGGCCCTGTGTTCCATCCTATAGATGACTGTGACCATCCACTTCTGTATTTGCCAGGCACTGGCATAGCCTCACTCAAGACAGCTATAGGAGGGTCCCTTGAACAAAATCTTGCTGGGGTTGGTGGCTGATTATGGGATGGATCCCTGGGTGGGGTAGTCTCTGGATAGTCCATCCTTTCTTCTCAGCTCCAACATTTGTCTCCCTAACTCCTTTCATGGGTATTTTGTTCCCTATTCTAAGGAGAAATAAAGTATCCACACATTGGTCTTTCTTCTCCTTGAGTTTCATGTGTTTTGCAAATTGTATCTTGGGTATTCTTAGTTTCTGGGTTAATATCCAATTATCAGAGAGTGCATATCTAATGACTGCTTTTGTGATTGGGTTACCTCACTAAGGACGATATTCTCCAGATACATCCATCTGCCCAAGACTTTCATAAATTAATTGTTTTTAATAGCTGAGTAGTACCACATTTTCTGTATCCATTCCTCTGTTCAGGGACATCTAGGTTTTTTCCAGCTTCTGAGTATTATAAATAAGGCTTATATGAGCATAGTGGAGCATGTGTTCTTATTACCAGTCCAAATATCTTCTGGGTATATGCCCAGGAGAGGTATTGCTGGATCTTCCAGTAGTGCTATGTCCAATTTTCCTTTTTTTTCCTACCAATTTTTTAATTATGTATTTTAGTCATTTACATTTCAAATGCTATCCGGAAAGTCCCTTATACCCTGCCCCCCCAACTCCCCTACCCACCCATTCCCAAGTCTTGGCCCTGGTGTTCCCCTGTACTAGGGCATATAAAGTTTGCAAGACCTAGGAGTCTCTCTTCCCAATGATGACCAACTAGACCATCTTCTGCTACATATGCAGCTAGAGGCACGAGCTCTGGTCGTACTGGTTAGTTCATATTGTTGTTCCACCTATAGGATTGCAGACCCCTTCAGCTCCTTGGGTACATTCTCTAGCTTCTCAATTGGACGCCCTGTGTTCCATCCAATAGATGACTGTGAGCATCCACTTCTGTGTTTGCCAGGCACTGGCATAGTCTCACAAGAGACAGCTATATCAGGGTCCTTTCAGCAAAATCTTGTTGGCATATGCAATAGTGTCTGTGATTGGTGGCTGATTATGAGATAGATCCCAAGGTGCATCAGTCTCTGAATGATCCATCCTTTGATCTCAGAACCAAACTTTGTCTCTGTAACTCCTACCAGGGGAGAAGTATCCACATTTTGGTATTTGTTCTTCTTCAGTTTCATATGTTTTTCAAATTGTATCTTGGGTATTCTAAGTTTCTGGGCTAATATCCACGTATCAGTGAGTACATATGTGAGTTCTTTTGTGATTGGGTTACCTCAGTCAGGATGATACCCTCCAGATCCATCCATTTGCCTAAGAATTTCACAAATTCATTGTTTTTAATAGCTGAGTAGTACTCCATTGTGTAAATGTACCACATTTTCTGTATCTATTCCTCTGTTGAGGGACATCTGGGTTGTTTCCAGCTTCTGCCTATTATAAATAAGGGTGCTATGAACATAGTGGAGCATGTGTCCTTATTACCAGTTGGAACATCTTCTGGATATATGCCCAGGAGAGGTATTGTGGGGTACTCCGGTAGTACTATGTCCAATTTTCTGAGGAACCTCCAGACTGATTTCCAGAGTGGTTGTACAAGCTAATAATCCCACCAACAATGGAGGAGTATTCCTCTTTCTCCACATCCACGCCAGCATCTACTGTCACCTGAATTTTTGATCTTAGCCATTCTGACTGGTGTGAGGTGTAATCTCAGGGTTGGTTTGATTTGCATTTCCCTGAAAGGATGTTGAACATTTCTTCAGGTGCTTCTCAACCATTCAGTATTCCTCAGTTGAGAATTCTTTGTACCCCACTTTTAATGGGGTTATTTGTATTTCTGGAGTCCACCCTTTTAAGCTCTTTGTATATATTGGATATTAGTCCCCTATTAGATTTAGTATTGGTAAAAATCTGTTCCCTATCTGTTGGTGGTCTTATTGTCTTATTGACAGTGTCTTTTGCCTTACAGAAGCTTTGCAATTTTATGAGGTCCCATTTGTCAATTCTTGATCTTACAGCACAAGCCTTTGCTGTTCTATTCAGTGCCCATATCTTCTAGGCTTTTCCCCACTTCCTCCTCTATTAATTTCAGTGTCTTTTGCCTTACAGAAGCTTTGCAATTTTATGAGGTCCCATTTGTCAATTCTTGATCTTACAGCACAAGCCTTTGCTGTTCTATCCAGTGCCCATATCTTCTAGGCTTTTCCCCACTTCCTCCTCTATTAATTTCAGTGTCTCTGATTTTATGTGAAGGGCTTAGATCCACTTAGACTTGAGCTTTGTACAAGTAGATAAGAATGGATCAATTTGCATTCTTCTACATGATAACCACCAGTTGTGCCAGCACCATTTGTTGAAAATACTGTCTTTTTTCCACTGGATGGTTTTAGCTCCCTTGTCAAAGATCAAGTGACCATAGGTGTGTGGATTTATTTCTGGGTCTTCAATTCTATTCCATTGATCTACCTGTCTGTTGCTGTACCAGTACCATGCAGTTTTTATCGCAATTGCTCTATAGTACAGCTTAATATCAGGCATAGTGATTCCACTAGAGGTTCTTTCATTGTTGAGAATAGTTTTTGCTATCCTAGGTTTTTTTGTTGTTCCAGATGAATTCGAAAATTGTCCTTTCTAACTCAGTGAATAATTGAGTTGGAATTTTGATGGGGACTGCATTGAATCTGGAGATTGCTTACAACAGGATAGCCATTTTGACTATATTAATCCTGCCAATCCATGAGTATGGGAGATCTTTCCATCTTCTGAGATCTTAAATTTCTTTCTTTAGAAACTTGAAATTCTTATTATATAGATCTTTCACTTACTTAGTTAGACTCACACCAAGGTATTTTATATTGTTTGTGACTATTGTGAAGGGTGTTGTTTCCCTAATTTCTTCCTCAGCCTGTTTATCCTTTGTGTAGTGAAAGGCCATTGATTTGTTTATGTTAATTTTATATCCAGCTACTTCGCTGAAGCTGTTTATCAGGCTTAGGAGTTCTCTGGTGGAATTTTTAGGCTCACTTATATATACTATCATATTATCTGCAAATAGTGATAGTTTCACTTCTATCTTTCCAATTTGTATCCCCTTGATCTCCTTTTGTTGTCAAATTGCTCTGGCTAGGACTTCAAGTACTATATTGAATAGTTGGGAAAAAGTGGGCAGCCTTGTCTAGTCCCTGATTTTAGTGAGATTGCTTCAAGTTTCTCTCCATTTAGTTTGATGTTGGCTACTGGTTTGCTGTATATTGCTTTTATTATGTTTATGTATGGGCCTTGAATTCCTGATGTTTCCAAGACTTTTATCATAAAGGGGTGTTGGATTTTGTCAAATGCTTTCTCTGCATCTAAGGAGATGATCATGTGGTTTTGTCTTTAAGTTTGTTTACATAGTGGATTAGGTTGATGGATTTTGGTATATTCAACCATCCCTGCATCCCTGGGATGAAGCCTACTTGTTTATGAAGGCTGATCATTTTGATGTGTTCTTGGATTCATTTGAAAAGATTTTATTGAGTTATTTTGCATCAATATTCATAAGGGAAATTGGTCTGAAGTTCTCTTCCTTTGTTGGATTTTTGTGTGGTTTAGGTATCATGAGTAATTGTTGCTTCATCTAATGAATTTGGTAGAGTACTTTCTGTTACTATTTTGTGGAATAGTTTGAGGAGAATTGGGATTAGGTCTTCTTTGAAGGTCTGATATAACTCTGCACTAAAGCCATTTGTTCCTGGGCTTTTTTGGTTGGGATACTATTGATGACTGCTTCTATTTCTTTAGGGGAAATGGGATTGTTTAGATCATTAATCTGATCCTGATTTAACTTTGGTACCTGGTATCTGTCTAGGAAGTTGTGGATTTCATCCAGGTTTTCTAGTTTTGTTGAGTAAAGTAGTTGGTAGTAGGATCTGATGATGTTTTGGATTTCCTCAGGTTCTGTTGTTATGTCTCCTTTTTCATTTCTGATTTTGTTAATTAGGATACTGTATCCTCTAGTTAGTCTGGCTAAGGTTTATCTATCTTGTAGATTTTCTCAAAGAACCAGCTCCTGGTTTGGTTGATTCTTTGAATAGCTCTTTTTGTTTCTACTTGGTTGATTCTGAAATTCCCCGAGTTTGATTATTTTCTGCTGTCTACTTCTCTTGGGTGAATTTGCTTCCTTTAGTTCTAGAGCTTCTAGGTGTGCTGTCAGGCTGCTAGTGTATGCTCTCTCTAGTTTCTTCTTGGAGGCACTCAGAGATATAAGTTTCCTCTTAGGAATGCCTTCATTGTGTCCCATAAGTTTGGGTATGTTGTGCCTTCATTTTCATTAAACTCTAAAAAGTCTTTAGTTTCTTTCTTTATTTCATCCTTGACCAAGGCATCATTGAGAAGAGTATTGTTCAGTTTCCACGTGAATGTTGGCTTTCTTTTATTTATGTTATTATTGAAGATCAGCCTTAATCCATGGTGATCAGATAAGATGCATGGGATAATTTCAATATTTTTGTATCTGTGGAGGCCTGTTTTGTGACCAATTATATGGTCAATTTTGGAAGAGATACCATGTAGAACTGAGAAGAAGGTATATCATTTTGTTTTAGGATAAAATGATCTGTAGATATCTATTAATTCTATTTGTTTCATAACTTCTGTTAGTGTCATGTGTCTCTGTTTAGTTTCTGTTTCCAGGATCTGTCCATTGGTGAGAGTGGGGTATTGAAGTCTCCCCCTGTTATTGTGTGAGGTGCAATGTGTGCTTTGAGATTTACTAAAGTTTCTTTAATGAATGTGGCTGCTCTTAGATTTGGAGCACAGATATTCAGAATTGAGAGTTCATCTTGGTAGATTTTACCTTTGATGTATATGAAGTGCCCTTCCTTGTCTTTTTAATATCTTTGGGTTGGAAGTCAATTTTATTCGATATTAGAATCACTACTCTAGCTTGTTTCTTTGGACCATTTGCTTGGAAAATTGTTTTCCAGCCTTTCATTCTGAATTAGTGTCTGTCTTTTTCCCTGAGGTAGGTTTCCTGTAAGCAGCAAAATGTTGGGTCCTGTTTGTGTAGCTAGTCTATTAGTCTATGTCTTTTTATTGGGGAATTTAGTCCACTGATGTTAAGAGAAATTAAAGAAAAGTAATTGTTCATTTCTGTTATTTTTGTTGTTAAAGTTGGGATTCTATTCTTGTTGCTGTCTTCTTTTAGGTTTGTTGAAGGATTACTTTCTTTCTTTTTCTAGGGTATAGTTTCTGTCCTTGTGTTGACGTTTTCCCTTTATTATCCTTTGAAGGGCTGGATTTGTGGAAAGAGATTGTGTGGATTTGGTTTTATCATGGAATACTTTGGTTTCTCCATGTTTGGTAATTCAGAGTTTTGCTGGTTATAGTAGCCTGGGCTGGCATTTGTGTTCTCTTAGGGTCTGCATAACATCTGTCCAGGATCTTCTGGCTTTCATAGTCTCTGGTGAGAATTCTGGTGTAATTCTCAGAGGCCTGCCTTTATATGTTACTTGACCTTTTTCCTTTACTGCTTTTAATATTCTATTTTTATTTAGTGCATTTGTTGTTCTGATTATTATGTGTCGGGAGGAATTTCTTTTCTGGTCCAGTCTATTTGGAGTTCTGTAGGCTTCTTTTGTATGTTCATGGGCATCTCTTTCTTTAGTTTTGGAAAGTTTTCTTCTATGATTTTTTTTGAAGATATTTGCTGGCCCTTTAAGTTGAAAATCTTCTTTCTCATCTACTCCTATTATCTGTTGGTTTGGTCTTCTCATTGTGTCCTGGATTTCCTGGATGTTTTGAGTAACTTGCATTTTCTTTGATTGTTGTGCCCATGTTCTCTATGGAATCTTCTGCACCTGAGATTCTCTCTCCCATCTCTTGCATTCTGTTACTGATGCTTGCATTGATGGTTCCTTATTTTTTTCCTAGGGTTTCTATCTCCAGAGTTTTCTCACTTTTGTTTTTTTTTTTTTTAATTTTTTTCTACTTCCTTTTTAGCTCTTGGATGGTTTTGTTCAATTCCATCACCTGTTTGGTTGTGTTTTCCTGTAGCTCTTTAAGGGATTTTTGTGTTTCCTCTTTAAGGACTTCTACCTCTTTAGCAGTGTTTGCCTGTTGTTCTTTAAGGACTTTTACCTGTTTGGCACTGTTCCCCTGTATTTCTTTAAGTGAGGTATTAATGCCCTTCTTAATGTCCTCTACAAGCATATGATTTTAAATCTGACTCTTGCTTTTCTGGTGTGTTGGGGCATCCACGACTGGCTGAAGTGGGAGTGCTGGGTTCTGATGATGGTGAGTGATCTTGGTTTCTGTTAGTAAGATTCTTATGTTTGCCTTTTGTCATCTGGTAATCTATGGAGTTAGTTTTTATAGTTGTCTCTGGTTGGAGCTTGTTCCTCCTCTGATTCTGTTAGCCTTTGTCAGCAGTCCTGGGAGTCTAGCTCTCTCCTGAGTCTCAGTGGTCAGAGTAGTCTTTGCAGGCAAGCTGTCCTCTTGCAGGGAAGGTGCAGAGAGGTCTGGTGTTCAGACCTGCCTCCTGGCTGAAGATGAAGGCCTGAAACAGGGCCTGTCCCAGAAGATGTGTTGCCTCTGCAGTCTGCATGCTCACCTGCACAGACTGGTCACTGAGGGATGGGGGACACAAGATGGCTCTCTTACTTGCTCTGGCAGTCATTACTCCTGGGCAGACACCTTACTTTTTCTTTTTCAAATGAGTGAATAATTCCTAAGGGGCTTATGAGTGGATCCCAGAGCTTCTTAGTCTCCTTTGTTTGAAGGTGAGGAAGCTTCATTCTTTGACCACACCATTGGCTACCAACATGGCTGTAATCTAATTAGGGAGGTTATTAGAGCTGAGGACAGTGAGGAACTGGGCTTCACCATAGTGCCTCCGATTGTTGGAAGACACCCAGCACAGACTACCTCTTACCCACATTATCAGCTAAGAATTTAAGATCTATTGGTTCCATTTCAGAAGCAGATTGTCAAGTAGCTATTGACTTTTTCCTCAGTCTCCTGAATGGTCAACTGTCTTCATTAATTCTCAGCATGCTCTACCTTAGAAAAATCTCTTAAAAGCAGTACAGTCTTAATTTTCTCACAATGAGCCTGCATTCCTTAATGCCTAACCCTGCACNATGTGCTTGTAACTGAACGGTACCAGGGGTATCACTGTGGGCTCTTAAATATTGCAATACACAGTAGTGTACTTTCTTGCAATGAACAGCACAAACATTTGCATTTTAATGTGCACTATGGATCGCAATTAAAGATCTCTCGAGTCTGTTTAAAGACCATTTCCTTCCTACATTACAGCCTCTTTGGAAACACCAGTGTTACAGTAGTGGTAACCTTGAAAGGGCTGCGAACGGATAATCACAGTGACTTAATTACAGAAAATGCCAAGTTACTCACAGCAACTCAGCATGTAACTGACGAGGAACAGGAGAACTCTGACATTGGAATCTGCTGCATGCACAGTAGCAGAGGAACAATGCACGGGCTTTGCATTTATTTATTTATTTATTCATTTATTTTGCAAAGATTTGCCTTTTACATGACAAAGTAATCAGACATTACCAAGAGGGTTTTTATTGGCACAAAGTAGCAAACCTTAATTTTAGAAACTAGAAAAGATCCCTTATCATATACCAATCTCAAAGAAGAATATGTTACATGCTTTTTGTTTGCTTGTCTGTTTACATACTGAGAACCATCTGAAGGTAAGATCAAAGTTGCAATAAGTGTTCAAAGTAGAATAAAGATTTCTGAAGGCATCACCGATATCTCCGTACATAGAAAAGATGCAAACGGGGCAGCAGCAAACACTAGAAGCACTTTCCACTTCCATAGGCTAGCAAAGGCTAACGGTCATGACCTCTGTTCACTAACATCTTGCACTCAGCATCCAAACTTGAGAGGCAGTGTGGAGTTAGCAACATGAGTAGTCACTCTATTTCAGGGCAAATTTTCTGTCTGCCATTTTAACAAAAACAGGACAGAATTTATTACTATTCATCTTATCACCAGAGTGATAACTTGTTTCAAACCTATTGGAAGAAGCCCAGAAACCTACGAACTTCTCATTGCTGAAAGATTTAAAGTGAATGCTAAAAAAATATCAATGAAGATGTTTGTGCATCTGCAGAGAAAAACAAAACAAAAACCCACCAATGACAGAACTCTCTGATTGCCTATCTCCCAAGCACAAGTTATGTGCTGTCTGTTAAATCAACCATTGGGAAGAATTAAAACAACGGTGAATATCTAAATATCCACCCAGTATCAAAAGCATGAAGCTCTGGTGACTTCTGGATCAAATTCAGAGAAATGTCATGAATATTTTTTGGATCCTGCTTTGAGAAAAATGAGGTGCTGAGTGTTATGTGCCCTATTTGCACAGAAATTTACCAACCTGTACACTATGCATGATTCTAAAAGTATATGTGTGCATGTATGTATGTATGTATGTATGTATGTATGTATGTATGTACAACTGTTTAGGTTTATGAATTATGAATGTGTTATTTTGATTGATATGTGTATGTTATTTGGATGCTACTTTGCTGAGATGCTTTAAGAAGCAAGCAATATGTATACAGTTATCTACTAATTAAGACCAGATTGAGTTTATACAAAAGTAGGTAACAAGAAGAAATTTGCAAGTGCAATTATTTTCAGATACAAGGACACAGGTAGCATTTGGGAGGGCTAAACCTCCTGGATCACGGAGGAAGAAACAGACCACAAGTGAAGTGTGTATTCTCAAACTACAAGCAAAGTGTGTGTAGGACAAACAGTTCGAGTTAAGAAGAGGTTAATCCGTAGTGAATAGTTCCAGAATCCTAGAGAAGGTCCTCTTGAGTCCCTAGATACATAGTAACAACCAGTGCTGAGTGAATTGAAGCTACAACTGGTCAAAAAACGCTGCATCAGAATGTGGGCTTTGCTGCCCTCTGCTGTTCGACAGAGGCAATGCCTCATCTAGAAAGTTGAAAGTGGCTCTCTTAGGTGGTGCAGCTTTTCACATTCCTACCATGGCCTGAGGACGAATTTCTGCAAGCTTCCAGGGCATTTAAACACTTTTAACGTGAAGTTTTGTTTATTACAAGTGTATGCTAAGAACCTGAGCCATTACACTTAGTGTTATGCCATGGTACTGTTTTTTCCTTACTTTTTTGTTTGATTGAAAAAATTTCAACCCCATAAGAACAACATTATCAACCAAGTGCTCCCAAGGACTAAACCACCAACCAAAGAGTACACAAGGAGGGACCGATAGCTCAAGCTGCATACGTAGCGGAGGATTGACTTATCTGTCATCAATGGGAGGGGAGGTCCTTGGACTTGTAAAGGCTCGATGGCCCAGCATAGGAGAATGCTAGGGTGGTAAGGCAGGAGTGGGTGGGTAGGTGGGGGAGCACCCTCAAAGAAGCAGGGCAGAGTGGGGAGGGGATAGGGTGTTTGTGGAGGGGAAACTAGGAAGGGGGATAACATTTGAAATGTAAATAAATAAAATAACCTTTTAAAAGAAGAAGGAAGGTAGGAAAGAAAGAAAGAAAGAAAGAAAGAAAGAAAGAAAGAAAGAAAGAAAGAAAGAAAGAAAGAAAGAAAGAAAGAAAGAAAGAAAGAAAGAAAGACAACCATCAGTACACTATGTATTTCAGCAGAGTCAGGATTCTCTCTGCACCCTGGCTTGCAATGCAGTCCATTTCAAGAAAACATCTGACCCAAACTGCCAATGGTGCTAAGGCTGGGAATTCTGCTTGTTGTTTACCATCTAATTTATCATTGTGCATGGCTTAAAGTAAGGAGTATGTACATCTGTAATTATTATTCTAGTGATTCCAGGAAAGTACTTCCCAGCTTCCACCAGGATAACCATTTCTCACATTTCCTTGGTAACAGACAGAGCTCATTACTCTAAAGGCCGTATGTTCATGTCTATTTTTTTTTCTAGTAAAGATGTTCTTATTGCATAATTCTAATTGATGAACTGTCAGTGTAATATTTCCAGCAAGACTACCCTTTTTTCCTGAGAAAAGGGAAGACATTAAAATAAAATGGAATTTTTCCTTACACTTCCTCATTTCGCCTGAAATTCTGATAAAATTCCTAGGCAAAAAATATATAAAGTTGTTCTGTTAAAAACCCACACAGTAGTATTGATAGACCAGAAAGAAAAAGAAAACCCCAGGGAAAGAGAGAAGCTCTGTTTCTTGATGTGTGATGTCCCAGATACACAAAACATCCCTCCCAAGTAAAAGAGCTTTGAATCCTATCAAATATACTATAGAGAAACCTTCCTTTATATGTATATAAATATATGGAATTAATTGGATTGATCAGGAAAACAAAAGAGGCATAAGTACAAACCCTGAGGGTCTATCCAGATATTAAGACTATAAATAAGTATCTGTCAATCTAGACTCATGAGTAAATTTCTCAATGGGCCCAAGTTTTAAAACTCATATGAGAATAAAATACAGAAGTTGTTTAGATATATTTATTTTAAAATTTGATTTATCAATGTTCTATTGTAGACAAATATTTTTAGTTTCTGTTACTGTTATATAGGGATTGATAAATATTAAATAAATACTCAGTGGATATTTTCTGCACATTCCATTGTGCATTTTGTCATATTCCTATGAATACCAAGAAGATTCCTATGACATGTTTTGACATATATTGTCAAATTCTCCTCTAGAAAAATTTACTAATTTATACTTCAACACTTATCAGAAACAGCCATTTCTTATTTTTTCATTTTCCCAGCTGATAACCAATTATATCTCATGGTTCACTGAATTTCTTGCTTTGGTAGTTGGGAGTGTAGCATTTTCACACTTTACTTACTGTACATTTTAACTTTTAAACAGGATTTATTTTATTGTTATTTACTTGTGTGCATGTGTGTGTGTGTGTTTGTGTACAAGCCTGTTTGCATTCTTGCTGGAAGTTATAGGCAGATGTGAGTCACCGTATATGGTTACTGGGACTGAATTCCAGTCCTATTGAATAGCAGCAAGTGCTCCTAAGTACAAACCCACCTCTTGATCCCCATGCATTTGCCTTGAAAAATCGTTCTTGTGAAATGGGCAGTGGTGGCGTACAACTTTAATCCCAGCACTTGGGAGGCAGAGGCAGGTGGATTTCTGAGTTTGAGGCCAGCCTGATCTACAGAGTGAGTTCCAGGACAGCCAGAGCTATACAGAGAAACCCTGTCTTGAAAAACAAAACAAAAAAAAATTGTTTTTGTGAATTTCATATCATGCAACCCAATCCCACTCATCTCCCTACTTCTCTATATCCATTCTCAACCATGAAACTCCCCCATAAAAGAAAACATCAACAAAAACAAAAACAAGATGTTACTGTGCAAGCTGCAGTGTTTACAGTGTCCCACAGTGCACCCATTTGCCCACACACCTTTACTTGCAAATGTTCATCACAGTAAGTCATTGGTCTGGTTCAAGGCCTCTGGCTTCTGCTACACTATCAGTACTAGATCCTCACCAGGTCTCCTATCATATTTCCTGTTGTTGCCCTGTGTCCTGGAGATCCTGAAGCTCTGGACCTGAAGGACCTTCCCCTTCACACAGTCCAGCAGTTTAATGATGGGGCAGATATTGGGGTGGGCCAACTCAAAGCCCTGATCTGAGCCTAAGTGTTAGCTGAGTTGGTCAGCCCACCAGCTCTCCTGTACCCACACCACTGGGGTCAACTCTCTATACACTTGTTAGAATTGGTTACAACTTTCCCTGCTTTTCAATTGGAGATTTGCTGTGCTCTAAAAGCCCATGGATTTGGACTGAATCATTTGCTATTTCCATTGCCAGTGTTTTCAGTTTATCTGAGTTCATCTACTGCTGCTTGATCAGCATGCATTCATGAGCAGATACAAAACTGGGCAAGTGGGGTGGGACCCCAAGGTGAACAGATTTGAGAATGGCCTTGCTGGAGGCCAGGAATGCCAACAGAGAGCTCCGGCTCCCATACCTTGGTTGGCTCCTCTTGGGCACCTGAGGGTAGGAGGAGAAAACTTGATGGGACAACTGCATTGACTAGGTCATACCCCTTCCCACCTCATTCAAGCTGCTGGCATATGTGTGTCCTTTGAAAAGGCTCCAGTTGAGCAGCTCAGTGTGGCTTATATTGTTGTCTTATTATACAGGAGCTTCTCTCTCTCTCTCTCTCTCTCTCTCTCTCTCTCTCTCTCTCTCTCTGTGTGTGTGTGTG
Source organism: Mus minutoides (assembly GCA_902729485.2). NCBI lineage: Eukaryota > Metazoa > Chordata > Mammalia > Rodentia > Muridae > Mus > Mus minutoides. The sequence continues at coordinate 3,168,270 of LR749498.1, read as the reverse complement.
TGTGTATCTGTCTCTTTCTTTCTCTCCTCAATCTCAAGAATCTATAAATCTATAATAATATAACAAACTTCTGCATGCATCTCACTATCTGTGATAAATTTTAATTCTTTGAATTTGAGAGATAGCAACCCAAAGCCACTAGCCATTTCCCAATAGATGACAGGGATTGCGAGGGCTAAAGCTATGTTTTAAGATTAAATTATTTTGCTTAAGAGATCTATAAACCAAGAATGTCTCTGACCTTTAAGCCCCATTTGCCCAAGGACAGCTAACTTCCTGGAATGCTGGGAGCTGTTGCTTAGGTAAGATAAGAAGCCACGTCTTCTCACTTCTGTAAATCAGGCCACAGCCACACAGATTGTGTTTGATCACACATAGGTGGGTGGCGTGTAGGCAGGAAGTACATCATTATCCTTGCCCCTAATTGTATGAAGGTGACGAATACACAGCCTTGTGGGTTTTGCCTCTAGAAGTTCCTGACTGATGTAATTTGCAGTCATTCTCCAGAAATCCAGAGTATGGACCTGGCCAGTGTCCATTGTCCTGGACAGTACTTAATAAAGCTTGCTTTAAATTTGACTCAAAAATCATGGGACTGGTCTTATTCTTGACTGGTGGGATTAGCAGGATCTGGAGTTCAGAAAGGCATTCATCTAATAGATGCCTGTATCTACCATGTTTGATTAGTTCCCCACACAATAGTCGTCTTGCTGTATGGAACCAAGGAGTGATTAATACATGTAAATCCCCCAGATAACTTAAAAACAAGTGGAGAATTTGCCCATTCTGAAATACATAAACAACAGGCTATGAGGAACTAGGGTGTAATGTATATCTTTCCCTCCACATCAACATAACTCAACACTGTGGAATGAGGCTGTATTAGTGATACATCACGTAAAGAGAGCAGTAAAGTCTTAAGATAGCATGACTTGTGTTCTAAGCAATATTTTGCATACAGGAAGAGGCAACAAGGGAAAAGACTATGGAGGACCCAGAAAGAATGGAGTTAAGAGCTAGTAATATCTTGTTCTCAGATTTCTAGCTTCCAGAACATGCAAATTAAGTAATTTCTGTTATTTAAGACACACAAACTGTGGTGTTTTATGAGGAAGACCCTAGGGAACCAATATACATGTCCAGCAAATATCAGCCCAGCTCCATCCAGCACTGTGACTTATGGGTAGATACATGCACAGTGGTAGAAGTCACTACTGTTTTATTCTGTTCCATTATTACTTTAGCCACAGTTAACCTATAGTTATTAACTTCTCCTAGGTTCACTTTTCCTTTATATAAATGGGTCTTTCGAATGTGCCTCGCTGGACTTTGGAGGGATATAAAGAAGCCAATGTATCCACTACGCTTTGCTTTGTTTCTCTTTAGCATGTCTGCTGCATTACAGCAGGTCTCTAACTCAGCCTAGTCCCACTGTGTGTCTAGTGTTCCCATTAGCTTTGTAGTAACGTCAGTCCTCAGCACTGACCTTATAGCAGCACTCGAATGTCCTCACTCATACCAGCTCTTCAGTTATCTCCTTGCTGGTCTTGAGTGTCAACCATTCAACAGCCACTGAAGAATCACAAGTGTGTTGCCATGGAGAGCAACAACATTTTCAGTTGTCTTTTGTCTCAGTATTCATTGTCCTAGAGATTCAGAGAAGAGATGAGAGGAGGAAAATAGCTACCTAAGGCAAGGTGGTAAGGAGGAGGAGCTTCTCACATCCCTAAGCATGTTAGCTAACAGCTGAGGGGCAAGCAGGGGGTTGGGAAGTGAAGATGGACTAGAGACAGGAGCATAGAAATTGGCGTAAATAACATGAAAGTTACTTGGGAAATGACAACTGGCTCTCTGAGGCTGGGGTTGGCTGTTAAACATTGATGGCTTTCATGGGGGCTTGACTGGCAGTGTAGGCTAGGTCCATGCTGCATAGAGCCTTGAGATCAGGGGAAGGCAAACTTCCCTTCAGCTATTTGATTCCAGGTGAGGCTGGTTTCCAAAAGGAATGTGACAAGGTGAGCTACTGGAATTAAGCTAATCTGTTTTTGAAAAAAAAGAAAAAGAAAAAGAAAAAGAAAAGAAAAGCCAGTAACCTTGGAAGGTTTGCAGTTTTCAAAGTTCTTTAAAGAACTTTGGTTGCACTGTGCCCAACATGTGGGTCTAGACTATGAGCCTCAGTCAATATGGTGGTCAGATAGGAGGCTGCCGTCGAGAGGTGGGCTCAGACACCACCAACCAGACATTTTGTGTATCTTGAGACATCTCTGTGTAGAATGATGGACTACGACTTGGGTAGATGTTCTATATGTAAATAAAGTCTGCAGACTCTTTATGTCTGAGCTCCAAACAGACCTTCAGGGATTTCTTTTGGGGATCATAGAAAAAAATTTAAAGATGGTGAGAGAATGTATTTTTTTTCTGTAAGGTCATATTCTCAGTCTCAAGTGAGTGGCAGGTGCCTATGCAGCCCCAGGCACACACTCACCTCTTCCTCTTGCTGCTACAGTGGGCTTGCTGCTGCTTTGGTACATGGAACTGTAACGCTGGCGAGCAGAGGGCAGATGCTAAACAGTGGACTGACAGAGCACTGAATCCAGGTGATCTTCCCGGTGTTTTAGGCACTGCTTCAGTTTGATGTTCATCTGAGTTCCCAGAAGCCCCTGCACACACCAGGCGTCTGCTTTCACCCTTGAAAGATGTCTAATGTGGGGATGTATATAGCCTTGCAGCCGTGCACAGGACCACTGTGGTACCTCAGTCTTTGATACGTAAGAAGTCTCTCTTTGACCCTTCCTAAGCATCTGAGCTCCCTCAGGAACTAGGAAACTTCAGCAGCTTCGGCTAGAGCCACACAGAACACAAAGGGAAACATACCCCATCCTGGCTACGGTGTACTCCAGAATGTGTGCGGTAGGTATAACTTTGTAGAGATACTCCCACTCTGCAGAGTGTGTCCACAGTCAGCAGCTGGTCTTTGTAAATACCCCACCCCACTTTCTTGTCCTGTGTTGTGGGGCTGGTTATGGAGTAGTGTAGCTGTTCAGAGGGGCTTGGGGAGCATCAGGACTTGGGGTTTCTACACTGTGTGACACAATGAGAGAATGGCAATCACATCTGCTGTTCTAGAGTAAGCAGAGTTCTGATCGGTGTGCACAGACTCAGAATTTTTAAAATACCAAGTTCCTGAAATTCAATAAAATATTTTTATTAATCTAAAAGAAGTATACTGTTTTAAAATGTTATAATAATTATATTATTAAATGTGGATACTTATCTTGATCATATTCACTTCATAGTTTCTGCCCTCCAGAACACGCCCCCATCATCCTTCCACCGTGATGTTTGTTACTGTTTTCAGCTACACACGGAGTTAATTAGTTCTACCTTAGTGTTGCCTGTTTATGAAGGCATGGTTTCGGAGCCTCAACTGGAACAAGGTTACCTTACCAGGTACCACACCCCTAAAGAGAATTGGCTCACCCTCTAACAACCACAATTGTTGTAGCTCCTAGTCCAGGAGTTGGAACCCCTGCTCTCAGCCTCCATGCGTGCTGGAATGTAGACTTAATTGTATATAGTCATCCATAGCAGCTACAAATGGTGATTTCTGCACAATTGTCCAAATAGAGTTATCCCAGTACTCTGGAGGCAGAGGCAGATGGATCTCATACTTTGAGGCCATCTAGTTCTACATAGTGAGTTCAAGGACAGCTAGGGCAACACAGAGAGACCCTGTCTCAAAAATTCAAAGTGGATGAGGAGTGGGGTACAGTAGGGAAGCAGGGGGTGTTAAATCATCAAGTAATTATTTTGCTTTATTCATGTGTGGGCTTGTGTTGGGTGATGCAAGAAATAAGGGAGTCTGGTTAATTTTATATGTAAATAGAATGCATGAAACAGCAGAAAGCAAGAAAGGTGCTGTGAGATTGGCCTCTATGCTTATAGACATCCGGGGAGTAAAGACCACAGGTTTGGACCCCGAATGATGGAGAGCAGAGAGTATGAACGATGAAGGATAAGCGACTGGGTGACCTCAAGGCACAAAGACAGCCAAAAAAGATCGAGGAGGCTGCGGAGGAACAACTGGATGGCTGGCCATAGAGCCAGTGAACAGAAAGTCTGGGTCTCATAACTGCAATAGAATTTGCAGTACGGAGTCTTGAGTGGAATGTACTACAGTGATGAGAATTAGCCACTAGATGGCAGCATTTGCTAGTATAACTAATGCTCTGAAGCATCCTTAGGCGACTTGGACCTATTGAAATCCTGTTGGAATTCATGGAAGGTCCCATGAAGTGAGAAGCGAAAAATCCCAATGAGTCAGTTCAGCCACAAGATAACCACAATAGCCGATTATAGCCAATATTTACATACTGTTTACTAGTGGATTTGCTCATGGATCTGCTGCAGAGTCTCTGAGGTCTAACTGCCTCCCTGACTCATACAGGCCGCCGCACCCAACTGTTGCTTCACAAATCTAAAGGAGACACACCTATGCCCTAGTGTCCCTCTGGAGGCATTAGAAAAAAGAGAGTCTTAGACAAATGTAGACTCCCGCCTAGCTCTAGTTCAGTTGCTGAATTTTCTACTTTGCTTTTGTTGATAGCTGCATAAAGTGACGTTTGGAATCATGGCCTGACTCAGGCCTCTGGTCTATTCAATTCAAACCCATAGTTTTTGTAAAGATTAAGTGAGAATGGGACCCATTGCACACTGACGCACAATGGGAGAACACCTGGTATTTTCTTCATACTTCTGTATGTGTGTGTGTTTCGATTCATTAATACTTGTTGTTTGAGACAAACACTTTCTTTAAGCTAGTTATCCCTTTGAAAATGTAAATAGACATAGTCTGGTGCAGCAGTCTGCAATGATGGGAAGGTAGATGCTCACACACACCCTCTGGTTCCCGTGGGTGCTAGGATTGAACTGCCTTGAACCACCACACCTCAAACTTCAGGCATTCCGCCACTAACTCCACTGCTTCTGTGACATTTGCTATTTGATTGCTCTCTTCTTGCTTAGCTTTTGAAGTTAGTTGTTTTCAAAATAAACCTCAATTTTAAAGAAAAACATTTATCACTTATGCATTGGGAAAAGTAGCATCACAGCAAAAGTCAGGTGAGCATAAACATAAACACTGAAAGACATCATCATAGCCTTAAGTGTTGTGACCCATAAATAATACATAGATAGTATATTAAAGCATTCCCAAAGATCTATAGGAAGCCTTAGATAATGTGAGCCATTTAAAAATATAGAAGGAGGTCAATGGTTTTAATAATAATAAACCATAAATGTACTTAGAGTTATAAATAAGCATGAAAAGAAATCATGGCTTTATTATTCCTTGACAGTTGATTCTGCTTTTTTCATGACTCTCCTATCACTATCAGTCCAGGTTGTTCCTACAAAGTGGCTCTTCAGACAACTCCATCTCTGGTAAATGATGCAAATAAGCTACCAGCTTCTGGGTGTCCTTTACTTTATCTGTCTCTTTCCAGCCAGGCAGCATCACCTGTGGGAGAGGGCCACTGCTCCTGTGATCTCCAATTGATACATGTCCCCACATGTGTTAAGAGGAAAGCCATGAGTTAGGAAAGTGTCCCTCTGCTATTCCTGACTGTTGTGGCTTATCTTGACTGGATCTGGAATCAGCCAAAAGACAAGCCGGCGAACAGTCCAGTGAGGGACTCAGACCCTGTGAAGTGGGCCCCCAGATGCTTTCGGTGACCGCTCAGCTAAAGTGCAGAGGAGGGAGGCTTTGCCTTTGCTTCTTGTGCTTCACACTCACTAGAAACTTCTTTTGGCTTGCTGCTCCCTTGCTGCATTCCTTTTGCTGATATCAGGATCTCACTTTTGCTTCTTGCTAATATTAGGACCTCACTTTTGCTTCCAATATACACTAAATAGCAGCCGCTCTCTAGGGGTCCTCCAGACTATCAGCTCCAGATTGAGGTTGCTGAAGCACCCGGCTTCACAGACCGAGAAGCTATGGCAATCTCAGATTCTCGGATGTGAGATGGCCGTTGGATTACCTAAAACAAAATACCTTTTAATATACATTCATGCTATGTATTCTGGGTCTCTAGGCAACCCTGACAAACCTACAGTTCAAAGCATTTTCTCTATTGGAGTTAGGTCCAGGCTCTTTGCAGGAAGCCCAACTGCCAGATGCTCAGATGCCAGATGCTTCGCTCAGCCTCAGTCCCTGCTCATGATCTACCTTGTCCACATACCCACACTCCCTCTGCAGACACTCCAGGCTGCATCACTAGGCTCTCCTCTGTTTCTTTTTCTTGTCTACTGGTTATTAACTGTAAACGTTTGCTTCTCACCCTTTCTTCTGTGCTTGCCAGGCTTCTTATGCGAACTCCAAGGCACCTCAGCTTTCTATAAGCTATAGAAGGAAAAACCTTGACACTTAATTCTAGGGTTATAACCAGAAATAATATCTTTCTTTATTTGATAGTTGTACTGGCTAGTCTTGTGTCAACTTGACCCAGCTGGAGTTATCACAGAAAAAGGAGCTTCAGTTGAGGAAATGCCTCCATGAGATCCAGCTGTGGGGCATTTTCTCAATTAGTGATCAAGCTGGAAAGGTTCCTTGTGGGTGAGACCATCTCTGGGCTGGCAGTCTTGGGTTCTATAAGAGAGCAGGCTGATCAAGCCAAGGGAAGCAAGCCATTAAGTAACATCTCTCCGTGGCCTCTGCATCAGCTCCTGCATGAGTTCCAGTCCTGACTTCCTTGGTAATGAACAGCTATATGGAAGTGTAAGCTGAATAAACCTTTTCCTCCCCAACTGGCTTCTTGGTCATGATGTTTTATGCAGGAATAGAAACCCTGACTAGGACAATAGTTTACTCTGAAATGTGTAAGTTTCTTTTTAGAATTAAAGAGTAGCTCAAGAAACTGCAAGAACACAAGAGAAACTTGATGTGCATAAAATATAGTTACCATGCACTTCTGGTCTCTGAATAACTGAAATGGAACATGAGAGGTACTATAAAATTAATTATAAAGAATCCAGAAATAACTGGAGTTTTTTTAATATATGCTAAAATATCAAGCTGTGTATTAGTAATGGCACTCAGGACCTGCAAATTATGCTCACTTCATGCTTCCCATGAGAACTATAAGGAATGTATTTTCAAACCAATGCTTTTATTCAGTTTAAGTATATTTTGAATATAGTATTGGACTCTAAAGCTATTCGTATTTCATGGAGCCCTGGAAGAGTCTCCTATAATCACCAAAAGTGCCATAATCTTGGTGTCACGTATTACCACTTCAGCCTCACATTCTAGTCTCTCTCCCAGAAATGAGCAGTCAAGTCCTTCTTCTCACCTATTCCCCTCTCCGTGTGCTTTACTATGTAACCGTCTTAGAGAAGTCAGAATCCCAGGGAGCCATGCTGCCTGCATTGTCTCCTGTGCTGGAGCATATGGGCATGACTTTGCCCCCCCTCCCAGAAGCTATTAGGAAATACAGACTGACTTTGTGAGTAGAAATGAACTGGCCATCCAAAGGTAAAGGCCAGCATACTACAAGCATTAGGAAGGATAGGATAGGACATCCATCAACAAGCACAACGTGTGTGAGCATCTAAGTCTGATTCCTCTGCCAGCAGTCCCAAGAGAAGAGCATGACAATCCTTTCAAACCACGGGAAGGCAGGGTGTCACTCATGTTGCTTTTGTTGTTTCCTCTCAGGTCTCTGCCCACGGTGACCTTTGGTTTCCTACACTCTGCATCCTCTGAGATGAACTGCTTCTATTTTTTTATTAGATATTTTCTTAATTTACATTTCAAATGCTGTCCCAAAAGTTCCCTTCCCCCTCCCACACCCTGCTCCCCTGCCCACCCACTCCCACTTCTTGGCCCTGGCGTTCCCCTATATTGGGGCATATAAAGATTACAATACCAAGGGGCCTCTCTTCCCAATGATGGCCAATTAGGCCATCTTCTGCTACATATGGAGCTAGAGACATGAGTTCTGGGGGTTCTGGTTAGTTCATATTGTTGTTCCTCTTCTAGGGTTGCAGACCCCTTCAGCTCCTGTGGTTCTATCTCTAGCTTCTCCAATGTGGGCCCCGTGCTCCATCTTATAGATGACTGTGAGCATCCACTTCTGTACAAGATAGCTATATCAGGGTCCCTTCCGTAAACGCTTGCTGTCCTATGCAATAGTGTCTGAGTTTAGTGACTGATTATGGGATGGATCCCCCATGGTGGGGTAGTCTCTGTATGGTCCATCCTTTCATCTTAGCTCTAAAGGTTGTCTCTGTAACTCCTTTCATGGGTATTTTGTTTCCTATTCAAAGGAGGAATGAAGTATCCACGCACTGGTCTTCCTTCTTGATTTTCTTGTGTTTTGCAAATTGTATCTTAGGTATCAGCATGTGTGTGAGTGAACCATCACTGGGTGCAGAATTCCTTAGTATTCACTCCTGAGTCAAGTAAATGGGGAGACATGAAGAGTAACAAGAGTGCTCTAGGGCATGCACGGTGAGGCGTGGGAATAGGGGCTTGTTTTCAAACAGAATCCCCAAGGAATATTAAAACATTGGGAAAACTAGCAAACCTTCCCTCACTGTCACTTCTCTGAGACCTCTACACTCTTATAGCTTTTTGTGATAACAAGATGGGGCATGTCGAGTTCCTGCTGTGTTTTCCCAGTCCTGAAAGTTCAAATGTTTCTAATAGATCTGTAGGATATTCAAAGTAGATGATGTTATTCTTATCCTCTCACAACAAACTAATAAGCTGCCTCCCACCAGAATGCTTGCTCGATTTTATGTCTTACTCCAGGGACAGTGGGGTTCAAAAGATGAGTATATTTTGAAAATACTTATCTATAACTATCTATGTGTGTATGTATGTATGTATGTATCTATCTATCTATCTATCATATATCATCTATCTATCTTATATTTATTTATATTTTATGTGTATGAACATTACCTTCATGTGTACATCATGTGCATACCCAGTACCACAGAGGCCAGAAACAGTATTGGGTACCTTTGAACTAGAGTTCCTGGTACGGTGAGCCTGCATGTGGGTATTGAGAATTAAACCTGGGACCTTTCCAAGAGCAGCCTTAACCACTGAGCATCCTTAAATTTATATTTAAAAAACATTGAAATGGGTATAGATGCATATGTAGCTGCAAGAGAGGACTCTGGAAGTGTCCTTCTCCCAGGTGGGTTACTTTCTGTAACATTCATACAAACTATGGCCATTTACCAGAGAGATATAAAAGACAGGAGCTCATTAATCAGGTCTCACACTGAGAATGGCTCTTCTTTTATTTTGTTTTTACTTTTTACATTTATGTATGTATGTATGTATGTATGTATGTATGTATGTATGTATGTATGTATGGTGTGTATAGGTGATGCTTAAACACTCTGCTACACATGTGTGGAGATCAGAGCACATGTGTGAGTTCACTCTTTCTTCAACCTTTCAGTTCTGAGGACCTGGCCTGCTGGTCAGGCTTGCTGACAAGCACCTTTACCTAGTGAGTCATCTTAGCAGCCTCACTTTGTGTATAGTGTTGCTCATCGAAGCCCCTACAGAACACATTATATTTCTTGTACATTAAGACTGACATGTGGTGCCATGCCCCCAGGCTTTAACTTGCTACCTTGTTTGAGATGATTCGGAATGCCAAGTCTTTGTCACAGCAGCAGATGGCACAGAGCCTTGAGTAGAGAAGTTACTTTTCCAATCACAGAACACTGTGAACAGTTTTTGCTGGTATTTTGAAAGTGAATGATGGAGAAAACCAATCTAAGGCCTATAAAATTATGAGCTTTTCTAAGCTCTGAATAATGGTACAGAGAACTTTCTATGTATGAAAAGCTTCAGGCACCATAGCTGGGCAGATACTCAGCTATTCCAACCCAACAATACTAGTCTGGCCTACTTCCCTGATACACGTGACCCCTTACCTGCCATTTTCATCTCACCCGGCACTGTCTTCTTCATCCGTGTCCTGATGGTGACTCTCTGATCCCCATCTGAGATCTTTTGGGGCCTGGAAGTCTTTCCTTTACATCTCCTGCCCAGCTATAGGTTGTCCAGCTCTTTATTTAAGCAATCAGGAGAAAGTGGAGAATAGTGCTTTACAAAATACTGAGACAGAGGTTGCTTCATAATGATGACAATACCAAAGTCTGACTGCCACCAGATGTCTAGGTACAGAAATCTGCATTTGAATATAGAGTGTACAGAAGCATCCTCCGACAAAGGCCTGAGGGAGAGATTCTGCTTCTCCCCTGTTGGGGGAACCACCCCACATTAGTCAAGCATGTGGAAAGGTGGGATTATTTAATGGGGTTATTTGGGAATGGTTCATTTTACAATTCATCTTAATTGCACCAAAACATGGTCTTTCAGCAAAACCCATACTCCATTTTTTCTAAAATCATCTAGTAGTTAATTTGAGCAGAAAATAGAAGCCACATACAATGTTTTGCTCTAAATCAAAATTTACTTCTCATCTGCAGCCTCTAGATTATAAATCAAGAATTGAATTCATGTCAAAAGGAAAGCTAAGCAAATGTGCAAACGCTCTTGAGAATAACACGTCTGAAACAGAAGGCCTCCGAGGCAACCGGCATAAACCACATTCTCTGAATCACAGTCGGGAACACTGATTTCTTCTGTCCTATGGAGCGAGAGAGAAGCCAAAGCTCCAAGCCCCTCTATGCAGATAATAGTTCTGCTTTTTATAGAGCTCAGAGTGTTTACGTAAGCAAGGCAAAAGGAATACTGTAATGACTGCACCAGAGGAGCACGCAGCAAGTAGCTCCATGGCTGGGTCATTACCAAAACATTGGAGAAAACACTGCTTGCATTCAGTTGTTCTCTACCAAGAGAAAACAGGGAGAGAAACTCAGGCTCATCTAGACTATACAATATGGTCATTCAAGCTACCCAGTGGCTGAAAAGAGAAACAAGTTTTGCAGGATGATAGGAATCTGCTCTTCCTAAAGGCTTTGACAGTGCGTATCACAAGACCCATCTTAGCATTTGCTGTGCTCTGTGGAGCACATCTGGCTTTAAGGCTTGGTCTAAGCAGACTGAAGGAAGTTTGGGTACTTTGAAATGTGAATGCCACCTATATCATGTGATTTTCCTCATTTTATAATTTTTTTTAGGTTTACTGACCTGTGTTTTCAATAGCCAAGAGCTCAGTTATCTGCCTTCCTGATTAAATGCTGAATGCCACGTGCATAGAGGATGTTGTTTGGTTTGAGTAAAGGGCACAGTGTACAACTACAATATCTCTTGCTTATTTTCTTCAACTGGACTTTAAAGAAAAGACTTTGGTATTTCCATGTAATGAATAGTAAGGAGAAGGCTTCTTAAGTGATGCTATCCACATTTCATGTGGTGTCTGATTTTAAACTGCTTTATGCCCAGGCATTTTTAAAATTATATATAGTAATTTCAATGTGTCAATCAAGATGCGATCTGATATGCCTGTTAAGGCACCTCGGTGGGTGTAGGGTTGCTGGGATAATAATGCCGAGGAGAGAGTTGAATATTTTTCTCTTGGTTAAGTCCTAGTTAGACTTAATTGCAACTTGACACAGCCTATACTTATCTGATAACAAAGGCCGGTTGAGAAATTGCTTAAATCACATAGCCCGTGGGTGTGCCTGGAAGGGACTGTCTTTGTTATCAATGGATACTGGAAGGCCCAGCCCATCTAGGTAGGTTTTCCTAGTCTGTTTATGAAAGCTATGGATGATTAAGCCTTTGACTAAGCCAGCAAGCAGCATTCCTCCATAGTTTCTTCAAGCTCCTACTTGAGTTCCTGCCCTGACTTCCATCTATGATGGCTTGTGACTGAGAAGTGTAAGTCAAATAAATCCTTTTCTCTCCTAGATTGCTTTTGGTCAGAGAATTTTATCATAGCATAGAAAAGGAAACCAGATCAGGTACATTGATATTTACACAAATGCTCATGTGTGCAAGAACAGCTTATAGCTTGGTCAAGATTCCTCTTGATTAGTAACTCATGCGGAGGCAAAACATTCAACAAACAACTTCCTGTACTGTCTGCCATCGAACCTACTCTAAAGACTTCTAAAATAGCCCAAAGTATCTATCTGGAGACACTTGTTTATGTCACCTATTTATTCAATAAGGCTTTGATGAAGGACATCCAGGATCATTTATTATTCTAGGAGTTACAAATATATCAACTAATAAAACAGATGGGTGTATAACAACTAAATCTATTTTCCCTTTTGAATAGCTATGGGCATGTCTGCTTTTGTGAAGGGCCATCAGGTTTTTACTGGTTTTCTTGGGAACCCTTATCATACCCAAAGGCTAACAGGTTCTTAAATTTGGTAAGGTTTTATCTTAGAGCTATGTTAACCTGTAAGAATACATCCTGAACAGAAGGGAGGCTCTTAGCATACAGAAAGAAAAATTAAATGCACTAATTTCTGTGGGACAGGGCATCTAGCTAGGAAACCTGGTAAGGCAGAGTGGGTCTGAGCCCCCAGAAACTTAGGTACACACCTGAGATAGTAGGCTGCTCACAGTTCCGTGCCAGATTCTTGGCCTGGAACACGTGCCACACTTCCCACATAAGGAAACAACCTGTGGTCCCATAGCCCCTGAACAGAGTTCTCCAAGCTAATGAGCTAAACTCTCTAGAAGCCCAGAGAGTTTAGCCAATAAGCTTCCCTTCTCAGACATTCCTCCCTGCAAAAGGTATTTAATCTCTGGTTCACTCTGGAAGGTGGTATGTACCCATTTTTCCTGATGAACAAGCAATAAGCAGTTTGGAACCTAGGACTGCCATGGAGAGCATGGAGAAGGCCTTCACCTACAGAGCCATTGCCTAAATCTCCTGCAAAAGGCCTATCTGCAACTCCAGACAACTGCTGCTACCTTTGGACTACTCGATTTGGTCTCGAGGGTTGGATCGGACCCCGATCTGTGGTAGGAGTCGAGGGTGTGAGGGTGTTAGGACCGGAAAAGTTCTCGTAAGAGTTGAAGAGACACGTCAAGAAGGCGACACTGACTTCCGGGTCCTCAGCCCCTTGGGGTTCAACCCAAAGGATGTGGAATCTGGCAAGAGGGTAGTGGGACTCGGGTGTCTTGGGCACTTCCCTAAAGCCAAGAACCCTATGCCAGTGGCTCAGGGAGATGCAGTTAAGACCCCCCTGTGATTCACCTTCCCAGTGGCCATGCCCAGTGGTGGGGTAGAACACAGCTGACCCACAAACTTCATTTATATTAGGATAATAATTATATAAAATGATGACATAATATTGTCAAAGTCTGGAAAGCATTATGTGAAAAAAGAGGGCGTTTTGATTGGTTAATGGCTTCCAAGCTGTGACCAGCAGCATCCTTTTGCTTGGAGACTGATTGGAAGCACAAGTTAGCAGCTTAACCTCACACCATCTAAGTAAGAAACTTTGCAGAAGGATCTCATCTTCTATGTTTCCCCAAAGTCTCTGGAAGAAGTGATTCCCTAGAGTGGTGATTCTCAACCTTCCTAATGGATGCTACATTGCTTTAAAACAGTTCCTCGAGTTGTGGTGACCTCCAACTATAAAATTAGTTTTGTTGCTACTTTATAACTGTAATTTTGTTGCTGTTATGAATTGTGATATAAATATTTTGGAGACAGAGAGTTCCCAAAGGGGTCATGGCCTGACACACAGGTTGAGATCCACTGCTCTTGAGACTGAGAACTCCACGTGTGTAAAAATAAAAATTCTTCCACTAAAACTCTTATAGTTTATATGGGTATAAACACGGGTCTTTGGTTTTATAAATGTTCAGATAACAGGTGAAAGAGATCTGCCTATCACCTGAGGAAGACTTATCTAGGTAAGGGAGAAGCAGTGGGTAAGTTGGGGTGGCAATGCCTTTGACTCTGAAAGCTGCTCTTAGTGGCTCTGAAGCACTTGGCTGTGGAGCCTATAGTCAGTCTTGACCCATGAGTGTAGGCATCTTTGTTTATGAGTTATATTGTTAATCCTGTGAAACCGGCCTCCTCTTAGACCGATAAAGGCTGAAACAAGGAAACCTGGTCCCCTGCCCTCTTGTTGATGGAATTAGAGCACATTAGAGAGGACCCTTGAAAGAATTAATCAGCTAAATTGGGTTTTACAACTTCCATGTGCTGGGCACTAGGCCTACTGCTGTTGGTTTAAGGATGGATGGACAAGGTCCCTCAGCTCTAGAAATCAGAGCCACTAAGAGCAGCTTTCAGAGTCAAAGGCCTTGCCACCCCAATTACCCACTGTTTCTCCCTTACCTGGACAAGTCTTCCTCAGGTGATAGGCGGATCTCTTTAACCTGTTATCTGAATGTTTATAAAAACAAAGAACCACGTTTATACCCATATAAACTATAAGAGGTTTTTTTTTTTTTTTTTTTTTTTTTTTTTCTGAGAATAATAGCTCTTTGCTTTGTGCAGCTCCTTCTGAATGGCCATTCAAAGGGAAAGACATAATAGCGACCTGGCCTCATCAGTGATCATTTCCCAGAGAAAGCAACATGAATGAGAAGAACAGCAATGTAAGTCTGGTATGAAGGTAAGAAAATCAATGGCATGTTTGAGAGCATCCTGCCTGCATAGTTTCACCATGGGAGGGAATTGCTACAGCCAGATGTAAATTGACTTTGGATAACATGCCAGCATAGGGAAGGAGCCATTGCCGTTTTTTCCAACAAAACTTCATCTCTGGTTGAGATGAAGATGGAGGTTTAAGATGCTGAGCTACAAAATTCATCTTTATTTTCCTCCCACACTACATTGGGTTAAATTAGTTGTCCTAAAGTAACCATGAGTCACTTGGGCTGTAAAATGGGTTCATTTGTCAGAAAAGGAGGAAAGGTGACAACAGCTTGGAGAATGTAGAACAGCAGGCATCCCAGCCAGAATCTGGCCCCAGCATGAGAATGCGCACGTGGACCGCCTGGGGATGAAAAATGCTTTCCTTGGACCATCCATCATCATCACCATCCATGGAGACAGTTTCCCCTTCTAGGATACAGTGCTTTGAAAGGAAGAGGCTGGACTCTGGGGAGGACAGGATGCCTGGCCCCCAGCCTCAATGTGATTGATGGATTTTGGGTCCTTGGCCTCCACAATGACTATGTAGTATGGCTGGGAGGCCTGGAGGGCAGTGAGCCTGCACTTCTCAGCCAGCAGGAAAGAGGCAAAGACAGAGCCTCCACAATACAGAGGAATGTGCTGCCTCATTTCTGGAAAGTTCTGTGACAGTGGAGTGAGCATTCTCACCTTCCTAACATCAGAACCCCCACCCTCAGCATGCACTGGATGGCTGCTCCTTGGTAAACAGAAAGATGAGCTAACAGTTGGCACCTCCAACTCACTCTTGTGTGCTCAAACCGGAACTTAAAAAATGCTTCATATTCTCAGGGGACAACGGGGAACAGAGGATATCAAGAACCCATGTACTTCCCCTAGGAAATTAGTGAAAATGGTGTATTGTAGCTTGTCTTCTGTGACACATGGACTTCTACAGGATATCGTCACGTGGGAGATGAAGTAAGAACTCCTTCCTTTTAGATCTTTGTCTCATCTTGTTACTCAGGGGTTCCTCTAACTGTCCAATTAAAGCTAAAGCATCTTCCTATGTGTTTCCCATCTCTCACCTCACAGACTAGAAGTTTTGTTTCACTTCCCAGTTTACTTTATTCAAGTTTTCTGCATTCCACTTATCATCATCTGGTAGACCAGTTGATGTTTTTATGTTCTACCATCTATACCAGATCGTAAGAATTTGATCCTCACTAATGCAGAGTCTTGGTCAATTCTGATCACTGTTCTATCTCTCTCTTTACTTATAGCATGCTTGATATATAGCAAGCTTTCAATGCACATTTGCTCAGTGAAGGAAGAAATTAAATTTATTTTCCAGATTGTAAGCCTTTCTCTGATAATCTTTGTAAAGGATGATTAATTTAATCCGTACACTGATTGCCCCATGACAATGATTCCTGGAACCAGGAGACTCTGGCTACGAGCCTTTCACCTGCAGGCTTGGGAAGCAGAACCAGGCTCTGTCCAGCCAGAGCAACTCCACATATTATAGGACATGGTTTGTTTCTATGTATCTTCCACTCAGTCTAGATAGACTTGAGGACAGAAATCCATCCCTTGCTGAATCTCTACCTAATAATACATGGTCAGGCAAACCCTAGGCTAGCACTGTGCATTATAGTATATTCCACAGTTGTGAAAATATTCTTGTTGCTGATTTCTAAATGACATCCACTGGCTATAAACACACACATATGCATATACATACACATGCACATACACATAAACATATACACACATTTTATATATATATATATATATATATATATACATATATATATATATATATATATGTATATATATATATATATATATATATTATTAGTTTTATTTCACTGAAACTAATTTTAAATTTCAGTTTGAAGATGGCTAATGGCTAGTGTTCTAAATGACATGGCTCTAGACTTGACATTTGTTTATACCATGGATAACTACAATCTATTATCAAAAATATTTTCATACTTATGAAGGTAAAAATTCAGAAATTATGAGTAACTGAAACACCTCAGAATTAGCTAACACTGAGAATTGTAACAAAAAGAAGAAATACCTTTCGCCTCTTCCAGGCATATCTTGTGATTCATCTCTTTCCCCCTAAAATAATTAAGGCATATGTAATTCAATAGTGTGCAGCAAGGAGGAATAGTTAAGGATCACATGGGTTCTTCTGAATTTATGATTCACATTAATGATGAGAGTTATAACTATATAATACCAATACCACTAACTTTATCATGCCATTAAGCACACACACACACACACACACACACACACACACACACAGAGAGAGAGAGAGAGAGAGAGAGACAGAGGCAGAGACAGAGAGGGGCAGGGGGAGAGGGAAGGGACGGGAAGGGAGGTAGGGATAGAGAGACAGAGACAGAGACAGAAAGGGGGAAGGGAGAGAGGGAGGGGAAGGGAGGGAGGACAGGAGGGAGAGACAGAGACAGAGAGACAAAAAGAAACAGAGAGACAAAAAGAAACAGAGACAGAGAGACATAGGCAGAAAGGGGGAGAGAAGGAGAGGAAGGGATGGAGAAAGAGAGAGAGATGAGGGGACTGGGGGAGAATTAGCCTTTTGTCCAACAACTTCTATTAAGCATCATTTCCCTGTGTGTTCCTTGTTTAGGTTAAATGACACAAAAGGAGGGGTGGATATAAATCTTAGTTAGCTTTTGGTTCCTGGCTACTGGATTTGACAGCAGTTTCTCTGATGGAATTGTCATAGAAAGTGCTTTTGATAGAGTCCTTAAATGCTGGCCAATTGGAATTCTAACTTCAAATCTTCTGGATTTTCCCCTGCCTGCTTGAATTAATGAGGGGATAAATTGGGGGATAGACTGTCTTATAATAGCTTTTACAAAAATCCTAAGTACTACCACAGAAGGAAGAGCAATACCCAAGATAAGGCTTTCATGAAAATCAGAGGCCACTTCTTTTCTTCTGCCTGGCCTGACCTTAGCCCACCATCACACATGACAATACAGAAGAAGCAACAGTGACCTTCTGGCAAGCACTCTCGTGATTGTAATGCTGCGTGTTATTCTCAGACTATCCTGCTTTACTCACTTCCACTACCTTGCCTCAAGCCTACATCATTTCATGCTTAGATCCCTGTAGCTATCAGCCAACGAGTCTCCTTGTCTTTATTCTTCTCTCCTTCAAATTCATACTCAACTCCCACCACAGGGATCCTTCTGAAATGTGGGTCTCACCACACATCTTCCATTTAAAATTTTAAATGTGGAAAAAGAAAACTTGAGATTTCAGACACAACCTGAGGACATTCAGGGCCTTTGTTTTCTTTTTCTTTTCTCTTTTCTTTAACCACATCTAATTCACTAGCCTCATGTTCTTCATAGTTGTGAGACATAGCCATGTTGGCACAAATTTGGGGTTTTAAGGTGGAAGGAATCGATGATACAAGCTAGGTCTTTGACAGCTGACGTTCCTGGGTTGTGAATCAAGAATACACATGTTTTCTATCACTCCAAAGAAATTCAACATTTGTTCTCTTTCCCAATAAGCATGGAAACTATCTATTTGAGGCCTACTATTTCCTTCAGCTTCTAGAAATCAGGACTGTTATTCTAAGGGCTTTTGATAATCAATAGATGCCACATCAAAGTTCATATCCAAGTCTAGGATACAGGGATGATCTAGCCCATAATTCTCTCTCATTGATAATAAAATAGAATTATATGCATTATATATTGATTACTTTTAAGTGTCTTAGTCTCCCTCATTAAGTCAAGGTGAATTCTGAGGAGAATGAACGGGCCAAAGGGAAGGGTCTTTCTGTTAACACGTGGTTTTGGGCAAATAGCTACTCTACTTTAGATTTCAATCTCCTAATTGAGAAAATGGAGATACTGAGCCAGAATGACCTCGTGGTCATTATGGACATCTTAAAAAACATCAGTTTATTCAGCACTTACTTTTATGTCACTAGTGTAGGTCTAAATGAATTCTGTGCGATGAGCACACTGCTTTCAGAACAATTAGCTAAGTTTTCTGCAACAAAATTTTATTCTAACCAAGAGCCAGACTGATAGATGTCCATACCTACAGATAAACATTATAGGATTCAGGTAGAAATCCATCAAGAGCACTGAGCTTGGTCATTTTATGACACATATGAGATCTAGAGAGTAGAGTGAGATTGACAATGATTCTTCAGGAGATAAAGAGATCAGCACAGGATCATATCAAGTAGGATATTCAGCCCCAGCTGAAAGGGCACATTCTAAATGCACTTGTGAGTCCATCAAGGGCTTTAAGCTTAAGCTAGGTAGATCTTCACTTTTTAAGATTTCACTCTGGGGCTTGTATGCAGTATGAGTTATGCGGAAGGGAGAGCAGAAGAGAAGTCACATAGATTACCATGGTAGTCCAGGAGTAAAAATGAACACGTTTAGAATAGGCTTATACAATACAGACAGTTGAGTGAAAGAGGTTAAAGGTACCAAGCAGATGTGATGAAATCATCTTTGCAGATGATAATCACTGTAACAGAGAGTTGATGGTTAGTTTTAATTGTCATTTTAATTATATTAAGAGGCACATAGGGCATCAATAATAATGTACATCATGGGTTGTATCTATAAAGGTGTTTCCAGCGAGATTTAACTGAAGGGGTAGATACACCCTGAATGTGGGTAGCACAATCCTATGGTTAATAAAAAAAGGACAAATCAAAAAGCCAGCTAACCACTGCCATTCCCCTTTCTCTGTTTACTTATTGATGGCATGGATCAGATCGCTCCTACCACTAGGTATTTCTGACCACAATGGGCTTCATGCCTCTGAAGTGCAAGCCAGAATCAACCTTTTCTCCATTAGGCAGCCTTTGGTCAGATGTTTGGTCATACTGAGGAGAAAAAAAAAACTAAAACAGATTTTTTTTCTTTTTAATTATCTGTAAGTACAAATGTTATGTTAACAACTTTCAGATTTGTTGCTGGAAATATAAACATGGAAGATTCTGTGAATGGAAGCTTCTTTGAATGACAGACTAGGTGAGATATCTTAAAACTCAGATACAACCATAATCTGGAAAACTCAAGAGAGAAGAGACTTGGTCCTTTGCCATTGAAGCATCCATTCTTTCAGTCTTTGGTGGAGAAGGCTGATCCAGCACATGTTCATAGCAAGAGGCAAGAAACAAGAAAGAAGAAACACTGGCGAATTAGGATTCACCAAAGAAAAGGATTCCACACAAAACAAAACAAAAACACTTTCTTTGTTTTGCATCCTCCTGGAATAAATAAAGACAAAATTTATGAAGGAACTATTGGATCTGAGAACATGGAGGGCCTTGGTGACTTTGAAACAGTAGCCTCTGCCAACATAAGAGACAAAGAACAGAAAATGCGGTGAACAAAATGGTGGAGAAAGCGAGATCTTCACAACCTGGGCCACAAGTGAGTGCTACGCTGATGGGCTCCAGACGAAAGATAGTTTGGAGAGTTTTATTTCAGGGTGGAGATATGAAAGTGTGGTTGTAAGTTGATGAGAACCAAGCCCCTGATAGGCAAGTGTGATACATCAGGAGAGCAAGAATTGTTATCGAGGACCCTCAGGTGGGAGATATACTGCTAGGTAGGGATAAGATGAAGCAGATGAAGCCTTCAGATATAAAAAACATTCTTCTGTGCAGATGGTTGGTGGAGGAGACAGCTATGGAAGGGTGCATAGCTTGGGATGTGGGAAGATATGCTGATGTATATTGCCTTAAAATCTGTCAATAAATCAGGGGTAAATCATTAGCTATGGAGATGTAGGTGAGGAAATAGTGATAGTGAATGAGAGAACACTTCTGATAAATAGAGGGATCAAGAATCTAGATTCTGAAAGGTAGTAGAGCTGATGCACAGCTACCCTTTGTAGAGAATCCAAGTAAATGAATAGGGCGTTTTTGTAGCACTGGAAGAGCGGCATATGTAAACTTGTAGGAGCCAGCAAGCATGGCCAGAAAAATTGTCAGTCAGTAGAAAGAGGGCATATAGATATTGGAATGAAAGTATCCTCTTACATTTCCTTCATGCCACTTCCTCTCTCACACACCACTCCAACCTCTGACCCTCTCAGACAAGCCACACTCCAGGAAGAACTACTTTGATTTTTTTCCCCTATACACTAATTTCGTCTAGTGTTGGTCTATCTCCCTACATTCCTTCCCCACCTGGAGGATGCATTCATTCCAATATCTATATGGCCACTTTCCTTTTTTTTTTTTTTTCTTTAAGATTCCTTTTTGGTACTCCAGTTCCCTGGGAAGTCTTCCTTTGATAATAATCTATCTCACACTCTCTCTACTCCCATCTATCACTGTGGTCTCATGAGACATGTTCCTACACTTGCCTAAACTTTCCTACTATACTGTCATCTCCCCCACTCTACTGATAATTTACTAGTGCTGTATAGCTTACTAACAACTTAGCATGGTGTCCAGCAAACAGTAGCTCAATATATGCTTAGGAAATATAAAAGTAAAGAAAAAAGTGAGCAAAAAATATAGCTTTCAAATTAATCCTTTCCATTTTTATCCCCCCACCTCTCTCTCTCTCTCTCTCTCTCTCTCTCTCTCTCTCCCTTTTTTTCTTCCTCCTTCTCCTCCTCTTGCTCCCCTCCTTCTCTTCCTCTCCTCCTCCTCCTCTTCTTCTTTAGTTGTTGTTTAACTAAACCTACCCAGAAAACAGGAAGCACTACATGAAGTAAACAGGTTCCTAAAAGCAAGTAGTACCTTGTTATAAACTAATTATTCTTACTTCATTTGGTTTGAGATCCTTTGTATTCAAAGGGTTTTCTTTTTTGCACACTGAGTTCCTGTCCTTCTCAGCTACTGATGCAGAAGTTTTGATGTAGATTCCAGAAGGTCAAGGGTATTCAACGTGTCAATGCATGCTTTTCTGCCCCCACTAGTCAATCCCTTGAGAATATTCTATTTTACAAAGATTTTTTTTTTCAAAAAAAAATGCCTACACTTCTGGAGCAATTCATGTGCAATTTGCTGTACTTCAGGGCTCAAAGCCCCCGCGTGTCTAAACTACTAGGAACGATTTCTGGACACGTCAATAAAAGTTCCCTAATGAACAACAGCTGTGAAGAACATGGCTTTAAATAAATTGATTCCAAATTTCTCCCCATGTTTCTGTGATTTTTCTTTTTAAATGGGCACCGCTGACTTTAAACTTGGCTATCTGAGAGAGCGGAAGGAAAAAATTATACATTGTTCAAAAAGTATTTCGTTCTCGTGCACTTTTTTTTTCCTCTAAAGAGGTTAATGTTCCTCTCACGGATTTGCCTCACTTCTGTTTGTAATAGCTTTGTCGAGGAGAAGGAGATGAGTTATATATCACCTCATTTTCCACCTGGGAAAGCTTTTCCTGAAATTAGGAAAGTTACAGACTCACTCAGACTGGGAGGCAGGATTAGAATTCAGGCCCCATAATCTCAAGAATTATATTCAGGGCAAAAATCTACCTGTCCTGTAAAATTAAGCCCAGAGCATCTCTCTCACAGTTAGATACGTCTCAGGACAGGGGTGTTTCTGTTATGCCCGCCTTAGACACCGTTGATTTCATGGCTCACTTGTATTAATTACATTTGTTGCAACATTTGTGTTCAATTATGAAATCAAATTATATTTGGTATTTTTCTCTCCAAGAAGTAAAAGGCCACCAATTTGCTTAATACTTCACACAAACTTTTATATCAGAATTACTATACTCCTGAAATCTTAATTAAGCCTTCAAACACATTTAAACTTTACAAGGAATGAACTTGAACTAGTCATCAGAAAAATAAGAAGTAGCACTTGGAAGAGGCTCATGACGGATGCTGTTTCCATGCTGGGATTTAACAGCCCTGCAGATGGTCATTTCCCCCCTTTCTTTTCTTTTAGGGGCGCCTAGAAAATTTGGCTATGCAGCCACACAGTTTCCCCTCTCTGATCTACTTCTCTGGACATCTGCGTTTTCTGTGGATTGTGTTCAATCAGCAATATTGAAGCAGTAAATGTTTCACCTTCCCGTTCCTCTCTCTCACTATAACTGACTGAAAGGAGAGATTATGATAGGTTTCTATCTCCAAAAAACCCTCCTTCTGTCTCCGCTGCCCACTTCCCTTGCCCCTTGAAGAAGCAGTATGTGACATTGTTTTGTTGGAGCAGAGGCAAATTCAGGATGGTGGGCAGTAGGATGGAGAGTGGGAAGGGTTGAATTAGGACCCAGAAATTGTTGAACAGAACAAAATGAAAAGCTGTTCCCAATTTGAAAAGTGAGTTGACGTCTGTTACTCTGGTATGCAGTAAAACATGTTTTCCATCTAGGACATAATAAAAGCTACAAGTATTTTACACTGTGCATTAGGACCTGCATCTTTAATGGAACATCTTTTCATATAGAGCACGTTCAGAGTTTGCTATTTGATGAACCTTTGAACATTTTATCACTGCAGTAGATGGAATCTCTCAGAGTCAAGGCAGATCCCAGTTGAACTGGCAAAACACCTCGGTGGAAATGACTCGGAAGGGTTTATTGACATTTCATTTCTCATCTGTTTCTGCACACACTGTGTGGGGGACTGGAATGCATGCACAGTTTTAAAAGGGGCCTTTACTTTCATGATACACAGAAGGCACAAAGAAAACCCAGGGTTAAAGAGGAAGGGAATGTTGAAGTGAAAGTAGAACAGTGGGAAGAAAAATGTTTATCAATGTGGACCGAGGAAAACATCGTTGTATTGAGCCCTGGATGGAAGGAAAAGGCAGCTTGGAAAAGCATATCTTCACAGAACTGCACGACTCCTGAAGGAGTCATTTACACTGCTTGCTACATAGACAGCGCCCTCTAGAGGCGCACAAATGTAGTGCCCCCCACTGTGAAGATGTAAATTTTTAGCATCTGTTGAGTGGCCAAAGAAAAATGCATGTCTAAGAATCCCCCCTCCCCACACTCTCTTCTATTATTTCTTTTAAAAATTCTCTGAGATAATTATTTTCTCCCTTGACACTTAAATCTTGTCTTCCCACCCTCACCCCTAACATGCTCACGCCTCTTCTGTCCTATATTTTCCATGTGTGGTTTCCACTCCAATGTACTGATGGCTTCAAATCCTTATCCCCAGAGAGCATCAGATCTATCTGTACTGGGGATACCTGGGTCTATGTATGCATGCCCCGTGCCTTGTGCTCAGAATCTCCGACACTGAACTTGTAGTAACCAAACCCAGTGAGCTTTCATCCATCAGTTTAGGAAACGACAGAGCAAGCCTAAAAATTGAAAGTTTGTTTTTGTTTTCTTTCTATTCTTCTCTCAAATATTACACCCTAAATGCAATTTCCCCTCCCTGCCCTCCTGAAGTTTCTCCCCCTACCTTCCCTCTCCCCCATAACCACTCCACCTCCACCTCCCTTCAGAAAAGTGCAGGCTTCCCAAGGATGTCAACCAACATACACAGGTATTGCACAGGTACAATACCAACCCATCAAGACTGCATGAGGCACTGAGTGGGAGGAGAATGGTCCCATAAGTAGGCAAAAGAGTCAGTGTCAGGCCCCACTCCTGCTGTGAGGATTCCTAAAAGGATACCAAGCTGCTCAGCCATGACATATGCAGAGGACCTACATCAGAGCCCTACGGTCTCTCTGATCTCTGAAATGAGAGTACTTTTGCTCATTCCGATTCATTCCTGTATTTTCCTAGTCTGCCGTGACTGCCCAAATATTTCCATTCTGCATATAAAGGCCATTTAGCAACTTCTACACTTAATTCCTGGTATAGAGTATTCAATTATCATTGACTTAACCAGGACTAGATCATAATGCTAACATGGAATGTTTGTACTTTTGATGACTTCATAGCCAAGGGTTTATCTATAACGACAATATATTGGTTCAGTGTTTTATTTTCTTATTTATTTATAGATATTTTTTATTTACATTTTAAATGCTATCCCGAAAGTTCCCAATACCCCCCACCCCTTGCCGTGTTCCCCTAGGCTCCCACTCCGACTTCTTGGCCCTGGCATTCCCCTGTACTGGGGCATATAAAGTTTGCAAGACCAATGGGCCTCTCTTCCCAATGATGGCCGACTAGGCCATCTTCTGCTACATATGCAGCTAGAGACGCAAGCTCTGGAGGTACTGATTAGTTCATATTGTTGTTCCACCTAAAAGGTTGCAGACCCCTTTAGCTCCTTGGGTACTTTCTCTAGCTCCTCCATTGGGGGCCCTGTGTTCCATCCTATAAAAGACTGTGAGCATCCACTTCTGTATTTGCCAGGCACTGGCATAGCCTCACTCTAGACAGCTATATCAGGGTCCTTTCAGCAAAATCTTTCTGGCATATGCAATAGTGTCTGGGTTTGGTGGCAGGTTATGGGATGGATCCCTTGGTGGGGTAGTCTCTGGATGGGCCATCCCTTCATCTTAGCTCCAAACTTTGTCTCTGCAACTCCTTCCATAGATATTTTATTCCCTATTCTAGGGAGGAATGAAGTATCCATGCATTGGTCTTCCTTCTTGATTTTCTTCTGTTTTGGAAATTGTATCTTGGGTATTCTAAGTTTCTGGGCTAATATCCACTTATCAGTGAGTGCATATCAAGTGACTTCTTTGTGATTGGGTTACCTCACTAAGGATGATATCTTCCAGATATATCCATTTGCCCAAGAATTTCATAAATTCATTGTTTTTAATAGCTGAGTAGTACTCCATTGTGTAAATGTACCACATTTTCTGTATCCATTCCTCTGTTGAGGGACATCTGGGGTTTTTTTCCAGCTTTTGATTATTATAAATAAGGCTGCTATGAACATAGTGGAGCATGTGTCCTTATTACCAGTTGGAACATCTTCTGGCTATATGCTCAGGAGAAGTATTTCCTGATCTTCCGGTAGTACTAGGTCCAATTTTCTGAGGAATCGCCAGACTGATTTCCAGAGAGGTTGTACAAGCTTGCAAACCCAACAGCAATGGAGGAGTGTTCCTCCTTCTCCACATCCTCGCCAGCATCTGCTGTCACCTGAATTTTTGAACTTAGCCATTCTGACTGGTGTGAGGTAGAATCTCAAGGTTGTTTTAATTTGCATTTCCCTGACGTTTAAAGATATTGAACATTTTTTCAGATGCTTCTCAGCCCTTCACTATTCCTCACGTGAGAATTCCTTGTTTAGCTCTGTACCCCATTTTTAAATAGGGTTATTTGAATTTCTGGAGTCCAGCTTCTTGAGCTCTTTTTATATATTGGATATTAGTTCCCTATCAGATTTAGGATTGGTAAAAATCCTTTCCCAAAATGTTGGTGGCCTTTTTGTCTTATTGACAGTGTCTTTTACCTTACAGAAGCTTTGCAATTTCATGAGGTCCCATTTGTCAATTCTTGATCTTACAGTTTTTCCCCAGTGCCCATATCTTTGAGGCTTTTCCCTACGTTCTCCTCTATAAATTTCAGTGTCTCTGGTTTTATGTGGAGGGCTTAGATCCACTTAGACTTCAGCTTTGTGCAAGGAGATAAAAATGGATCAATTCGCATTCTTCTACATGATAACATCCAGTTGTGCCAGTACCATTTTTGAAAATGCTATCTTTTTCCCCACTGGATGGTTTTAGCTCCCTTGTCAAAGATCAGGTGACCATAGGTGTGTGGGTTCATTTTGGGGTCTTCAATTCTAATCCATTGATGTACCCCCTCTGTTGCTGTACCAGTACCATTCAGTTTTTATCACAATTGCCCTGTAGTAGAGCTTGATGTCAGGCATGGTGATTCCACCAGAGGTTCTTTTATTTTTGATAATAGTATTTGCTATCCTAGTTTTTTTTTTCTTTATTATTCCAGATGAATCTGCAAATTTCCCCTTCTAATTCAGTGAATAATTGAGTTGAAATTTTGATGGGGATTGCATTTGAAGATTGCTTTCGGCAGAATAGCCATTTTGATTATATTAGTCCTGCCAATCCATGAGCATGGGAGATCTTTTCATCTTCTGAGATCTTTAATTTCTTTCTTCAGAGACTTGAAGATCTTGTCATATAGTTCTTTCACTTCCTTAGTTAGAGTCACACCAAGGTATTTTATATTATTTGTGACTACTGTGAAGGGTGTTGTTCAGCTAATTTCTTTCTCATCTTGTTTATCCTTTTTGTAGAGAAAGGCCACTGATTTGTTTGAGATAATTTTATATCCAGCTACTGCACTGAAGCTGTTTATCAGGTTTAGGACTTCTCTGGTGGAATTTTTAGGGTCACTAATATATACTATCATATCATCTGCAAATAGTGATATTTTGACTTCTTCCTTTCCAATTTGTATCCCCCTGATCTCCTTTTGTTTTCAAATTGCTCTGGCTAGGACTTCAAGTACTATATTGAATAGGTATGGAGAAATTCAGCAGCCTTTTCTAGTCCCTGATTTTAGTGGGATTGCTTCAAGTTTCTCTCCATTTAGTTTGATGTTGGCTTCTGGTTTGCTTTATATTGCTTTTATTATGTTTAGGTATGGGCCTTGAATTCCTGATCTTTCTAAGACTTTTATCATGAAGGGGTGTTGGATTTTGTCAAATGCTTTTTTTGCATCTAATGAGATGATCATGTGGTTTTTGTCTTAGAGTTTGTTTATATAGTGTATTATGTTGATGGATTTCAGTATATTAAACCATCCTTTTATACCTGGGATGAAGCCTACTTGGTCATAGAGGATGATCATTTTGATGTGTTCTTGGATGCGGTTTGCGAGGATTTTATTGAGTATTTTTGCATTGATATTCATGAGGGAAATTGGTCTGAAGTTCTCTTTCTTTGTTGGATCTTTGTGTGGTTTAGGTATCAGAGTAATTGTGGAATCATAGAATGAATTGGGTAGAGTACTTTCTGTTTCTATTTTGTAGAATAGTTTGAGGAGAGTTGGAATTGGGTCTTCTTTGAAGATCTGATAGAACTCTGCGCTAAATCCATCTGGTCCTGGGCTTTTTTTGGTTGGGAGACTATTGATGACTGCTTCTATTTCTTTAGGGGAAATGGGACAGTTTGGATCATTAACCTGATCCTGATTTAACTTTTGTACCTTATATCTGTCTAGGAAGTTGTCCATCTCATCCAGGTTTTCCAGTTTTGTTGAGTATAGCCTATTGTAGTAGGATCTGATGATATTTTGGATTTCCTTAGGTTCTATTGCTATTTCTCTTTTTTCTTTCCTTCATTGAGCTTTTGAGTGCATACCTTTCTTCTTGGTCCCTTGTCTATTTAATAGACCACTGTAGCAGATTATATATATATATATATATATATATATATATATATATAGAGAGAGAGAGAGAGAGAGAGAGAGAGAGAGAGACATATAGACATATAGGATTATATATAATATTCCTTCATATTAAAACATTTAAATAATTCAAAATAAATTCAATCAGAGTAATTACTATTATAAGTATTAATTTGATTCAGAAAACTATATTTTTATATGATAAGACCAAATAGTTCAGAATTAAGGTTTTTGATGGGATTCTAAGCAAACTCCATAGAGGAGGAAGGGCATCATGAAACGAAGAATGTGACAATCAGTGCCAGGGACAGATGTGCTCGCAGGCTTTTAACTTGAGGTGAACATGAGGACAAGGAGGTTTTACTGCTCACTGGCAGAATTAGGAAAATGGACACATGGATCATATGTTGTTGTGTGTTGAGAAAATTATCAGGACAATGACCATGTTGAAATGCTTGGGAAAGGGGGTTCCAGGACAGAGAGAGCATCTGGGGACCAGATGGGTTTGACCTCCTATCTAAGCCCTGTGCTTATTAGCCGTGTGACCACGTGTGACTAACACCTTTCACTAGGCTTCCTAGGCTTCTATCTCTCTACATTGCTATAATTGATCAAAAATTATTCACACATAATTATTTTTTCTCTGATATTAATTAAGTGATATCATTTACATGAATGTATAGCTATAATGGTGTTCAAATACAACATAGCCTATAAAATTTGTGTTGATTAGTGTGTGTCAATGATAATATACTCAACTCTCCAAATGACTTGGGTTTTTAAAAAAAACTAGAAAGATTGATGATGTGGCTCAATGGCAAAAGATTTTTCTAGCATGTTCAGGTCCTGGACTCAATCCTTAGGGCTGCAAAAAGGAAAAAAAATATAATTAAAAAGGAAGAGCTATACTGAATAATAGTGACACAAAATCATTTAAAATAATTGATATTATCAGACTTTTGGTTAACTATTTTTTAAAGTTATTTTATCTCTACAGTACAAATTAGGGAGCATATCTTTAATATCTTTTCCTATCAGAATATGTTTCCTTTTACATGGTCACATATCACTTGTTTATTCACAATTATTTGAACAAATAGAAAATTTTCTCCTTTCCTTAAAATTGTATGTTTTAATTCAAATTCTTTAGCTTTATATGAAACTTGATTTTAACAGCATTGAAATATCTGCTCAGCACTTTATGTTTTGTGACCACCACAGACATACATGTTTTTTTAATCTCAGTGTTTTCATTTTGAAGCTAGCAACAATGGCATCACTCTCATAAAGACAGTATGAGCAGTAAATGAGCCGCATATGTATCTCTGTCTTCTCCAGTGTGGGGTACTCAGCAACCATTCTTTGCTATTCATTCGAAGCTCTTCTGGCTCCCCATGACTAAGATCTAGAGAAAGCTTGTCCAAAGTAGGCTACGTGTTCACTTTTCTTTCACATCCTTCTGGAGAAACCCCAAGCAGCTTGAATACAAGCCAAAATTTCTATGGGAAAGGCCAATCCTTTCAATATCTAGCCTTGAAAATTTGCTCTCTTTTCTTAAATACAAGATAGATCATGGCCACAGACTTTAAAGATGCTGAGCAATTGAAATTGAACAAATTGCATAGGTTTCTTCCAGGGTGATCTCTGTATGAAGAAAAAAAAATCCCATGGCAAATATTCTTCCACATAATTGAAGTTGACCAGAGTAGATTTTGAATGTCCTGCAACCAACTGTATTTTAAAAAGAAAATTACTGATCTAGGAAGATAATTTGTGTTATGTAAAATACGTGAAATATTTATTTAGAAATAGATTTATTATCTTACAATGGTCTGCACACCAGAAAGCAGATATAATTGCCTTCCATACAAATCTTGTGTATACTTCTCTATAGCCACTTTTAATTCTGGGAGGAAAGGTAGAGAAAGAAGACAAACTAAAGGCTGACCTCTAAGAACAACAAGTATTAGTTGATTATTGCCTCAGTATCCTGAAACTCTAGAATATATTCATATGTTTGTATTTCCATTTAGGAGTAAAATTTGGAGTTTTTTTTCCTGGGAGAAATACATAGAAGAAAGTTTTATTCTGTGTGTCCTGAGAACGTAGAGTAGACAAGACAAACTTTGAATTCAGTTCTTTTGTAATGCTGGCTTCTATATAAAAAGACAAAGAAATATAAAACACAAGGAGCAAACCACAATAAGAACATAAGCATAACAAACCATAAGAATTCTGGTTACAGTGAGATTTTCTTTCCTTCTTTCCTCTTTCTTTCCCTTCAGTATGCCAAACAAATAAGCAAGATAGCGTCTAGGTTCGACCAGTTAGGAACCAGTTTATAGTTGGTTCCAACTGTCTCTAGTTAACATCACAACCATAACAACAAAAAAGATCATATTTGTTGGCAACAGAGGTTAAGGAGTGATTGTCACAAGTATGTTATTCCACAGTGAGCTCTCACTGGCTCATGAGAACTAATTGTGCAAATCTCCTTGCAACTGTATTCAATAACGTCACATTAGTAACTTGAAGTTGGCCAAGATAGGAATATTTACACTATGGAAATTGGCAAATGTTACAAGTCAGAGCCTGTTTTTCAGAGTGTTGCTTGTTAAACATTTTCCAATATGTCATTGATTATGGCTCTAGCAAATAAGCCCCGGACCTCAGTAGCTTCATAAAATAGTTTTATTTACTCACTCAAATGATTTTCAGTGTGGTGATTTGGCAGGTAGCCTTTCACACAGTGATTCAGGACACAGTGTCTTTCCACTTGTAGATCTCCCAATTCCAGGGTCCTGGAATCCTCTGCTGTATTGTCAACACACAGCTGTCAGCTGGAGACAGAATGGAAAATCAGGCGAGAGTTTTCACAGAACAGTTCTGGATTGCTAATGAACTTCTGTCCGGATTGTGTTTTCAATCTTTGGCCATGCTTCACTGAAAGGAACGCTGGAAAATGAGTTTATAGTCATGCTACAGAGAAAAAAAATAGTTTTTAAAACAATTATCTGGTCTCCATAATCAGTATTTCATCAAAGTGTTCATTCATATTACAGAACTTATATAGTGTAACCTTAATAAACAATAAACAGCTTATTAACCTTTGTCCATTCGATAATACATCAGAATAAGATTCTATTCTGAGTGCCTTCAGAGTACTTTTAACATAAATATTGTTTTATTTATTTATTTATTTATTTATTTATTTATTTTCTTGGTTTTTTTGAGACAGGGTTTCTCTGTGTAGCCTTGACTATCCTGGAACTCACTTTGTAACCCAGCCTGGCCTCAAACTCAGAAATCCGCCTGCCTCTGCCTCCCAAATGCTGGGATTAAAGACATGCACCACCACGCCTGGCTGTTATTTTTATTTTATACCTGAGTCAATGAGGCTTAGGGAGATCCAGGAGGCCCTGTGATACATATGCTGAGTCATCATCATAGTGTATTGATCTTTTGACTCTGAAGCTTCAGTGGTAACTAGTAACACAGTTTGGAGTTAGCCATTCAATGAACTGATCATATTGTCATTAAAATATGGTTTCTACAAAAGGTCAATAGAGGAAGTGCATTGCTAGCTATTGAGTGTGCTTTGAGGTTAGAATGGAGAATTATTCATTATACAAAAGAGAAAGAGAAGTGATAAGACAAATACAGCCAAAGACTAGGATGGCCATTCAACCACTGTAAAATCATGGAATGGCATACCTTCCTTTGGTCTAGGTTCTGTTGGCACAATGCCTACCACTAAGTCATTTTAGCTATTACCAGTCACACAATGTGATATGATCAATGGCACAGAGATGGTGAGCATGTATCAGGGAGACTCAGGATCCAACAGGAGCAAACTTGACTGACATTATAATTTCTTATAATGGCTATCTCAGAATGGTTTATACTACAGAGGTAAGACAGCTTCTGTGCTTGAGACCTTGAAAATAAGAGTTATATGTTGACTGCCAAGTGGTCTGCCCAGAGATATTGTATCTGTGAACTGATATGTGAACTGTGAACAGGTTGGCAGGTTGTATTTATGTATTTGGAAATAAATGTGTGTGTGTGTGTGTGTGTGTGTGTGTGTATGTGTATTCATCTGGGTGGCATGCACATGGATAGCATGTCCATGGAAGCCAGTTAACAATACCAGATGTCTTCTTTGATTCTTTCTCCTTAGCTATTAAGACAGAAACTCTCACTGATACCAGAGTTCATTTCTGCTTCCCCAACACAGGGACTACAGATATGCCAGACATTTCATATAGATGTCATATAGATGTTGGGGATCAAATTCAGGTTTTCACAATTGAGCAGCAAGTGTTTTACTGACTGACCCATTTCCCCAGCTCCCACGTACAAAATTAATATTATTCTAATTTGTGTTAATATCAGCACTGCCATAAACATTGTCACTGATATTGCTTACTGAAATCACATAGCCTAATGTGCAAAACATGATACAAATGACATAACATCAGATATTACCTTAATCAATCCATGAAATATTTTATGAAGTCAATATAACTTTTTCTCTAATGTACAAAAAAAAAAAAAGAAGAAAACAGAGACCTTTGAAGAGGGCAGCTTCCTAAAAGTTAGAGTCTATTAACAGAAAATTAAATTAATATAAAATGGTAAACATATGATTAAAAGCTGAGTAACCTTGATAATGGGGATGAACTACCCACCTCCTTTAAGGATTAAAGAACATTGGAAATGACAAATGCCCCTGATAGAGCTTTCCTTGTTCAAAGTAAAAATGTGGTCTCTGTCTTGAGATTCTATACCAAATAATATGATTTCTCACTAATTACTGTCTAAGCTTAAGGGCAGTAATGAAAATAAAAATGTGTTGCTCGTATACTTTATGGAGTATAGCAAAATAGCAGGATCCATTGATTCTAAGTGTCTAAAGCAGTCTCAGAAGCAAACTCAAGGCCAGTAGCAGAGACTTTAGACCAAGAATAAAGCCAGGAGACAATTTAATCCAGGACAACACTAGACATTTCTCTGAGTTCCCTGGTCCAAACCCTGACATCTCATCTTCCTGAGAAGGGCTAAGTTGCATTCTATTTCTTAGGATAATTGGATTGTTCTTGGCTCAATTTGTGCTTCAGCACAAACTTAGTTTGCTCCATTTCCTTGATAGAGGGAAGGTCCATAGGAAGCTAGTTTTATAGACAAGGAAAATTTCTAAGCATAACCGTAGAAGTCTAAAGATATTAAGTCATCTTGTACCAGCTCTATAATTCCAGCTGGCCCTGCTTCTGGCCACTGAGTAAATCTGGCTTTGTATTTCTATAAAATGTTGTAATTAAATTACTATTAGCTGAGCTTGAAGCTGGAAAATTTTATCATACAGAGTGAGTAAATCACTGTAAAATACTCTAAATACCTCCTGGTTTCTATTTCTTGGCACTGAAGGAATACATATAGGTTTCTTGGCTTCTGCCAGAATGAATATGCCAATGTACTCTAATTAAATCATCGGAAAACAGGAAAATTCCTTCTCTTGGAAATAGTATTATTGAGTCAGATTTTCATCATCAAAGTCTGTGCGGGTTTTTGTTGAGAAAAAATATACTTTAAAATTTGTTTTGTTCTCTCTTTAAACTTTTAAGTGCCACATCCCATGTATGTTTGAGAGTTCAGTGCTTAGAGAACATGAGAAATATAATTCTATGGATACAAATATGTACTAATGTTACAGGGATAAGGACTTGGTCTATTGTTTGTAAGCATGTGTATTGATATAAAATGCTGAGTTATGGTTGGAAGACGGTTTACAGTGAATCGATTAGGGCAGTTGTCACCTGACTGTAAATGTTCATGGTAATTTAAAATATAGGTCCATAATTTACATTTGGGAAACTATAGAATTAGTATGCTTATGCTATGGTATGTCTTACTTGCTCTTAAAATATTTTACATTTGAAGAGCTCCAAGTTCCATCATGCAACAACATCTAGGATTTCCTTAATATTCATCTTCTTATATCAATGAAAGTTTGTATACTTTGGAAATTTACAAAAAAAAAATGACCTGTGGTAACCAATAATAAATGAAGGAAATACAACACTAAGTTACAGTGTGAAATTACTTAGTGAAAATGAAAGGCATTTTTGACCTCAGAAGGCCAAGGAAGTAGGACAGCTCTAAGATGCTAAGTTATTAAGAAGATGCTAGATCTCAAAATCTGTGCATATGGAGAAATAAATGGGTGTAAACAATTTTTAGAAAGATTAACTCTGTCTCTATTTCTGTCTCCCTCTCCCTTCCCTCCTCTGTATATGTATGTGTTTATATGCATGTATACACATATAGTTGTTCTTTAAAAAGAATAAACTCCACCACAAAGTATTTTGTATTTGTTTTGGGGGGAAGGAGAGATTCATTATAAACGATGTTGAATCTCATTAAGACAACTTCATTTCTATCATGTACTTTGACCTGAGTCACCTCATACCTTCCTCTTTTCCCTCTTTCCCTTTTCTATTCCCACTGAGACTTTTCTTTTCCTTTCTGCTTTCATATAATATGTATAAGTAGCTTTGTATATCTACACACAACCCTGAATCCACAAATGGAAGAAAACCTTTTTTATGAGCATCTTTATTTTACTTCACAAGGCTATCTACAATCCCACTCATTTTCCTGAAAATGTAGTAACTCATTACTTGAGTGAATAAAACTCTCCTGCGTAAACACACCATGCTTTTTTAAAACATTCACTCTGCTGAGCATTATGCTGATACCACAACTTCATAGTTGTCATCCGTGTGCACTCAACATTTGCCACAGATTGACTTAGAGTCCTTCAAGTATGTACCCAGAAGTAGAATAGCTAGACCATATGATATTTCTCTTTTTAATTGTTAAAGAAATATTCACAGTGACTTCCATAGCGACTGGACTAATTTATATTTCTACCAGCAGTGAATAAAGGTTCCACAACCTGTTGCATTTTTTTCAATTAGTTTAAAATACAGTTCTTGTGTCATTTTGTCAGCATCTGTATGAATCAAAATATCTATGGGTTTTTAACTATTTGCTATCCAGTGAGTCCTTTATACAAATTATCTCACTAGATATAATTTCTACTTTTCTAGATTTGGATTTCATGGTTCAGAAAAGGTACAAAACAGCCTGCAAGGAATATGGCTTGCAAGTAGTAGAAACTGAATTTGACAGAGAATGGTCTGTGAACATGCACATCTCCAATAGTCTCACATTGCTTTAATTGCATGACTAACGTGGGTCATTCTGGAACATACTGAGAAATACAGTACTGAGATCAATTTTGCTTATTTTTAAACACACACACACACACACACACACACACACACACACACACACACACACACCAAAGAATTTAAATTTCAAAGCCACAAGAGGGTTTTTAATCCTGCATTCTTTGTTTTCTTAGCTCCCTATTTTCTCAGTTCCTCCTTTAAAAAAATCTAATGCATGTTTTCATTTCAAGTCTGAAAAGTATTCCTGTTTCAAGCTGTATTGACTTTTCTAATGTAGCTTTGAGCTCTTCTTGAAAGCAGTCACTACTTGGAAGCCTGAAGAAACATTAATGCAATTTCCAAGTGAGGCCAAGTCTATGAGGGAGTTGCTTTGGCACTGGGAGTCTCTGGCTCAACACATTTTAGCAAAGTCAACTCAAGAAGTCAACCCAATTAGCTAGGAAAGATGGATTCTTAGGTAAATTGTAAGTTCAGTTGCAAGTTTATGTTACATATGAAGAAATGCAGAGAAATGTGAGTCCAAAGGGTTTATCATCAGCTTGCACCAAGGTCACTGAAAACAGATAGGATTACATAAATGTGAGTCACTACTTATCAACTACAACATTCCACGTACACAGCTATTGATAGATGTGGAGTCTAAGAAATTTTCTCTTCCACTATTATAGTACTTTCTACACATGATAAGGGGGAACCCAGTTACATGCAGAAAGTTCAAAGGAGTAACTTATCATCAAGGGAGAGAAGCCAAGAGGTTCTAGTGCCTCACGTTCATGTCCCAAGGCAAGCAGCTTCGCCAGGCACTCTCATTGTCTGAGATGAGGCACCAGTCTGAGTTTCCTCAGGCTTAGAAAAAGAGATACACAGCTGCCTGCCTCCTAATGTCTTCCTGGGTTAGCACTGTGTAAAAGTCATTTTATCTCTGAATTTTGAGATTACTTTTTCAAGCACAATTGATGATGAGATACAAAGTGGCCAGAGTTTAGGGTGTGTCTGTGGACCCTGCTCTAGCTGACTCGTGTTTCTCCTTTGCTTTCAAAATAAACACTTAGGAGTGTTTATTTTGGTAAAATGAAAGATGGGAGAAAATCTTGCCATTTTTTTCAAAATCTTTCTTTTGCAGTCCAGATCTGGAATTGAGGACAGTCTAATACCACCCTAACATCAAAATCCATAGTGGCCTTAGCAAAAAGTCAGCTCTCCTCTCCACTCCAACCTCTGGCCTTTGTGAGTGGGTTCTCAGCAGCTTCTCAGCCCTTCCCTCCTTTCAAGCTTCCCACACCCTGTTCTATACTTCCTCTCCTTTTAGGAACATTTGCATTTGATTTAACCTAGGTTATGATCACTTTTCACCTTTTTTTTTTTTAATCTTGCTTCTGCACTGAAATATAAGACTCCCAGAGAAAGGAACTACCTCTTCATCATTTAAATGATGTAGCCCAATTCTAGTACTAGGATTGACAGAGACAGTATTTATAGGAGACTGAAACTAGAACT
Source organism: Mus minutoides (assembly GCA_902729485.2). Lineage (NCBI taxonomy): Eukaryota > Metazoa > Chordata > Mammalia > Rodentia > Muridae > Mus > Mus minutoides. Next base: position 3,131,631 of record LR749498.1, on the reverse strand, counting down.
TCTTAACTAGATAGGTATTTACTGGTAAAGATAATATAATTATATTACTAACTTGATTCAAGACTTAGCTCATTAAGAATTCTAGATTTTTGTAGAGTAGATTATTTTGAACATGATATAGCCTCTGGGTCCACAGTATTACCTATATGTGCATGGGATTAGTACCATGTACATGTAGGACCTTGTGCATGTAGTTAGCAGTAACTGGGCTTCAGCGAGATTTCGAGTTTTGTTTTTAATCACATAAAGTTGAGAGGGAAAATGTGGTTTGGGGAATAGGTAAGAAATTGGATGAGTAGGAAAAATATAAGGGATATATTTGATGAAAACATATTAAATGTGTGTATGAAATTATCAAACAATGTAAAACTTAAACAAAAACATTGTACTCAGGGCTGATTTACCTTTTCAGATATTCTTTTTCTATGACAACATATATTAATACAATAACAAAATGCAATGATTTCTTTAAAAAAGTATGTGTGTGAGTGTGTGTGTGTGTGTGTGTGTGTGTATGTGTGTGTGTGTGTGTGTGTGTGTATGCCTGTAGGGGGACCATGTACATGTCATAGCAAAATGTGAAGATCAGGAAACAATGTTCTGAGAGGTGATTCTTTCATTCTACCTTGTTTTAAGGTAGGGTCTTTTTTTTGCCACTGTTCTGTGTACTACAAGCTACTTGGTCCTTGAGCTCCAGGTTGATCCTCCTGTCTCTGCTTCCCAGAACATGTTACAAATACATTCAGCCACATCTGCCTTTTTCCGTGGATTCAAGGTGTCAGATGCAGGCCTTCAGGCTTCCATGGAAGCCCCTTTTTTTCAGTTGAGCCTTCCTATCCTCTAATGATGTCTAAAATACCGTTTTAGAAATGCATACACACACACACACACACACACACACACACACACTCACACACACACACGCATGCATATATCCACCTTTACCAATACATATATGTGGTAGAGACTTAAAGTGTAATGCATGTCTGCATCTGTTAAATCATTGCAAACATAATGATAATGTTTAATGATGTAGTAGTGAAAGGAAGGCTACCTGGTAATATAGATCATGTTGGTGTCATGGCTTTCAGTTCTTCATTGCTGTCAGGACTACAAGGATCACAAGGGCAAGATACTAACTTTAGTTAATGTGTATATGCATGCTACTTAAATTTTCTTTTCTTTTCTTTTTTCTTTATTTACACCTCTCCCTATCACTTCCCCTCCCTCCCTGCTCACCAACCCACTCACTCCTGCTTCCTGGCCCTGGCATTCCCCTACACTGGGGCATACAGCCTTCACAGGACCAAGGACCTCTCCTCCCATTGATGTCCGACTAGGCCATCCTCTGCTACATATGCATGTGGAGCCATGAGGCCCACCATGTGTGCTCTTTGGTTGGTGGTTTAGTCCCTGGGAGCTCTGGGGGTTCTGGTTGGTTCATATTGTTGTTTCTCCTATGGGGCTGCAAACCCCTTCAGCTCCTTGGGTCCTTTCTCTATCTCCTTTGTTGGGTACCCTCTGCTCAGTCCCATGGATGGCTGTGAGCATCCACTTTTGTATTTGTCAGGCACTGGCAGAGCCTCAGGAGACAGCTATATCAGGCTCCTGTCAGCAAGCACTTGTTGGCATCCACAATAGTGTCTGGGTTTGGTGATTGTATGTAGGATGGATCCCCAGGTGGGGGAGTCTCTGGATGGTCCTTCCTTCAGTCTCTGCTCCACACTTTGTCTCTGTAACTCCTTCCATGTGTGTGTTTTCCCCCTTCTAAGAAGGATCAAAGTATCTACACTTTAGTCTTCCTTCTTCTTGAGTTTCATGTGGTTTGTGAATTGTATTTGGGTATTCTGGGCTAATATTCACTAGTCAGTGAGTGCATATCATGTATGTTCTTTTGTGATTGGGTTACCTCACTCAGGATGATATCCTCCAGATACATCCATTTGCCTAAGCATTTCATAAATTCACTGTTTTTAATAGCAGAGTAGTACTCCATTGTGTAAATGTACCACATTTTCTGTATCTATTCCTCTGTTGAGGGACATCTGGGTTCTTTCCAGCTTCTGGCTATTATAAATAAGGCTGATATGAACATAGTATAACATGTGTTCTTCTTACATGTTGGAGTACCTTTGGGGTATATGCCCTGGAGTGGTATTTCTGGGTCCTTAGGTAGTACTATGTCCAATTTTCTGAGGAACCACCAAACTGATTTCCAGAGGGGTTGTACCAACTTGCAATCCTACCAGCAATGGAAGAGTGTCCCTCTTTCTCCACATCCTCACCAGCATCTGTTGTC
>LR749498.1:3100225-3124573 GCA_902729485.2 Mus minutoides | reverse complement strand
AACATGTGTTCTTCTTACATGTTGGAGTACCTTTGGGGTATATGCCCTGGAGTGGTATTTCTGGGTCCTTAGGTAGTACTATGTCCAATTTTCTGAGGAACCACCAAACTGATTTCCAGAGGGGTTGTACCAACTTGCAATCCTACCAGCAATGGAAGAGTGTCCCTCTTTCTCCACATCCTCACCAGCATCTGTTGTCCCCTGATCTTAGCCATTCTGACTGGTGTGAGGTGGAATCTCAGGGTTGTTTTGATTTGCATTTCCCTGATGATTAAGGATGTTGAACATCTTTTTTAGGTGCTTTTCAGCCATTCAGTATTCCTCAGTTGAGAATGCTTTGTTTAGCTCTGTACCCCATATTTTAATAGGGTTATTTGGTTCTCTGGAGTCTGCCTTCTTGAGTTCTTTCTTTTTTTGTTTTGTTTTTGTTTTTGTTTTTGTTTTTTTGAGACAGGGTTTCTCTGTATGAGTTCTTTGTATATATTGGATATGTGGACTGTCCACAGTGTGCATGCTTTTCCTGAGACTGAATCTGCCCTTTGCTTACCACTTGGAAAGTCTTCATTATTTGGAAACTTATTTAACTGTGGTGGATAGAGATGGTATACATAAGGCCTGGGGAATGTCTTCTTGCCAGTCAGTGTGTCTAAGTTTTTTTTTAAAATAAGTTTTATTTAACTTATAGTGAAACCTTACATCAAATTACTTCATGCACCTTTCTTAATTGAAATGTATATATTTTTTAATTTTAGAATATGGATATTTCACTAAATATGCCTAGGATTTTCTACTTCTTTTCAACTTTTTAATTGGTAGCTTCAAGGTTATTTTTTCTTTTATCCTAAGTTATTATTATTATAATTATTATAGTCTATTATTATTATTATTATTATTATTATTATTATTATTATTACTACTACTACTACTACTATTATTTCTAGTGTTTTCCTTGTTAATTTATTCTAACCATGCTTTATCACTTTCTTTATTCTGATTTTTCTTGGGTCTCATTTTAAAATATTTTTTCTTTGTAGTATTTCATGAGTTTTACTTTTTTTGCATTACGCAAAGATGACTCATGCTACAAGGTTACATTTCATTGTTTGAATAGTGTAAGGTGGTTTTATTCAACACCAAGGAGGCAAGCTTCACACCTGTGAGCACAGGCAGGTAAGTGAACCTCAGGGAACACTGGGACAGCCTCTCTGAAAGTTTGAGCCAGTGGGGAAGAACAGGTAAACTGCTGGCTTTTGACAAAAGAATATTGGAGAGACCTCCTTGTGTCTTGGTGTATCCAGGCTCTTCTAGCACATAAGGGAAAACCTGTCTGCTGAGGAAGTCAGAATTTCCTCAGCATCCTAGAAGTCATGGACAACCAAGACATATTCATGTTCAAGGATCAAGCTCCTATCCTGCGGATCAATCTTTTCTAGCTCCATGGCCGATATAGAACATGCTAATCCCCAGACCCAGAGAGCAAAGAAAATTGTTGAGTCTCTAGGCTCTTTTTTTACTACTGTAAGATCACCTTGACTGGAAGCAAATGGAGTGCAGGTGGGATTGTAACAACAGTAGGGTCAATGCCTCCTTCCACAATCTCTGTGATATACAATTTGTCTAAAATGGCTTTTACAGGCCATTATACCAGACTTATGATGGATGAAAACTTATTAAGCAGAAAGAATAAAAGAAGAATTAGGCCTGTGAAAAAACATCATTTAAGCATACTAAAAATGAAAGTAATATGTATTTCAAAACAATGAGATATCACTTTTGCTTATTAATCTAATACATTTTCAAAAGTTATGACATACTTGACGTTATTTTAAATGCTGAGCAGATGTATGTGGTGATACAGAAAGCTGTCCAGGGTTTTAGAGGAACCAACTAAAACAGAGAGCAGTTTGTATTATGCAGACATATTCGTGAAAGTCTGCAAAAGGGACTTCAATATATTTATCTTTATGGAATATATATTCAGAAATATTATTATTCTTTTGAAGATGTTTTTGAAGTTTTAAGCTGTTGACATGAATTGTTTGTGAGAAGAAGAAATAAAGCTGGGGCAATAGTCTTAGAAGACCTTTTCATCTTGATGGATATATTTTGTAATCCATGACATATATCCATGACATAAAATTCATTGAATTTTAGCAAAAAAAAAAAAAGGAAAAAATTTACTTATGACTAGAAATAGAGTGTTTTCAGGGAAGAGATTCTTGTCTTTGGGTAAGGCTGTGTCATGTCATTATAACATGAACACCATTTCTCTTTGTTAATGAGCTTTGAGTCATCTTTTCAAACAAACATCAGGAGTCGACTCTGTGCCTTTGAAAGAGGGTGTGGTAGGGCTTTACCTCCATACTGTCCTTAGGGCCTTGAGCCCTCCTTCAAAGGATGGACTACATGAAGAGAAGCCCAAATCACCTGCAGGACCCTCAGGCTACTTACCAGCCTTATGCATACATGAACAGCTCTAACCAAGATCAGCCAAGCTTGATCCAGAGAATTACTGCTAAGGACAAGCTAAATCATTGACCTTGCAGACTAGGGACTCCACATAAATGGTTGTTGTGTTCTGCCAGAAATGTCAGCAACACACCAAGAACCCTCAAACTATGTGAGCTTGCAATGCTCATACCTAGTTCAACTGAAGGTTAAGTTTTTGGTAGCTTGACTTTATCTACTTTTCAGAGAAACAGTAGCTCTTTTTCCGTATTTTACTACTTGTTTATATTTTCAAGTAGAAAAACCACAGTAGGTTTGAGAAAAGAACCTATTGATTCCTAATAATTTTAGAACTCACTAAGGTGGAGTGAAAGGACATGTATGAATCATAATGCTAACATTTCAAAATCTCCAAATCATCGTGTCTTTTACTTTGGTCAGAAAACAAGATTTATATGTGTGATTTTTAAAATATTCAGGATTTTCATTTATACTTCATTATAAAATTTCATATGCATTTATACATGTAGAAGGGATTTTCAAGTGTTCAATAAAAATTTCAGGAGATTCATAATTTTATAATATTTGTCACTGCTGTTCTATTGTTATTAATCATAGTAGGTAAACATTTATATTGGGCCTCATTGTTGTATGAGTGTGTGTGTGTATGCGTATGTGTGTGAGTGCGTGTGTTGCCAGCACTTGAACCTAGGGCTTTGTACATGCTAAGATATCTCTGTACCACTAAACTACATCCCAAGGCTTCCACTGATTCCTAATATAGACTGAAATAAAAACAGCTCTCAACCTAAATGTGGAGCAAATCGGACTTAGTAAATAACCCTGTTAAGGTAACGTCCTTATTCTAACACCCATCTCCATGCCCACCCTACGCACTGGGCAGATCAAACTAAATAAGCAATTCTATTAAGGTCACCATTTCAATAAGAACAATTATCACAAAACAGTTATGACAAATAATACCAAAAATCTCAGTGGTTAAAAGTAATATGTGCTTCCCTTGTTGGTGTGTATTAGTTTAATCTGGTTGTCATAGTTTCTGTTCCATAACATCATTGCAGAATCATCCTCTATTGTGGGACAGCTACCATGATCTCCTTGGTCCCCACAGAAAAAGGATAATCTCCTAAATATGTCTGAAAAGTTATGCTCACGACACACCACACCAGGTCAAACAGTTCCACGTGAGGTTTATTGTAGGAAAAAGACTTTATTCAGAACACACCACAATCTTCTCTAGTCTAGAGCTGAGAGGTGTGATTGTACTATGTGTCCAGGAAGATAAAAATGGACTGAAGAACATCTATTCACTGTCTGCCAAAGCCATCAAACCTCCTTTTATTGCGACAAACCCAAACACATTGAAATTGTGTTAAATATAAGGAAAAGTTGAAGCCAATAAGAATTGAATCTGCAGGTAGCAAATAAGTGTGTCTCTTAGAACTCCAAGCGATTTGGTGATGTGGACACAGCCCGAGTTAGCCACATGCTATTGTCTTCAGGATGGAGCTCAGATGCATGTGAGCATGTCAGTGCCCTCCCCTAGACCTCAGATTGGTTTCTTTAATACTGGAAATAAGGAATTCATCAATCTCCCATTTTAAAGAGAAGTTGGAAAATTGCTCTAGGAATCTTCTGGGATGAGGCTGGTGGCTGAGCAAGGACTGAGACAGGACCTCAGCTGGGCTCCCTGACCTTCCGGAACAGTCCTCATTTCACATCCACCAACACCCTGGGTGAAAATTCAATATTCTAGCTTATTGAGAACAGATTTTTCCTCTCTGTACTTACTACAACTTGAGTTCAAAGCTTTGAAAGAAGAGATCTGTAAATTTATCATGTGTGTGTGTGTGTGTGTGTGTGTGTGTGTGTGTGTGTGTGTTCATTGTATCTGTAGATACTAAGCTGTTGTAGGTTATCTTTATACTGACTTCATTTAATTAATATGCTCTTTAAAGTATATTTTGGAAAATGAGAATATAAAACTAAGTAACTTGAGAAATGTACCTTTGAGAAATTAAGATGCTAATTCATTTATTGTTTATTTAATTTGTTCTAATTCAAAAAATATTTGTTCATTTAAAAATATTCATGGGGAGTCCATATAGAGACAAGTACTGCTTTTACAGAACTGGTCAAGGGAGACACTTAAAAAATAGACACTTCTGCTATATCTTAGCTTACTTGTGGTACAACTTTCATCAAGTCCCAGTGGCTACTTGGGCTTCTCTTCACATAGTCCATCCTTTGAAGGCAGGTGCAAGGTTCTAAGAATAGTATGAAGACAAGCCCTAACACAAATGCCTTTATAATCAGATAGCTACATTTTTCTCTTCTTGTATCACTAGTCAAAGAAAACCACATAGCCTATTCCTGATGTCAGTTTGAAAGGATGACAACTTGTGGTGCAAGTTGCTATGAGTGAAAATGAAGATAAAATGATGTTAACAGCTAATTGATGACTCTCCCTTCACTTAGGGTGTTGACCAAGAGAAAGAAGCTCCTCAACTGTAAGGACCGAGCAGTGAAAAGAAAAAGTGTTGAACAAGTGAAAATAAGAAACGGTGCCATGGGGGCTGGACACTCATGACCAAAGAGATCTAAGCAACATGGCTGCTTCAAAGACAGCTCTTTTCCTTCTGAGTGCATCCAGAGAAGTAGAGAATGAAATAAGGCATCAATAGAAGAGATGAGAAAACAGACTCATATTCAGGATATGTTTTGAGGTAAAGTAAGCATCATCAGATGACAGAATGGGGGTACAGATGAGTAGGAAGAAAGAAATCAAAAAGGACACCGCTGGTTGGATTTTGTTTTCTAGCTACATGATCTTGAACAAGTAACACTCTCCATGAGTCTGTGTTTCCTCATGTGCGAGATGGAGATAATACTAACATTTCTTTCATAAATTAATTGCAAATAAAGTGGTACTTTACCAAATACTCTACACACTGATTGTCAGTGGATTTACTGTATGACAGTCCAATCCATATAGAAAATATATTTGTGAGCTGTTTAGACACTGTCTGATTAAGTTTCAAATGAAAGTCCTGACAGAGGGTGGCCTGCACATGTTAGAAGTGAGGAGAATGGGTGTGGATTGGAAGACAAATATTTTCTTGCTGAGGAGAATATTGGAATAGATGTAGAAGAAAGTAGGATCTGTTTGATGGTAGAATGAAACCGAAAGCCCCGGAGTTTTTTTATTCAGGGTGTAAACAAAATCAGGGGCAAGTTATTTGTCATTAATTATAAGAGTTTTAATGCTGTTACCCTGAACAGGACTAAGTGGAGAATAATCTCCCTGGGCTATGGTCATCTTTGAGCCAAATGGACATTGTGCTAGCATGTAGCATGCAGCCATACAGTCGCTTTATGTAGACCATGGGAAATTGAGTAGAAAACATTTGAATCTCCATAAAGTAAAAACAAGACAGTTGTCAATGTTTGCAATGGGAATCACCCTTTCCAAACTTTCATTTATTTCTTGTATGAATGCCCCAGTTTTTGACATGACCAAAGATATTGCTATCTACAAAGTTCACACTACAGAGTTGTGCAGTTTAGCTACAGAATTTAAACCAAACAAAGCAACAGAAAATACACACACATATACATGCTTGCTTGCATGAGTGTGCACATGTTTTAAGTAAAAAAAAAAAAGCTTCTAATTTTTTGCTGGGTCACTTTCCTAACTCTTTGCAGTTTCATGCTGCACAAAGCCACAGGTCAGACACAGGTGGATGGCAACTCATTTTAAGTTTTGAAATCTCTTAAACATAATCCAGAGGAAGTACATAATCATGCTAATGCTCAATGAATATCACATAACTCTGCCTCACTTATTTCATACAAAATTTTAACTGTAGAATAATTGTGTAGCCAAAAGTTATTGGTTAAAATGCATCATACTTAATTGTAAAGATAGAAGGAAATATAACAATGAAGTGATTGAATGGGGACCCAGAACTATGAACAAATGAAGTGCCACTTAATGCAAACAGTAAGCCACCTGCTGCAGTGTTGGTCCCTTTGAAAAACAATTGAACTTTAGCTTTTCTAACTCCTCCCAGACTTGGGAATTGTGAATGTTAGTCTATTGCCATCAACTGCTAATGCAGGTGAGCCTCCTGATTCTCACTTGCCCTTGGCCTGCTCTGGCTGTAATGCTTCTAGATTCTAAGCCCTCCCCTCCTCCGCTCCGCCCCCCCCCCCCCCCCCCCCCCCCCCCCCCCCCCCCCCCCCCCCCCCCCCCCCCGTCCTAGCCCCCATTCAGTTCTTCTTGGTTTCCAGCCAAGTTTGAGCTGGAGCTTCTGGGCACCAGGGTGAAGAAGAACTCTGTAATGTGAGCAGGCTGGAGGTCAAGCCTTGTTTTCATTTGATGACAAACTTGCTGCTCCCCTGAAGCCCACTCCAGGGAGTGTTCTCTCCCTCACCTAATCATTGCCCCCCCCCCCTGCCCTTGCCTAGATCCCCTTGGAGACCTGAGTGCTCCTGGCTGAAGCTGGGAAAGCATTTTTCACACCTTAAATAAAATGTGCAGATTGAGGGTGGAAGGATTATTTTCCATTACAATATGAAGCATTCTGGCTCCTTTCCCAGAGCCTTTACGAAGGCTCTCTGTTCAGTGAACACAGAGACCTAGAAACAAGGTAGACCACAGATCTTCTGGGGAAGGGAGTCGATGCCAAGGGTAGTCAGGAAGGATTGGCCTTGTTACCTGCCTTGGTTAAGACTACAAATAGCTGTTCTTATCCAGAGTCCCTCTCGACCTTTGTCTTCATGTACACTCATAGCAGCAGAACCATCAGCTCAAGTTTAGCTTGCAGATCCCAGTGATCTGAAAGATGTTTAAATAAAGCTATGAAAAGTTGGTGAACTGTTTCTTTCCTTGATCCATTTTTCTAATCACTTTCTACAGACTAGTTAAACTTTTTTTTTTTCAAATAATTGCTATAGAAAACAATGAAGTCTCAGGGTTTTGATACTATAGATATTTTGTATGAGATATTTGGGTGGCAGACATGATTTCACAGTATGGTTTAGGGTTCCAGAATCCTTCTATTTCCAGGACTTGGGATTTGTCAACAAGCCATCTTCCTTCTGTCCAAATGCTCCTGTATCAGACTTTAAAACCTGGCATGGACTATGGTCCCTTACTATATCAATATAATCATTGCTAGAATTCCAACCTTAGACCAGTATGCAATATTTCTTAAATCACATGCCAAAGAAGGATTAGAAAGTCATGGGTGTTGATGAGTTCAGTTTCTGTGCTATACTACTAAAATTAAAACTGTCACCTTGAGTTGTCATTGGCCACTGCAAATCAGTAAGAGTTAAGGGAAGGAGAAATTTGCAAAAATAAAAATCCTTAGTGGCTTTGATGATGATTTTTCTTGTTACCTCAGTTCTGTCCACAACCATGAACATTTTTACAAAAGGCTGTAAAATGTATTATGCACATTGTAGTTCTGGAATGTTCCCCAAACTCACAGCAGAAGATACTGCTCATGGATTTTTAAAATTTTGCTGAGCCCAACACAGGACCTGGGTTACAATAAATGTGCATAAACTTGCTGCAATGAGCAATAACTTACCACAACGTTAGCATGTAAGAGTAGCATTCACTGATTTTTCTCATATAAAAGTGTGGCTTGTTGAACATTTTTTCAAGTGCTTCTCAGCCATTCGGTATTCCTCAGTTGAGAATTCTTTGTTTAACTCTGTGCCCCACTTTTTAATGGGGATATTTGATTTTCTGGTGTCCACCTTCTTGAGTTCTTTATATATATTGGATATCAGTCCCCTATCTGATTTAGGATTGGTTAAGATCCTTTCCCAATCAGTTGGTGGCCCTTTTGTCTTGTTGACAGTATCTTTTGTCTTACAGAAGCTTTGCAACTTTATGAGGTCCCATTTGTCAATTCATGATCTTACAGCACAAGCCTTTGCTGTTTTGTTCAGGAATTTTTCCCCAGTGCCCATATCATCGAGGCTTTTCCCCACTTTCTCCTTTATAAGTTTCAGTGTCTCTGGTTTTATGTGGAGGTCCTTCAACCACTTAGACTTGACCTTAGTACAAGGAGATAAGAATGGATCAATTCCCAGTCTTCTACATGATAGCTGCCAGTTGTGCCAGCACCATTTGTTGAAAATGCTGTCTTTTTTCCACTGGATAGTTTTAGCTCCCTTGTCAAAGATCAGGTGACCATAGGTGTGGATTCATTTCTGGGTCTTACATCCTATTCCATTGATCTACCTGTCTGTTGAAACATCCTTAATCATCAGGGAAATGCAGATCAAAACAACCCTGAGATTCCACCTCACACCAGTAAGAATGGCTAAGATCAAAAATTCAGGTGACAACAGATGCTGGCGTGGATGTGGAGAAAGGGGAACACTCCTCCCTTGTTGGTGGGAATGCAAGCTGGTTCAACCACTCTGGAAATCAGTCTGGCGGTTCCTCAGATAATTGGACATAGTACTACTGGAAGATCCTGCAATACCCCTACTGGGCATATATCCAGGAGATATTCCATCTGGTAATAAGGACACATGTTCCACTATGTTCATAGCAGCCTTATTCATAATAGCCAAAAACTGGAAAGAACCCAGATGTCCCTCAATAGAGGAATGGATACAAAAAATTTGGTGTATTTACACAGTGGAGTACTACTCAGCCATTAAAAACAATAAATATATGAAATTCCTAGGCAAATGGATGGATCTGGAGGCCATCATCCTGAGTGAGGTAACCCAATCACAAAAGAACTCACATGACATGTACTCACTGATATGTGGATATTAGCCCAGAAACCTAGACTACCCAAGATACAATTTACTAAACACATGAAACTCAAGAAGAAGGAAGATCAAAATGTGGACATGTCACCCCTTCCTAGAATTAAGAACAAAGCACACATTGAAAGAGTTACAGAGATCATGTGCGAAGCGGAATCCAAAGGATGGACCCAATGACTGTGGCTGCCAGGGATCCATCCCACAATCAGCCACCAAACATAGACACCATAGCATATGCCAGCAAGATAGTGCTGAAAGGGCCCGGATATAGCTGTCTCGTGGGAGACTATACCAATGCCTGGCAAACATGGAGGTGGAAGCTCATAGTCAGCTATTAGATGGAACACAGGATTCCCAAGGAAGGAGCTAGAGAAAGTACCCAAGGAACTGAAGGGGTCTTCAACCCTATAGGTGGAAGAATAACATGAACTAACTAGTACCCCCTGAGCTCATGTCTCTAGCTGCATAGAAGAGGATGGCCTAGTTGGCTATCATTGGGAAGAGAGGCCCCTTGGTCATGCAGACTTTATATGCCCCAATACAGGGGAACGCCAGGGCCAAGATGTGGGAGCGGGTGGGTAGGGGAGCAGGGCCGGGAGGGGGGAGGGTATAGGGAACTTTCTGGATAACACTTGAAATGTAAATGAAGAAATTATCTAATACAAGTTGGAAAAAAAAGTGTGGCTTATCTTGGTTCTCTGTTATCAGCATCTCACTAGAGTTAATCAGTCCACAGAATGGCTGTATTCCCCTTGCAAGGGCTAACTGGGGAAGCATCTACTCCAAAGTCTTCTCAAGTTCTTTATGGAATTCATCTGATATGCTTTTAGAACTCTAGTCCTGCCTTCTTATTTACTATCAGTTAAGGACCACTCTAAGCCCATAGAAGCCTTTCGGACTTACTGTAGTCTTCTCCTCAAGTCCTCTCCAACAAATTACTACTAGCAAGTTATTAAAGGATGACAATTCTAGAGTCAGAATTTTATTCTATTACTTTTGGCATATTATATTGATTGATTAGAGCCATTTTCTTATGATGAGGATTAGTTGCTCATTCTGCCAATGAACACATGACTTCCAGAGACATTTTGGGGGATTATTGTCAACTGAAAACTCATTTCTGGACAATGAGTGGACCTGAAAGGACTGGTATTAGCACAAGACACAGAAGACCAAGTTGTCAGCACAAAGGAGATTCATTTGCCCTACAGGGATAAAGGACAGAATAAGAGACAAAGACAGGAAATAGAGGATGAAGGAGAAGGGGAAGAGAGCAAGGGAGAAGAAGAAGGGTTTTGTTTATGAATTTAAAGGGGGAAACATTTGTTATGATGAGGTCATTAATTTAATTTTAATTGAGCATGTTCGCTAAGTGAGCCTAAAAGAACTTTTCATTACTGGACTTAATGCTTTGATAGCTGGAGTTTGGTAGTCAGCCTCAGGAGAAGGAAGTGGCCAAATAAGGAAGTAGACATTGCTAACTAGCTTTAGGGATATAAGCTAATAGTTTTTAACAAGGAAGAGGGAACAGAGGAAGGTCAAGGACTTTCAGCACCATGTTTGCCATGCCTGGGCCTGTTAGAGCCTTTCAGGGTCCACAAGCAACTTGTACAAGTCTCTTATAGGACTTTCAATGGAGGGAGGGGGACACCAACTAACCCAGAAAACCTTCAATCTAAAATTTGTCCTGTCTACCGGATGAGCATGGATAAAGATGGAGCAGAGATTGAGGAAATGGCCAAGCAATAACTGGCCCAAATTGAGACCCACCTCATGGAAGAGAACCAACCCTTGACACTATTAATGACATTCTGCTTGCAGACAGGAGCCAAACTGCCTTCTGACAGGCTTAATCTAGAAGCTTACAGAAATAGATGCAAAGATCCACAGCCAAACATTAGGCAGAGCTTAGGGAGTCTTGTAGAAGAGTGAGAAAAGAATTGTGGGAGTTAGAGGGGTCAAGGACACACTACAAGAAGACCTACAGAAGAAACTAACCTGGACCCTTTGGGGCTCTCAGAGGCTGCCACAAACAAAAGAGCATGCATGGGCTGGGCATAGGTCCCCTCCACAGAAGTAGCAGATGTACAGCTTATTCTTCATATGGATTCCCTAACAATTAGAACAGGGTCTGACTCTGTTTCCTGACTTTGGATCCCTTTTCCCTAGCCGAGCTGCCTTGCCTGGCCTCAGTGGGAGAGGATATATTTAATCTTTCTGTGCCTACTCTGAGGAGAAGGGGAGGGGGAATGGGGAGAACAGAGGGTGTGAGGGTGGGAAGGGGAGGAGAGAAGGGAAGTGGGCTGGGACCAGAAGGTAAAGTGAATGAATGAATTAACTGATTTTAAAAAGAACTTGGAAACATAAACTGAAGGCAAGATTAGAAGCTTCCCTTGTCACCTACTCATGGGTTTGAGGGCAAGGAGGAGGTGTTACTCTTTTGTCAGCCAATTGGAGATATTTTAGAAGTTAGATATAAAAAGAAAAGCCATTAAACTTTTTGTATGAAATACACAGAGATTATATCATCAGCATCATTTAATATGGGACTATCTAATTGTTTAGAATCATAAGAAAAAGAGCTTTTGCTGTCTGATATTTAATCTATCGCAAATAAAAGAGAAGCATTTCTAAAATATTTTATCTGGAAATAGACTCTTGGAGCTCCCTTGTTTGCATGGGAATCTGATATTACAGGAGCTGAGAGAGGGAGAGATCAAATCAGAATCAAATCACCACTTGAACTAAGAATCCCACAGCTCAGAATCAATGCCCTTAGGTATTTTGCTCTGGCTTGTGGGTTTTCTTTCTCTATCCTTTCTTTGGATTTTACTGCTAACCCTCAGCAATTCCTATTCACTCCCACCCTATACTTCTCCTATTGGCTATGTTTGGCACACCAGGGACAAATAAAATAAGTTAACACAACTATCAACAGTCTGAACATTTCTATTTTTCGCTTCAAAATGAGGTGGCTGAAATGTTAGGAAATTTTAGTCAACTGCTTGGATGGATGCTCAAGGCTCTTCTTGCCTCTGAGGATGTCATTTCAAATATTTCTAGGGCATTCTCAGGTGTTCCCATTCCAATCAGAATGCTTTAAGTTGACTAGGCTGTAGATGTCGAATGCATTTAGAACTCAAGATGAAGTTACTTCCAATGGTATATTTTTGTTGTAGTGGATGCGCAATACTCTTATACAATCTTGGAATTAGGGTGGATGATCATTGGTTCCACAGGGCTCTAACATGCCAGAGCTTAGTTGAAAACCCTGTTAACTATTTCTGGTAAAGCTTTTAGCTTCTCTTGCTCTAGTCTAGACTCTGCTGTTTTGGACAGGAAGCTCCCCACTGGTGGCTTAATTGAAGTTTGTCTAAAGATTACATGTAGGTTCTCAAGGGCAGATATATCAAAATATCCAAATTTATTCCAGCAACAAAACTTCACTGTCTCATTGTGATTGTAGACTAAAAGTCCCAAATCATGATGTACTGTCAGACTTAGGCTTCTTCCAAATGCCCCAAGAGGAAACCCTTCCTTACCCTTTCTGCTTTTGGTGACATCAAATATTCCTTACTTCATGACAATTGAAGTCCAATACATATCTCAGTCTTCACATGAACTTCATGGCACACTTAAAATCCTTAATTTACATGAGTCCTTTATGAATTTTCAAGTTCAAGTACAAATATGTTTTGAGAGTCATTCTGTGTGATTTTGTAACCAATAAGTGGAAATCCAACAAATCCCAATGATAAGATGAAGTGTGGATTTGTTTACTGAACAAATCTGTGCACAGTCCTCACTGTGATCACCACCTCCAAGTTAGACCATAGAAATCCAAGCAAAAAAAAAAAGTTGTTTCAGCCTCATTCTTTAAGCAATTCAGAATCTATTGAGACAGAAAGACATGGTGATTAATCAGTATCTTTGGTTCAGAGTGGTGAATGCTAACAAGGCATGCAGCATTATTTTTAAGAATGAGATGACAGGTGTAGTGTAAGTAACTCGGTGCGGTGCTACAGAGGGTGCCAATCCACCAATTCATGGGTCTATAATTATTTATAAAAACCATTATAGTTTAAGTAAAACAGAAAAGATTGATTGAATCAAAATGAGTCACAACCATCACCATTATCTTAACATAAAAATACATCTGAAGTTACAAAATATTGCCAATGACTGATGTTAGTGAGATGTATGAAGTCACATATCATTTTCTATCTGTCCCCTGAAATCATCCTCAACAACTTATCATTACACATGGTCACATTTTACCTATTCTTAAAGATCAGGACCAGGTTTGCCTCTTAGAAAGTATCTCTAAACCACCTGTATCTCTTGGGATATTCCACTCTAGATTCATTCAACCATCCAAAAACATAGGCATTTCTAACTCATCCCTTGGGATGTCTCTGAAAGGGCCACTTTTCAGTTCTTCAACAAGTTCTACAGGCTCTACAGTCAATCACATCTGTATTCTCTTTACCTTACTGTTCCATCCCTGTCCTTACCTTAAGATTTCTTTCTTGAACAGTTGTGATGCCCTTCTCGTGAGTCCCACCCTTCCCACATCAGTTCTCTACAAAATTTTCCTTGTGAGACCCAGCACATGCAGATGGGGAGTCCACAGTAGACCAAAGTATGAATACTTCCTAAATCTAACTTTGTTAACCACTAAGTTTTGTTGGTGTTACTTAAAGGAATATGGGTGGGGAGTGATTTACAGGAGCAATAATGACTCAAAGACAGCTCCATCATGAAAACCCACCCCAGCACTCACAAAAGCTGAGAACCCAGAGCACACTGAACAATAAACACACTTTAGGTAGTTCAGCAGGTGAAGAGAGTTCTAAGTGACTTCATTGATATAAACCTCTTCCCAGCAGCCATTATGATGATTTTTGCTTCTTCTAGATTTTTGCTCTGGTCTCACAGTCTTCTGTACAGCTTGGCTTGGCTAAGAGAAACTCGGCTTTCTTTGCTGACTCTGACAGGTAGAGGTCTACTGAATCTGGTTAGTTTCAGGGACTTCCTGAAGGCATTGTATGCTGTTTACCTTTCTGATTAAGGAATTCCCAGTCAGAATGGAAAGTTTCTTTCTGGAGAAAAGTTATATAGCAAAAGGACTTCTTGAAAACATCAACTGTATTACTTCATTGCTTTAAAAAGAAAATCTGCAATTGTCAATGTACTCTATATAAAACTAAAACTTAGTTTCTTCACTTAACATTTTTCATACCACCTTTATCCTACATTCTTTTCTGAAATTACTTTTATTCTCTTTTCTCTTTGCAGGATGTTAACTATAACCACAAGGCCTTGCTATCTGATGGAATAAATATGTTTCAGGCCCAGGGTTTACATCTCTACCTGGAAACATTCTCCTCATTTACCTATGTTTTTAGTAAATTCTTTGACAATTTCATACAAGTAAATAAAAATTCTAATTATACTGACTTTCGTCCTCTCTTATCTTCTAGCTAACACAGAGGCCATTCTCTTCAGTTGTGTAGTTGCTGGTGAACCCAGTTTGCTCAGTAGATAGATCTACAGCCATGCTCGCATGAGCAGAAAGGATAAACTCAAAAGTTCTCATTTATCTTTGATAAATCTGTCTTTACAGTTTGAGCTTTAAGTGTTTTTTTAGTGAGAGGTTCTTTGATCAACTCCATTTCCACACATGCTGGGTCATAGTATCCTCTTCTATTTTCTTTACTACTTTTAAATAATAAGATAATCATTATTGTCTATGTCTTTCCTCTAGAAAAGTGGTTCTGAACTTTCTTAATGCTGTGACCCTTCAATACAGTTTCTCATGTTGTGGTGGCGACCCCCCCCAACCATACAATTATTTTTGTTGCTACTTCATAACTGTAATTTCCCTACTGTCATGAGTCATAATGAATCATAATGCTATGAAACATAAATAATCATAACATTTTTGGGGATACAGGCTTGCTAAAGGAGTTTTGACACACAAGTTTAAAACCATTGTTCTAGAAAAGAAATTTTGTTAGAACTGGAAGGTTGTATTACCATGATTAGTAAGAAGCCTACAGTAGGTGTTTAACAAATGAGTGGTTCAATAACTAAATAACTATAGGCCCATCACTCATTCTTTATTATCTAAATATATCAATCATGTCTCTCAAAGGCACAAACTCTATGAGAGATGATATTATTGCTTTCCACATTCAGCACACTTTTTAATGCATATATATGCTGCCAATAAATATATATTTAGCTTTTTCTTGGATAGCAAATTGAGAAATAGCGTTCTTGGATCTCTGCTGAATACTATGTTATGTTTTAGAGATTTTATTCTTGGTCCCCATTGCTATGCTGTTTATTTGATGAGAATTAAGAAGATTTTTATAGCTGGCTTCCATTTCCCTTAAACATCTATTGGAGCATCTAAGAAACCTAGTATGAACATGTCTCTCTAGTTTCTTGGCTCCATGTGTCCTTCTAAGTCTGCTATATACTGCAGGGAGTACTATCCCACAATAGCTTCCAAGATCTTATCTGCAGAAAAAAAGGAATCAAACGAACATAAAATGTAATAGCATGTGGAACTGTCATATTGAAGAGCACATTCTCCCAAAGATACCCAAATGGATCTCCTGAACTTTGACCTTCTGGACACACTTGCCAAATTTCTTTAAAGGCTACCATCCTTACACTTATGGCTCCTCAGGTTCTATTACTTATAGCCAGAGGAAATCTTCAGCATATCTCTTTTATTGTCAGCACATCCTGAAACCAACAAAACTTGTGAATCAATAACCTCGGGAGTTCATATCTGGGTAGCCCAGAACAGACAGACTCTGGGATCTGGATGAAGTAATCATATCTGTGTGTCCTCTGCTTTAAAGTTGACCCCATTAATCATGGCTGTGGTTGTCTTAGACATTCCATAGCTGATCTATCTTTTCCTCCACCCTAGAGCCACTATCTACATAGACCCCCAAATAAGTTATGTATTCTTGAAATGACTCGGTCTGGCATCATCCAACCTTCTCTAACCTCTTGTGTATGAAAGGGAGAAATGAATGACTTGGGAAACTTCAAAGTGTTGTTTTACTTTCCATATAGTCATTAAGTTTAAATGTTCCCAAACTAATAGTCCAAGACATTGTAAAGAGGTAATAAGTTCAAAGGAATATGAAACATAAAGCAGAACCCCAGAGTCATTTGAAAGTATTTTCTTTAAATGTGTGCAAGCTTTCAAGGCTGCTAGGCAAAGGAACCTGGACCAGCATTTTTGGCGAGTGCTGAAAAGAATTTTCTCCAAGTGGAGTGTGTAAGCGGGTTGCCAGGCCAACCTCTCTGAGAGCAGAGGCATGTCCTTGGAGGATCTGCCTTTCCAGGGAATGCAGCAAGGGGCTGGCTTATGGTTCTCTCTTCAGTTTAAGCCCAATTTGTCTCTTTCTTTAAATCTCTTTCTTATTTGGATCTTGTTCTTCCAGATCACTTCATGAGGGTTGGACTCAGGACACAGGACACAGTACAGGGGAAATTACAAGTGGATTAAAATGTACAAACTGAAGATCTCAGTTCCTGCTATCAAATCTTTAGTCATTGAGTCCAATGTGTCAGAACAAAGTCAGGGGCAGGCTTGTTTTCTCACACATCACCATTGAAAGCTTCATTTCTGTTTTGTTCTTTGAGGAAAGACGTGTCATCTTTTGAGAAAGATAGCAAAGCATCAGGTTTTCTGTGACGAAACTTTCCTAGGAAGCAGCCTGAGGACAAGAGATCCTTCTGCTTCTGTTCAGGCCTTCAACTTCCCAGTTTTCTTTCACACAGGGCACCTAGACATTCTAGTCTTCCATACTGAGTGGGGTTGAGTACCTAAGAGCAGCACAGATAACTTTAACCTGAGCAAAGCTACAGTGGAATTCAGGTCTGCCTGGACTGTTGTCTTCTGTGTATGCACATTACACCACAGTCTTGTTTTTATGTAATCATCACCTCACAAATCCACTGTTTCATTAGATTTTCTCACACTTAACATTGTGTAATAGGCATCTTGCCATGTAGGCTTCTCAAGTTATTTTAATGACTTTCCTTTCCTTTGAACGCATATCCTAGGCATTCTTTACTAGTCACCTCTTCTTGGATGTTTACATTAGTCCCAGAAATTTTACTACTAGCAATTTATCATAAATATGTTTATATATAATATTATTATTTCTTGAGGCCATTTCACTTGGATGGAAGTCTTATATTAAGATTGTCAGGTTGAAACATGCAACTATTTTTATAGTTCTCACATAAGGCACCATTAATATTTGGGATAGGTATTGATTGCTATACATGTTTTAAAAGAAAAGATATTATCAAACATAATATGCTTATTTTCACCAAATAATGTCATATTGACAGTAGACATGTAAAATGTATGTCTACTTTCCATAACTACTACATTATCAATTTTAATGTTTATTTATATGTAGCAATCTCTTATGACTGTTCATATGTCATATTTCACTTTTTTATGCAGATTAATGATAAACTGACGATCATTTTAGCAAATATTACAGCAAATTGGTGACACACAGTGGAGATGAGTTTGCAAACAGAATTTATAGATTAAACTATAATCATATTTCTAAGATTCACAGTGAATACCAACATTTCTTTCTAGAACTGATGTCATGTAGAAGGGTATAGTTGCCTGTTTCCTAGGCAACAAGACTATTATTATAATGATTATTATCATTTCAGTAATAATCTCTTGATGTTTAACTGTCAAGTTTAACATTGCTAGACTTCAATTTGCATTTTTGTCATTTGTGAATTTTCTACTTTCATGTTATATATATCTGAAGGTGCATATGGTATTTGTGCTTGTGTGTATAGGTGTGTGTGAATGTATGTGTTTCAAAGGCATACACATGCTTCTGTATATGAAGAAATTAAAGGAGAACCTTATATGCTGGTTTTCATCTCCTACCTCATTTGAGAGAA
This sequence comes from Mus minutoides, assembly GCA_902729485.2. Taxonomy (NCBI): domain Eukaryota; kingdom Metazoa; phylum Chordata; class Mammalia; order Rodentia; family Muridae; genus Mus; species Mus minutoides. The sequence goes on along the minus strand of LR749498.1, from coordinate 3,106,324 downwards.
GATATATGGGTAACTTGCTTATGTGAACCCCAGAATTGTTGGACAGTGTGATTCTTGGATTCTCTCGACTGTGCCTCTCATCTCTCCTAGGGATCAGTGCACATACAGATAGATGTGCACAACTATGCCCAGATTTGCTTAGATTGTGCGGATTCAAATACAGGTGCTCACACTTGTATAGCAGGTGCTTTACTCACTGAGACATTTCCTACATGATTTTTTTTTTCCTATAAGTTTTTCCATGTTCATTTTGAGTTTAGATCCATATCCTGTTGTCTGTTTTCTTTTTGCTTTTTTAAATTTAAACTTCTAAACACCACCAAGAAGCATGTTCAGGTTGTCACGAGCACGTATGACCAGTATTTTATAAGTATCAAGGCTTTCTATTCTCACTCATCCTCACAGTCTGAGACTGAGCCATAGACCCAATCTGTAGTTCCTCTCTTGGCTTGCTTCATTGAGTTGATAATGAGGATGCATATATATTTAAACATACTCAGAGATCACCTATGTGCAGGCTATGAGGAGATGACTCCTGAACATGAGCTTGTGCTAGATCATAAAAGGCTCAAGTGTCAGATTATTGACTTTTCCATGGTCAATGGAGAGCCACTGAGGAGATAAGCGTGAAACACAGACAAGAAGGAAAGGTATATCAGGAGTGTCCAGAAGGTGGTGCCATTGTAACACATGTGTTGCCTGAGTGTGCAGTCCAGGAATTTAAGTTTCCATGGACCAGATGGTCCAATTGTAAAAGCACACCTATTCAGGAAGGCTCCAACAGACTAGACTGGGGAAAATCTTCTTTAAAGATGAAGTAGGTACTAAGTCTCTTCAAGATATAAGTAGAGACGTGCCATGCTCATACAGATTTGCATGCATCCGTTTGTATTTCTAAGTGTGATTATGCTGTCTGTTTCTACTCAGAGTCTGTGGGTATCCCTATGCATTTAGATCCAAGTTTCATTCCTCCCTCTTTGGATTCCTTCTCAGTTCTCAATGATAGAGATCTCTATCTCTTTAATAGAACCCATAAGAAGACATGAGGTTTCTGTACTCTTGTGTTTTTGTACATACAAGGCTCTTTTTCTGATATCAAAGTGCTTCTAGCTAATTGTTACTGGCCTATTTAATAAAGCCTTTTGCATCTTAGCAGCTAAAAATCGCATAAACTGAAGAACACAGCAAATTGTTTTGTTTCCTTACTATCACTACCAGTGGCAAAATGACAAATTCAATTTGACTAGCTATTTTCTTCCACTGAGAATGTCACGTGGATTAGGTGATGATTCAGTGTTTCCAAGCGTCTTAAGATATAAGAGAAGAGTCTGTAATTTCTCCATTATTCTAAGAAGCATTAACAATGTTTACCATCTAATATCATTTGGTCTAATCATTTTCAGCTTCTCCTCTACATGAACACAAAGACACCGGCTTAGCAATGCTTTTCCAGTGTCTCCAGTGCTGCCCGTGAAGCACTCTGAACGACAGTAAGGCACAAGGCACATGTTTGTAGTTGGAATCTGGCTGCAAGGAGTCGGATGCGCCGATGGTCAAGATGTTCTAGTTCAGAAGTTAGAAAATAAATAATGCCTGAGAGAAAGGATTCCTCAGCTCTGGGCAGCTGATATAGCAATAAAATAAATGGGCAGTAAAGCATACTTCCTGTTTTGAGAGTTCACATTTCACATTGGCAAAGCGCATCTCTTAAATGCTGTCTCCTGCTTCCATAAATAAACCTGGCACCTTTTAAAACACTTTCCCATCTGCTTCAGGATGAGGAGTGTATTATTGAATACACCTTGGGGAGCCTCAGAAACGGGAAAAGACTACCTGTGAGGAGCATACCATTGCCTTGGCCTTGGCCCAGAAAGCCCATCACCAGACAGCTGGAGTTTCATCTGGACCTGGACCCAGTGGAGATCTACAGCCCCTGCTCTTCATTTGAGGACTTTGTGTAGATCTTTATACAAGGCAGAGCCAGAAAGGGGTCTCAGGTGGCATTAGAGTTGGGTACCTCTGAAGGCTTCTTTACTCTTCTAGCTGGACAGTTCACATCCAGCCCCTGGGACCATGTTTCAATATATCAATTCAGCTTCCTAAAACGAAGAGTTTTAAAAAGCCATTATTCACCTGTGCTAGAGCCCAGGGGAAGAGGTCTGGTCTTTCCAGCAGGTTTCCCAGGCTCCTAGAAATCAGCTCTGCTCCTCTGTTCAGTGATAGGAAGTAGGGATTCAGTGTCATGGTGAAGTAATTTCGGCCCTACTAGTCTCATAAACAATGTGATCAAAGACAGGTAAGGAAATAATTGTATTCTAAGATAATTGTAAGAGAAAGCAACATAAAACACTTAAAAAACCTAACTAGCACAGAGCTTGAAACCAGACGAGCTCTCCACATTGCTGACTGCTAGCTTCTGATCACCCAGTCAACACCCGAGATCATCACCTATCTAGAGATATCCAGAGAACATGACTATCTTGGCTCATAGTTTTAGAGTGTTCCATTGACGATCAGTTAGCCTTATATTTTGGAAAAGTCAGTGTGTCAGGGACAAACGTCCTCTAATCTACTTCAGGGATGCATCCCATTGAAGGAAGCCTTCTACTGGCCTTCGCATCCTGCTTCACACCACTACCCTGACATAGCACACTAGACCATTTCAAACATAAACCACAGCAAACTATCTCCATTACTGTACTTTCTCGAACAATCTTCATGAATCAGTTGGGGGCAGGAAGTACCTGGCTCAAGGGACAAGAAAAGGAAAGTTAGCATTCAGTCTTTACATTGAATATTAAATGTTAGATACACTTTTACATTTTATTTATTTATGTGTATGTGCACCTACCTGTATGAATAGGTTAGAAGGACCTGTGATTTGAACTCAGGTCCTTGGGCTTGGCAGCAAGTGCCTTTTCCAACCAGGCTATCTGAGGTGCAACTCCTTGGTGACTGTCTACTTTTCTTCAGCCTGATAAAAAAATGGTTTTTAGTTATATGTATACTAATATTATAATATTTACAATGGTAACACATATTGATTATGTAAAATAGTGCATTTCATCTTGATACTTTTGTGTGTATATATATATATATATATATATATATATATATATATATATATATATATATATATAGTGCCTTTCACCACGCCCACTTCCCCATCCTCCTTGGCCCCTCCCATTGGTTCCTTTCCTCTTCCCAATCACTTCCCTTTACTCCTTTACTTTCTTGTCTGATTTTTTTTTCTATTTTTCTTCATCAGTTTATTATTTCACTTTACAGCCTGACCACAGACATTTTGCTACTCTCCTCCCAGTTCCACTCTCACACACCCTCCTCCATTCCTCAACCACTTTTCCTCAGATAAGAGGAGGCCCTCCATGGCTACCAACCTACTCTCTTACATCAAGTCTCAGCAAGACGAAGTGCATCCTCTCGCATTGAAGCCAGACAAGGAAGCCCAGCTGTGGGAAAGCAATCTAAAGGCAGGCAGCAGAGTCAGAGAGAGTCCCTGCTCCAATTGTTAAGGGACCCATATGCAGAGCAAGCTATACATCTGCTACTTTTGATAAGATGTCCAGGTCTCGCCCACACATGCTCTTTGGTTGGTGGTTTAGTCTCTGTGAGCCTCATAAGCACAGATTAGTTTCCTCTGTAGGTCATCCTGTGGTGTCCTTGATCCTTCTAGCTCTCCCTCAATGCTTCTCAGAGCTCTTCCACAGGACTTCCTGCGCTCCACCTATTTTTTTGGCTGTGGGGCTTTGCATCTGCTTCCATCAGTTGCTGGATGGAGCTTCTCAGAAGACAGTTATGGTAGCCTCTTGTCTGCAAGCATAGCAGAATATCATGAATAGTGTTGGGCTTGGCTCTCTCCCATGGGGTGGGTCTTGTTTGATTTTTTTCTTTAAAAGTCGAAATTCTGCTTATGAGAGAAAGCATATAAGATATGTTCTTACATGAATTTAGCTATTTTATGTAATATGATCTCAAATTTCACTCAATTATTTTCTCTGCAAATTAAATAGTTTCATTCTTTTTCATGACTAAATAATAACACCCACTGTGTACATAAGCCACACTTGAGTCATTCATTCATCATCAGATATCAAGGCTGTTGCATAAATTGGCTATAGTGAGTAGTGCTACAATAAGCTTGCATATTTGGGCATGTATACAGATTTTGTTTCTTTATATGTACATTCTGGAGTGATCTAACAAGGTCTTATTCTAGTTCTCTTCTTAGTTTTTTTGAGGATTTTGCCATACTAATTCCCATTGTGAACTGACTAATTTATGATTTAGTCAATAATGCTCAAGTATCTTGCTATATACACATCCTTACCATTTTTGTTTTCTTGATGATAGCTATCAGACAAGGGTAAATAGAATCCCAAGGTAGCATCCCAGACTTTTCAAGTTTGCTTGTCTTCTGGCTGACAGACCTGAGGTACTCTCAACCTTAGTCAGAGACGTTTTTGTTTGTTTGTTTGTTTTCCATGTACTGTAAGCTGTCATGACGAGATGAGTTACTATTCACAGCAGTGAGAGTAAGGGACCAAGAGCTCAGCCCTAAACAAAACCTCATCTTCAGCAAGCTCAGGGAACATTAGGAGGAGAGGAGGAAGAAAGAGTATCAGATCTGGAAGACTGGAGAAATGATGATGTTTTCTGGATGTGACATCGCTATTGAGCTTACTAACGCTCAGCAGTCAAAATCTTGGCATACATAGAGCAGATGATCTCAAGGTCCCACTTCATATGAGGAACTATTGGCAGTTGATAGTTCCCAGCAAATAAAGAATCATTCTGTATTGATATTATGGCCCTAATAGTTTTCCCATGCACCACAGAATGGCCCCACCCATACACATAAGGGCAGGACTAACTGGACTTAGTAGGCTATCCAAAGGGGGAAGGGGAGCCATGAATGGGAATAATGGGAGAAATGATATTTTATTGTACACATCTATTATATTCTCAAAAATAAAGAAGAGAATTGAAGAAGACTTAAAGTAGAATTAATTTGCATCTTCCTGATGACGGTTCCTCACACATTTAGCAACTGCTTATGGTTGTTGTTGTTGCTGCTGCTGTTGTTGTTTTCATGTGTGTGTGTTATTTTTAAAATGGATAATTCATTTGTCCATTTGCAAGTTGGATTATTTGTTCTTTTGCTAGTTGTATTCTTTATATATTCTGAATATCGATTCCTTGCAAGTCAATAGCCTGGAAATATTTTTATTCTGTTCTTTGGTTATCTGTTTATTCTGGTAATTGTTTCTTACGGTGCAGAGGTTTTAAAATGCCACACCACCCTCACTATAGGGTTTAGCTTCTATTCTCTGAGATACAAAAGTCCTTTGCAGTTATTATTGCTGCAGTCATGAATTTGCCTTCAAGCTTTATTTACTTTTCTTCTATATTATGTACGTTGAGCATTGTGATAAAATACATGGAAAAGAACTTAAAGAAAGAGTGACTTATGACAGCTTACAACACAAGATAATTTAGTAGGTGTATGGAGCGACTGACTGCACTGTGTCAACTTCTTCCTTGAATGCCTTTTTATTCAATTCAGGTCCCTAGCATATAGGATGGTACTATCACATTCAGGGTAGGTCTGTCTTCTTCTTTCACTTATATTTCCCCAGGAACACCCTTGAAGATATCCCCATATATAAAACTTCTAGGTGATTCCAGGCCCAGTCAAATTGACAATGAAAATGGAAAGGAAAAGGCAGTATTCTTTGCGTCTAGGCCTCTGAGCCCATGTAGTAGACAGCTGTACTCTTTGCCTCTAGGCCTCTGAGTCCTTGTAGTAGAGAGCTATACTATTTGCCTCTAGGCCTCTGAGCCCATGTAGTAGACAGCTGTACCCTTGCCTCTAGGCCTCTGAGCCCATGTAGTAGACAGCTGTGCTATTTGCCTCTAGGCCTCTGAGCCCTTGTAGTAGACAGCTGTGCTATTTGCCTCTAGGCCTCTGAGCCCTTGTAGTAGACAGCTGTACTCTTTGCCTCTAGACCTCTGAGCCCTTGTAGTAGACAGCTGTGCTATTTGCCTCTAGGCCTCTGAGCCCTTGTAGTAGACAGCTGT